>CM074719.1:589688395-590217237 GCA_037306005.1 Rhinophrynus dorsalis | reverse complement strand
TTTCACACCTGAGTGCTTAAAGGGGAACTACCACCCCGCAATAACTTAAGCTTCACTGATTGCTCATCTGGCGACTAGCTGCTTAGTAGCGCTAGTCACCAGAAATATTACCCGGTACTGCAGATATCTGCGTTTTACCGATGGTGACAGGAGCAGGAAGCACGGACGTCTCTTCACAGTGACGTCCGTGCGCCTGCGCTGTCAGTCCCTTTTGAACCGCGCGGTTGGCTATTTGTGGCCTGGAGGGCAGCTACAATCAAGTGGCCCGATTTTACTATCGTTCCAGCCCTCTGTCCCAGCCCATCCTCTTTTGTTAATTTTAAAATTGCCATTAACCCTTTGAGTGCCAGAGGGGTATACCACGCATTGCAATGTGTGGCATACCCCACTGTCACTCAAAGGGTTAGTGTTGTGAAGTAAGGCAAACAATACCAGAGAGCTTACAATTGAAATGGGGCTACACTGGTGCAACTACAGAGCTTACAATGTAAGTAAAGATGCACTAGTGATCACAAAGAATTTATAAGAGAAACTGGTTACACTACTAATGTAGCTCAGCTTGGATTGTAGTGCCATTTCAATTGTAAGCTCTGTGGTATCACTACTGTAGCTACATTTGCAGCAAAAAGAGGGAGTGGCCCACCAGCCCAGACATATGACTGGCCCAGGGGGAAATTGCCCCCTGCACCTCAGGCCAGCCCTCCCCTGGTTCTTCTTTAATATGAAGATAGTTTATAATGACTTTGGCTGTAAGTTTGGGGTTGTTGTCATGCTGCAGAATAAATCTGGGGCCAGTCAGATGCTTCCCTTATAGTACTGCATGATGGATACATTTCTGCTTGTACTTCTGAGCACTGGGTAGAAGAAATGCAGCCCGAAACTTGCAAGGAACCTCCATCATGCTTTACTGTTGCCTGCAGCCACTCATTCATGTACCACTATCCAGCCCTTCAGCGAACAAACTGTCTTCTGCTACAGCCAAATATTTCAAAACTTTGACTCAGTCAGAGCACCTGCTTCCATTTTTATGCACCCCAGTTCCTGTGTTTTCATGCATAGTTGAGTCTCTTGGCCTTGTTTCCATGTTGGAGGTATGGCTTTTTGGCCATAAGTCTTCCATGAAAAACACTTCTGGCAAGACTTCTCCAGACAGTGGATGGGTGTTCCAGGAGCCCACTTTTTTGTGGCTATGCGGAGCTGATGGCATTGCAGGACATCTTCCGATTCCAAAGAAAAGTAAGCATAATGTGTCTTTCATCAACTGCACTAAGTTTCCTTGGCCTACTACTGCATCTACGGTCCCCAACGTTGCCTGTTTATTTGTGCTTCTTCAAAAGAGCTTGGACAGCACATCTGGAAACCCCTGTCTCCCTTGAAATTTCTGCCTGGCAGAGACATTGCTGATGCAGTTTAACTAACTTGTGTCTTGTTGCTGTGCTCAGTCTTGCCATGGTGTATGACGTGTGACATGAAACTGTCTTGTTAGCTGAGTTTGGTTATTCCTCACCGAGGTTTATACACAGCTGTTTCTGTTTCAGTTAATGATTGTATTTCAACCCACATATTAAATTAATGATCATTAGTATCTGTTTGGTATAATTGTTTAATCATACACCTGACTATATGTCTGCATAATCCCTGACTACCTAGAAGAATTGATGCTGTTTTGAAGGCAAGAGGTGATCACACTAAATATTGATGTGATTTAGATTTTTCTTGTGTTCAATCACTATCATTTTGTTAATTGATAAAACTAAACTATTAAAATGTCTATTTTTGAAATAATTTTTATTTTACAGCATTTTTTCACACCTGCCTAAGACTTTTGCACAGTACTGTAGTGTGTTCCCCAGTATACATTAAATCAAACATATAATCTAGTGCAGGGGTACCCAGTCTTTAGTGACATAGGATATACTTTTTTCATAGGCATCCTATTATTTACTACCTTCCCAGCATGCTTTACCCATCCTTCTCCATTGCATTCATATATGTTGCACAACATAGTTATGTTTATAATGACAGTCATGGAAACATAGAATTTGATGGCAGATTAAAACCATTCAGCCCATCTAGTCTACCTATATTTCCAGCTGTAAAAATCTCAAACCTTATTTGGTCCTTGGTCTTGTCTTATGTTCAGGATACCCTTATGCCTATCCTATGCATGCATAAATTCCCTCAATGTATTAATGTCTACCACTTCTACTGGTAGGCTATTACACTTATCTACCACCCCCTCAGTAAAGTAAAGCCTTTGTACATTAAAGGGATAGTAATACTTTGTTTTATCTTTATTTTATTTTGTAGGCATTAAAAAAAAACATGAAGAACTATATGGTTTGAGAGATATTCACAAGCAAAGTTTCCCCTCCCGCTCCTTTTACCTAGTGTAAGCCATCTCTTCCCAGATGTGGAATGCAGTCCATAGACCAGACAGATAACAGGGGACAATCTTCTTCCTATGAGAACAATGAAAGCCCTGTCCCCCTTGACAAGTTTTTCAGGTTTTTCCCTTATCTAAATTGAAGATTGTACCTCTCTGCAATCTACCTGGGCACCTCCATTCTGATCTGGCTGAACAGTGTTACATCAGTAAAAGGGGAGGGAGGTGGATACTTTGTCATTGAATTACTCTTGAACTACAACTCTGACAGAATTGAAATAACACTCTCCAAAGTCCAAATACTATGATGATTAATTGTAGCTGCTTTTATTATGAAACGTTACTATCCCTTTAAGAGCCATATGTTCAAAGAAGTAGAGAAAAACCTTTTGTCATTTGTAACGACTTTTCAAAGTACAGTGTCGTTGGGATCATTAATATTTTCAGCAAGTGTCGGTTGTGATCAGAAACATGTAATTTGTCCTGACTGAAATTGTCGTATGTAACGACAAAAAATGTCTTAAAGGGATAGTAATATTTTGTTTTGTTTTGTAGGCATTAAAAAACATTAAGAACGATATAAGTCTTATCTCTCAAACCTTTATGGTTTAAGAGATATTCACAAACAAAGTTTCCCCCTCCCGCCCCTTTTTCCTAGTGTAAGCCATCTCTTCTCAGATGTGAATCTGGTTGTAAGACCAGACAGATAGCAGCAGGGGACAATCTTCCTTGTATGAAAACAATGAAAGCCCTTCCCACCTTGACAAGTTTTTCAGCTTTTTCCCTTATCTTAATTGAAGATTGTCCCTCTCTGCAGTCTACCTGGGCACCTCCCTTCTGATCTGGCTGAACGGGGGGGGGTACTTTGCTTGTGAATATCTCTTAAACCATAAAGGTTTGAGAGATAAGACATATCGTTCTTCATGTTTTTTTAATGCCTACAAAATAAAATAAAGATAAAACAAAGTATTACTATCCCTTTAACTAAGGACAAAAATGTCTTTAAAAATGTCTTTACTAACGACAAAAATGTCTTAACTAAAGGCAAAAATTCACATTCCCTCCACTTTTTTCTTAACGTACAAATTTTGTCTTTTGCAAGACATTTTTTTGTCGTTAGTTATGACAAATTTTCTTTTCCTCTATATGACACTGGAGAATAGTTTAGCCACACCCTTGCCACTCCCCTTTGGCCGACAATTCTGGAGTTGTGTCGTACACAACGGACATTACTAGTTTTTTGTCGTACACTCTATAGAAAATATGTCGTTCATGCATACAATGACTTATTTTTGTCTTTCATACATTTTTTTGTCGTTATCCTTTTGAACATACGGCCCAATGTCCAAGCCTCTGAGTCTAATTTTAGTGTGGACAACTTTCCTAATATTTCTACTCCTTTGAAATGTACTTCCCTCCTGCACTTTGTTGAATCCCTTTATGTACTGAATGTTTCTATATCTTCTCTCTTCTCTTCTCCAGTCTATATAGAATAAAACTGGACCAACAATACTGTAAAAAATCTGTTAAAATTAGTAATTCTGGGGCAAATCAACTATACTATAAAATGACAAATACACTTTCCAAATTTGTAATTGGCTTGAATGTGTTATTTAACCCCTTGAATGCTAAAGAGGTACCTAACAAATTGAGATGCAATTTGTTGGAGACCTCTAGGATCCAAGAAGTTAAAAGCCCCATTTTAATCAATAGGAATTTTTAGTTGTCCCCTATGGTGCAGCATTTAAATGGCACTTGTGTTCATAGTCTTTTGAGGAATTGGCTTCAATTTGCTTTGATCTTGTAAAGGACTGACTTAAACAAGAAATATGTCGCTGTTATTAAAGGAACTATAAACTTTTTTTTTAATAAAACCTATTTGTAATACAGACTTTCCATCTGAGTAAAACTAGGGTACTGCCATCACTGTCAGTTGTTTTATTAAAATGTTATAACAGTTCAAATTAACAGAAAGTGAATTACAGCATGACTACTTCCTGAAAGTTCAAACTGCAGCATGATTCATTTAGCAGTTTCTACCATATTCTATGGAGAACTGTTTGTCAGTGACTCACCTCTCCTACAAAATGCAACAGAATAACTAATTGGAATCTGACCACTAGAGTGCACTGTTAGTGTAAAAAAAAAAAAAAGAAAAAAAGTGTAAACTGTAATAATTCCGAAAATATGCATCTCTCAGCAATGGGAATACCATTTTTTACTCAACGTGAAAAGCCCTACAATATATGCTTTTATATGTTTTTACTTTTCCTAACAAACATTTACTGCTCCTTTAACCCCTGAAGGACCTGTTACATGCTAAGACTGCAATCAGTGTCCACGCAGGGCCGGATTTACCAATAGGCAGACAAGGCACCTGCCTAGGGCGCCAGATTTTTAGGGGCGCCGCCGCACCTGGCAATGGCCTGTCACGCCCACAGGTCCTCCCACTTGGGGTTCCCCAGTAAATGCTGTGAGGTGAGTGCGCTCCAAACTCAGCTAATCAGAGCGGATGCGCTGCCCGGACTAACCTGCCCGTGAGTCTTTGCTCACTTACTCTTCAAGTCTCGCGGGATGACGTGGTAATAAGCAGCCGTGCACTATGTATAGCTTGCGCGGCTGCTTATATACAGGATAGAGTCTGGACTGCGCTGGTGCGGAGTGTCCTTCCCTCATCCATCCTCCACTGTGCTGGGCTCACATGTTCACCTGCCAGGGCCTGCAGGGTTGGGGACCCATTGGTGTTGGCTGGAGTTGCAGGAGGTGGGTGACGGCCTGTGGGTTTCTAGCCACTAGTCTTATGCAGAAGAAGAAGAAAGAAAAGTGTATATGTGTGTGTATGTATTGGGGTGTGTGTGTGTACGAATGTGTGTATGTAGTTATATATCATGATGTGTGTATATATGAAAAAAGTGTATATGTGTTTGTATGTATTGGGGTGTGTATATGTGTGTGTATGTAGTTATATATATATATATATATATATATATATATATATATATATGTGTGTGTATTTGTAAAAAAAAAAAAAAGTTTCTTGGAAAAAAGACACAGGAAACAACACAACCAACACCAAAAGAAAACCAAAAAAATTAAAATTAATAAAAATGTTTCTTGAATACATAATGAAGGGGAAACCCGATGCAGGAAAACAACTCAAAAAAAGTGTATATGTGTGTGTGTGTATGGCTATGTGTTTGTATATCTATGTGTATGTATGTATATAAACATGTGTATATGTGCAAGTATATACGTATGTGTAGCGTGTGTGTGTGTCTGTACAGCTATGTATATGTAGATAAACCAAAAAAAAAAAAAAACTACTGATATTAAACCTATGAATACTTCTCCCTGATGGTGCTCAAGTATCTGTTGTGGGTGGTGTTCTGCTTATCACTGTGACGGCACCTGGTCTCCACAGTGTCCTTGCAGCAGGATTTTTGGCTCAGCGGTCATCTCTGGAGTCTCCGGTGGGTTTCTGTTAGTCCTTCTAGGGGGTTTCCAGATCCATGTTGGTTATAGGTGGGGGGAGCATGCATAACGCTCCTTGGGTACTGATACCCATCACATCCGCTGTGCATCTGGATTTGTGGTGGGGTTGTTCCGGGCATAGGTGTAAAAAAACAGGTATACCTGTATTTATCAATATTAAAACATGTACTTAATGCATGTAATTAATATTAATGTGAATAATTGATTTAAGATAGGTGTGGCCACAAAAGTGGGTGTGTTTAAATATGAGAAGGTGTGGATGTGGGTGGGACAAAGGAGGGGCCATGGGCGCCACAAGGTGTTGTGCCTAGGGGCGCCTGAGATGTAAATCCGGGCCTGTGTCCATGCTTGGGTTTTGTGATCTCAGAGCTCCTGCGGGAGCACTGTGATCACTATGGGAGACTGAAACTGACTGTTCTAAGACTGAAGAGGTCATTTTCAGCCACTGTTTTGGCGAGCTGTTACACGTGATCACTCGCATTTGCCAGCACTCCGAATTATGTCTATGTGGTCTTTAAGGGTAATCCTACCCCAGTACCACTGGACATTAAGGGGGTTAAGAGCAGACATTTGTATCTTATAAACTCACTGTGAGTATTTACCAGCAGATATCTGGCTGTGGAAAATGCCCTCTCTGTACTTGCCATACACCTGCCTGCTTCCAAGGAGAGATGGGCATGCTACTGTAAGATGACATTATTAGCATGTGTCTGTGCTCAGGTGCATTACTGATGGAATGTAGTTGTAGAGAAAATAGGGGATCTATATGCCAATGTATGTATATCTAGTTCACGTGGGCACAACAGGAGGAGGGGCTTTCTGAATCCAGTGTGCCCTAGTGCCCCAAATCAGCCACCCCCCATGCAAACACACAAATGTCCTCCTTATTCCTCAGTTGCCATGCAAGTTCTCAACTCAACGCACTGCAAACCTGCTGGTAAAAGAAGAGTTAATGTACATTACATAAATAAAAATTAACCCATAATAAATTATCCCACCACTCCCATCTATCCTAAACCAACTTTAGATTGACTCCTTTTTTATTGCTGTATCGGCTCGTATTAGCCAGACTGGAAAGGAGCTGTTAATGATTTAAGAAACAAACATTATATTTTATTTAAGAACAAAATGGCCTTAATTAAGTAAAATGTGTGGGGTAATATAATATGCCCCCCATCTCCATACTGATCACAGTGCCAGAGAGATATCCAACACAATGGTTAAAATAATCTGATTTCCTGGGAGTGGGACTTATCATATCATTTTTTTATTTTTTTTTAAAGGGAGAGAACTTTCATTCCCTCCTTTAATGAATTAAATTGAAAAAAATAAAATAAATATGTAGCACAACAACAACAGCTGGAGGGCTGATGGGGGGGGCAATAGAATGCAAGGGTGGATTTCTGGCCAATGAAACCCCCCCTTGGTTCTCCGTCGGAATGGAAAATGAAAGAAGAGCCAAATTGGAAAGAAGGAAAACAACATCTTGACCTTCATTCCTCTATCTGGGAAACACCTACACTTCAAAATGAGCTTCATGGTAAGAAAATCTCATTAAGAAACATTAAATTACTGGTAATGATGAGAATGCAATGATAGGAACTAGGCGTTTAAAATACATAAAGGTGAAAATATAATTGTTTATCATTTCCGTATGTGATGTTAGTGCTTATATGCAGATGATGAAAGCATCAACTCGCATAGATACCAAGTAGAGTTTCTGTGATGGCAAAATGTATCAATAACAAAAAAAATATATATAATTTATATGCAATATAAAACAAGTAGTTTAGCTTAAAGTGGAACTAACTCCTCAGAGCAATTTAGGTGATTTTGAAAAAGCCTTCAAAATCATCTGTATTTATTAATGACTAAAAAATAGTTAATGAAATACTGAACTTTATTTGGCAGATTGTACAAATCAGACAGCAGTGGCTGACACAGAGACTCATATTTCATCTTACTCTTCCTCCCATTTGCCACTCTTTACCAGTCAGTCACCAGTCTTCCGCACTGCTTTCCCTCCCACCTGCCATTTCCTGCCAGACGCTAACATTCTGTACTTCTCTCCTGCCCACCTGCCACTCCCTGCCAGCCAGAATCTAGTATTCCCTATTCCTCTCCATCCAATCTGCCACTCCCTGCCAGCCAGATAATAATACTCCACACTGCTCTTCTTTCCTCCTGCCAGCCAGATACTAATTTCCACATTGCTCTACTTCCCACCTTCCACTACCTGCCAGATATATACTAACAATCCACATTGCTCTCCTTTCCACTTGCTACTTCCTGTCATATACTAACATTCCACACGGTTCTCCTTTCCACCTGCCACTACCTGCCACACATATACTAACATTCCACACTGCTCTCCTTTCCACCTGCCACACATATACTAACATTCCACACTGCTC
This sequence comes from Rhinophrynus dorsalis, assembly GCA_037306005.1. Lineage (NCBI taxonomy): Eukaryota > Metazoa > Chordata > Amphibia > Anura > Rhinophrynidae > Rhinophrynus > Rhinophrynus dorsalis. The sequence goes on along the minus strand of CM074719.1, from coordinate 590,208,945 downwards.
TCCTTTCCACCTGCCACACATATACTAACATTCCACACTGCTCTCCTTTCCACCTGCCACACATATACTAACATTCCACACTGCTCTCCTTTCCACCTGCCACTACCTGCCACACATATACTAACATTCCACACTGCTCTCCTTTCCACCTGCCACTACCTGCCACACATATACTAACATTCCACACTGCTCTCCTTTCCACCTGCCACACATATACTAACATTCCACACTGCTCTCCTTTCCACCTGCCACTACCTGCCACACATATACTAACATTCCACACTGCTCTCCTTTCCACCTGCCACTACCTGCCACACATATACTAACATTCCACACTGCTCTCCTTTCCACCTGCCACTTCCTGCCATATACTTACATTCCACACTGATCTCCTTTCTACCTGACACTTCCTGCCATATACTTACATTCCACACTGATCTCCTTTCTACCTGCCACTTCCTGCCATATACTTACATTCCACATTGCTCTCCTTTCCACCTGCCACTTCCTGCCATATACTTACATTCCACACTGATCTCCTTTCTACCTGACACTTCCTGCCATATACTTACATTCCACACTGCTCTCCTTTCCACCTGCCACTTCCTGCCATATACTTACATTCCACACTGATCTCCTTTCTACCTGACACTTCCTGCCATATACTTACATTCCACACTGATCTCCTTTCTACCTGCCACTTCCTGCCATATACTTACATTCCACATTGCTCTCCTTTCCACCTGCCACTTCCTGCCATATACTTACATTCCACACTGATCTCCTTTCTACCTGCCACTTCCTGCCATATACTTACATTCCACATTGCTCTCCTTTCCACCTGCCACTTCCTGCCATATACTTACATTACACACCGATCTCCTTTCCACCTATAACTCCCTGTTGGTCAGTACTAGATAATATGCCAGAATATACAATAATGCCAATCCTGACAAGATGGTTGCTCCCTCTTAAGTGAGCATTTGGACAGGTGACAGTTGCCCTTTCAGTTCAGTGAGTAAGAGCCCTAACTCCCCCTCAAAAAATAAAAAAAACACAGATACACACATAAACATAAACAAATAGTAAAATATGTTCCCTAGTATTTGTAGGAATTGAGCTACATTCTTTATGAATGTATTATTTAGCTTTGTTGTACACAGCTGATGTATTGAATTGTCCACCAAAGCTTGGATCTACAGGAAACAAAGCCGGATCATTGGTAGAGAAGTCTACACTGAGAATTAAAGCAATTCTGGTTACAAACAGCTGCACCATAGGGGGCACATGTAAATTCTCAATATAAATTAGTCTTTTAACTCCTAAAATACTTGTAAGGTCTCCAACACATAGCAAACTGATGTGCTTGGTACCGTCTAATGATTTATAGGTCAAAATGCCCAAATTAACCCTTTGAATGCCCCAGAGTATCCATAGCAATGCGTTAGGCATCCCTCTTGCAGTCCAAGGGTTAAATCAATGGCCATTTCTAGATATTTTATTTGTTACCTACAGTCCCCTTGATTTGCTGCAGACTTGCACCACTTTTTTACCACTCTCCCCTTTCTTAAAGGGATAGTAATACTTGCATTTTATAAAGTTTAATATTGTTCATATTAAAGGGTTAGTAATGCCCATATTTAAGTTGAATCAGTATTGTAGATGTTAGCTTTTATGGTGTGAGAGATGGTCACATCTAAAGTTCCTCCCTCCCCTTCTCCTGACGTCAGCGCTCTCCTGACATCAGCCGGTGGCTCTACAGCAGAGCCGAAATAGCGATATTTAAAAAAAAAATGACTTAATTGGAACGGTCTACAAAGTGTGCCTGGTTTGCAAGCACACTTTGTAGACCGTTCCAATGAAGTATTTCTTTTAAAATATCGGTATTTTGGGTCTGTTAAAGAACCTCCTCGAGTCGCATGACTCAAATCTCCTGTCAGCTGACATTAAGGAGGGAGAAACTTTAGCGGCAAATATCTCTCAAATCATAAAGGTCTGAGAGATGGGACTTTCTCCAAATACTTTATTTTTTTTTTAACATCTATGATACTGATTCAACTTAAATATGGGCATTACTAACCTACATCCTATATAATAATTCACTACAAAGTTTGTAACGACTTAGTCATGCGCAGTAGAGACTGCCCGTAACGAGGCTGATACAGAGCTGCGCGCTTCGAAGTCAGACCGGAGGTCTGACTAAGGAGCACCCAGCTCTGTATCAGCCGTGGCGCTGGCAGTCTCTACTGGGCATGACTGCACTGTGACCTCCTGCTACTGTGGCCTATGTACACAGGCTCTTCTACTAGTTAAATAACATAAGTCCTGTTGCTTAAAGTTGTATAGATTTCGAGTCATAAGTTTATAAAGTTCCCCCCTCCCACTCCTTTTACTCCTAGCTGACAGACTGAGATCCTGGTCCCAGGACCGGATGACTCTTCAACAGAACCTGAAATAGCGTTATCTACATAGAAATACTTCATCAGAACAGCACACTTTGTAGACAACGCTATTTCGACTCTGCTGAAGAGCCGTCCTGTCAAATTACCAGAATCTCGATCTGTGAGCTAGAGCTCTGATGTTTGTAAAAGGGGTGAGAGAGGAACTTTATAAAATTATAACTCGAAATCTATACAACCTTAAGCAATGGGACATATTATTTAATGTATTTTATAATATGAGCAATATTACACTTTATAAAAAGCAAATATTACTATCCCTTTAAGACCATATTCAATAAGTAAAGAGGAAATGAACCCACTGAATTCTAGTAAGTGTGCCAGCACACTTTTAAACAATATGTTGGATACCTTTCTAACATCCTATGGATTAAATGCCCCATTTAACCCTTTCAGTGCCAGGGGAGGGTTGGCCTGGGGGTCAAAGGGGCAATTGCCCCCCAGGCTGGTCATGAATATGGGCCAGTGGGCCACTGCCTCACTCAATTTCCCATTTGCTGCTGTAGATAGAGTAAACAGAATTTTAGGAGCTACACGAGTATTGTAGCTCCATTTCAATTGTAAGCTCTGTGGTATCACTAGTGTTGCTCCATTTCAATTGTTATCTCTGTGATATCAATTGTGTACTACCATTTCAGTTATAAGCTCTGAGGTATCACTTGACTTAATCCATAACATTATTGCCAGCTATAACATTAACAAATGGGGTTGGGCTGGGACATTGGGCTGGAGCGGAATATAGAATTGTACTTGCCCCCCAGGCCAAAAGCTGACAGCCCTCCCCTATTCAGTGCAATGCATTGCGTACTCTCTGACAATAAAAGGGTTAAATAATTGTGGACTTTAAAGGGATAGTAATGTTTCATAATAAAAGCAGCTCTAATTAATCTTCATAGTATTTGGGCCTTGGAGAGTGTTATTTCACTACTGTCAGAGTTGTAGTACAAGAGTAATTGAATGATAAAGTATGCCCCTCCCGCCCCTTTTACTGATGTAACACTGCTCATGCGGAGCAGAAGGGAGGTGCCCAGGTAGACTGCAGAGAGGGACAATCTTCAATTAAGATAAGGGAAAAAGTTGAAAAACTTGTCAAGGGGGGCAGGGCTTTCATTGTTCTCATAGGAAGAAGATTGTCCCTTGCTGTTATCTGTCTGGTCAAGCAACCAGATTCCACGTCTGAGGTGAGCAGTGTTACACTAGGTAAAAGGGGTGGGAGGGGGATACTTTATCATTCAATTACTTTTGAACTACAACTCTGACAGTACTGAAATAACACTCTCTGTGAAGAGTAATTGGAGCTGCTGTTTTTGTGAAGCATTACTATCCCTTTAATTTCACTCTTATGATACAGTTGGTTTGTTCCATGCCCTTTAGTTCTGATCATTTGATGCTATGAGCCTCAAACAACTTAGGGCCCAATGAGGGAGATTTATAAAAGTGGAGTTAATGGAAAAGAAGTGTTAAAATAACGGCTTGTCTCTGGTAAGTATTAAGGACAGTTAAGGAGGACACAATGCTGTGTAGTACTTTTTTTAAGCCTTTGAGTGCCAGAGCACTCAAAGGGTTAATAAAATGGAGTAAGAAAATTTGTAAAAAGTGGTGCCGTGAATTTATAAAGAAATGCCGCTACTTGCGACAATTTAGCAACAGAATTTTCACCAAATATTTAAGACCATGTCTGACCTGTGCTTGTTCTTTATGGTCGCCACATTTATAAATGTAGAATCAATATATATAATTCCCTAGAATGCGTCGCTCCCTGTGTGCGTAACCGCACATGCTCAATAGACTGCCCAAACGGTCATGCGCAGTAGAGCCGAACGCGCAGGCCTCCAGTCTGAGGCACGGCTGATCCGGAGTGGGGGGCTCTGTCTCCGTTCCTGGCTCTGGGGCCGCTGGGTGGCACTTTGGCCTGTGTACATGAGCCTTCAATACTAGTCCTATATAATAATTAGCTAAAACGTATGTAACGAAGCAGTCATGCGCGGTAGAGACTGCTGCGCGTGCTGCAGTCATTCGCAGTAGAGACTGCCCGTGCCGCGTCCAGCTCTGTATTAGCCATGGCGCGGGAAGTCCCTACTGCGCATGACTACCCTGCTACCAGCTGGCACTGTACCAGCAGCAGAGTGGGCAGTGGCACTGTGGCCTGTGTAAATGGGTTTTTCAACTAGTACTTTATATATACCAACACTCATAATAAGAAATAAGAGCATTTAAGGATTCCTTCACAAAAATGACCAAGAACACTTTCTAAATCTCCCCCCTCAATGTTCATACATTATCAGCAATTAGTCTGAAAAAAGGTCAGTAAAATCTCTGATTTATTACAATCACTTTTTGCATTGAATTCTGTTGTCTCTGTCAAAGAGAGAATTCAGTCTTTACAGTGAGAGTGGTTTAATCTACTGTCATATTGTAAGTCATTCTTTTCTGACAAAATAAAAATGGTCTAGACAGTTTAAATATATGCAGTAGATAGGCATGGGAAGCTGTAGTATGGGGTTAGCAGGTAAAAAGAGCTGTCTTTATTTCTTTGAAAATATGTCTCTTTAAAGACAAATAAAATACATTTTTACCATTAGTGTCAGTTGCAATGCATTGTATATCTCTCTGGCACACAAAGGGTTAAGTGCAGTATTCATCAAGTGCATCTTACCGCTGTTTTTAATTGTTGACATTTTCAAAATGCATTTATTCTGAAGATACTACCATCAACCCGCGATCCAACTTCTTTTTTCATTATGACAACACTTTGATCATTGCAGCTTTAGAATTCTCAGATCTCTCAATACAATCCTGCTGTAAATCTCTCCATATCTATGCATATTTAAGGATTTACTAATAGATGTTGTAAGAGATATGCACTGACTTTTTATATTTACTATTTGGACTAAAATTTAGCTTTATTTGCTAATGTGATGGGAGGGAATGATGGTGAGAATGAGGAGAAAGTAAGAAGATGTAGGAATGGAGTAGTAAGCTGGAGCAAATTAGGGGATATAAGACACATGAATGGATGAAGAAGAAGATGGTCGAATGGTGAAAGACGATATGAGAAAGAAGGGAGGATGGGGAAAGGAAGGAAAATGTTTGGAGGGATGGAGGAAGAAGATGGAGAAAGGAAATGATAAAGAAGGAGGTGGAGAGAAGATGGTCGGATGGAGAAAGAAGATAGTAGGATCACGAAGATGAGAGAAAGTGAGGAACATGGTAGAAGGATGCAGATAAGATGAAAGAAGCTGGAAGGAGGGAGAAAGGGACAGAAGAAGTGGGGTCTGTGTGTCAATATAACCCCTTTGTTACTGGGCAAATCAGCTTCAACATAGTGATAAACAAACATTTCCACTGATTTAAATGGGCCTTTTAACTTCTTGAAACTAGAGATGTATCCAAGGCAGTTCTTCATTCTAGGTTGTAAAGTGTTATATCAATGGAATTGTATTCTCCATGATCCAAACTTGTTCCTTATTTTTTGTGCATATAGTACTAGGTCAGTGGTTCTCAACCTTTTTGTCCCTAACATTTTATGTGTTATTTGTCAGTGGCTTATGAAAGGTAGAAATAAGTAACATAGTTATTACTAGTGTAAAAGCCAGTGTACATGGGCCATGGGCCAATGTTAAGCCTTTGAGTGCCAGAGGGGTACGCAACGCATTAAGGGTTAAGAGGCCGCTACCTCACTGCTCCATGCGATGCAGTCTCGCATCATCTCACTCACGCGCAGGTGGGAAAGCGCCATGCAGTCTATTTTTAATAGCATGTAGCAACATTGTAATGGTTTCAGGCAGGAAAGCGCTGTCTGAATTTCCAAAATGTTTCGGATTTTGTGGGCGGACCTTGGCTTTCAGAAGGTCTGAATGATGCCGAATACTCCTTATTCGTCCGAATTCCGAAATTAGCGGAACCAAATCGCAAAAGTCTAGTAGAAGCATCCTCTACCTCTAACACTAATAAACTAATATGGCTCAGTTGGTTAATGTATCAGCTGCAGAATCTGTTGAAGCCACAAGGTCACAGGTTCTAGTCCTGGCAAGGTCACCTCAGCTTTTCATCCTTCTGAGGTAGATAAAATGAGTCCAGGACATACTTGAAAATGAGAGACTCTCAATGTATTCTTCCTGGTAAAATACTTAACAAAGAAAACAAACAAACTTAAAACGATGCTGCCAAATATTTTGTGGCCACACAGCATCCTCTATTGCATTCTTCAATTGTCCAGCTTTTCTGGAAGTTTTTAATTCTTTTTTAAAGCATTTTACCAGGAAGGATATATTGATATTGTCTCTCATTTTCAAGTATGTCCTTGGTACTCATATTATCTACCTCAGAAGAATGAACGGCTGAGTTGACCTTGATGGGTCAAGAAACTATGACCCTGTGGTTTGAAGAGATTCCACAGCTGGTGCATTAACCCACTGAGCTATCTCAACTTAGGGCCATATGTTCAAAAGAAAAGTGGACATTCTGAGGCAAGCCAACCACACTATAGTGAGAACTAAAAATATCCATTGTTTAACCCTTTCAGTGCCAGAGGGGGTACACACTGAAAGGGTTAAATGTTGCTTTTAAAACTCTTGAATACTCGAGAGGTCTCCAGCACATTGTGAGACCTCTCTGGCATTCAATGGTTTAACATACCCATTTAAATCATTGGGAATTTTTGGAATTCCGATTTCTCCCCATGGTAGAACTCGTTTGACCAGAATTTCTTCATGTATTTTTATTTTGGTTTTTGTTTTTAACATACAATCCTATTACAGACACTGGGGGGGGTGGGAGTGAGACCACCCATTGTCCACACTTAAGAGAGGGAGAGCATCATTCACCTTTTCTCTCTCCCTCTTAAGCGAGTGTAATTCCCACTTCCCAGGCCCCCTACCCTTCTATCTGAAAGCATTTGAAGCAGTGAACACAGCAGTATTTTTCAATCTTTTCCCCTCATGGCACCACTAATACACAGTCTGTCATTTTCAGGGCATACTAACGTTTTATATGTCACTTGTCAAGTTGTAATGAAGGGTACAAATACATAAATATTCAGCTGTTAGGTCTCAAGATCAGAATGACAAAAAACAAACATATTGTGTAGAACAATTTCCATAAATATACAATTTGATTCTTAATATTTACATTTTTATCAAGGTCTTTAAAGAAAAGAATAGGTAGACTAAGTGGGTGTCATCGTGGTTGAGAACCTTTGAGATAAAAGTTCAGTGTTATTAGTGTTTTACCTCAAAGTGAGGTTGTCTATGGGAGAGCAAGAGACCCAAATGGTATTTGTCCTGGTTTCTGAACTGTTAACCCTTTGAACGCCAAAGGACTATGCAACACACGTCTTACACTAAATGGGTTAAAACCTGTTTTCCAGGTTGAACCCTTCCTTCCGTCCTCTCAGAACTGTTGAAACCTGGACAGACACAGAGCGATAACGCCATGTCGGGACAGGTGGAGGAACCTTAAACCAAATAGAGGCTAGACAACAAATGGGGCCCAACGATTGATCCTCATGTAGGCAAATGTAACCCTGCATGGTTCCTTCCTGGAGATAACACCATGTGAGGTTGGACAGGTCCCTAACCCCAAAATGTTTACTTATTTTCCTACAGGAGAAGACCTTTCAGATGCTGATGAAGAACAGAAGCAGAATAAAAATTCCAAACTCTTGTTGACCAGAATAATTTTGCATTCTATGCAGAGAAAAAAATGTTTTGTTGTTCCCATGGAAACTAAAGAAGGAAAAACATCTTGGGCCTTTTCTTGAAAATACAGGATATTAAATTAAGGATGTAAAAAAAAAAAGTACAAACAGGAAAAACATGCATCTGAAATAGGGGATGTGGGCAGAGGATAATAAGCTGCCAGCAGTAAAGCAAAACATTGTTGTTGTTATTCTTTATCATTATAATGTGCAAATATGTTTTCCTGATTGGGACAAATGTACACAAGGTCAACATTAATCACAATCAGTTCTTTTATAGACCCAGAAGGGTATCCAGCTCATTGATCCACAAATATTGGACATCTCTCTGGCACTCAAAGACTAATGTTCCGGAGCTGGGTTGGAGCTATGGATGACAAAAATGTATTTTATTCTTTTTGTGGATTGTTTTGGAGAACCTTGTAACTGTTCTGGTTCTGCTGAAGGAGAGAAAGTGGGAGAGAGTGTGGGAGTGTGAGAGAGACCTCCTTCGGTCCTGCCATGTAAGTAGGAGTGGCCTGCTGAAGCTGCTCTCCCACATTGTTCAGACAAATGGAGAACAGGGCAGGAATATTTCTCGATTAACTTTGAGAGTATGCGACCCTGCTTTTTATTTCTCTTTTGGACATAGCGTGAACTCATTTAGGGGTGTGCTGAACTTTCTTGTGGAAGAAATATGTCTTCTCCTACAAGAAAGAAATGCAAATGTCCTCACATCCCTATTTGTTTTTCCTGCTATCTGACTGGTTCAAACATCAAACAAACAAAATCCAAATATCTGTTTTGGAAGACGTGCTTCCAATGTCCTGAAGCAACCTGTTTTATAAAAATATTATCTTTCAAAAGATGTTTTGATCTCGGGGGTACTTTGTTTCTTTCATGCATCCCATGACACAATTTAATAACTTTGGTGAAATGTAGCTTATCATGTGTGAGAAAGAACTACCCAGCATGCAATCCAGGTAGATCACTATAAGTAGAAGTCTGCAAAGTATATTTCCATGAGTCCACATTGTTGTAGGAAAAACAGAAACCACAGCTATAGTTTCTACATTCCTTTATCAATATTCGCCGCTGGTCAAAGCTTAGAATAAATACTGAATGTTAGGTTTAAGGATAGAAAATCAATTTCAAATACTAATAAAGTTTCCAAGCTCATTTCAGCTCCTCTTAGGTTAAAATCAAACTTGAGTAGTCTTCATTTTCTTGGAGTTATGGAAAGAAAGTCTTTGTAAAGGAGAAATGAACCGGCCAGACTAATTTCAGATAATGTAGGGATAAAAAGTACAGGATGTGAAGTAGTCTTCTTTTTGGGTATATAAAATGGAAGTATATGTGAAATAGAAATGAGCGGTCTGTGCGTATTTCAATTTATCAAGAGATAGACGTTCAATAAGTATGTTCTGTAGTCATCCTAATCTTGGGTTTATGGAAAAGAAGCCTTTATTAAATATATAATGGAAATGAATTGTCTGTGAAGATAAACTAGAGATAGGAAGCACAGTGTGTGCAGTAATCCCCTCTGAAAAGTACATATAAATATATAAAAGTGAAAAAAACTATCATTTAGGTTCATCTAGAGATAAAAAGCAATAAGCCTGTGCAGGAATCCTCACCTTCTTAGGTTAATGGGAACAAGGAATATAAAAATTGAAATGGAATTTCAGTGCACATTTCAGTTTATCAGACTTTAAAGGGATAGTAATGTTTCATAATAAAATAAGCTCTAATTAATCATCATAGTATTTGGACTTTGGAGAGTGTTATTTTAATTCTGTCAGAGTTGTAGTTCAAGAGTAATTCAATGACAAAGTATCCTCCTCCCGCCCTTTTTACTGATGTAACACTGTTCAGCCAGATCAGAAGGGAAGTGCCCAGGTAGATTGCAGAGAGGGACAATCTTCAATTAAGATAAGGGAAAAACCCGAAAAACTTGTCAAGGGGGCAGGGCTTTCATTGTTCTCATAGGAAGAAGATTGTCCCCTTCTGTTATCTGTCTGGTCTATGGACTGCATTCCACATCTGAGAAGAGACGGCTTACACTAGGTAAAAGGGGCGGGAGGGGAAACTTTGCTTGTGAATATCTCTCAAACCATAAAGGTTTGAGAGATAAGACTTATATCGTTCTTCATGTTTTTTTAATGCCTACAAAATAAAATAATAATTCAAACTGTTACTATCACTTTAAAGAGCACAGTGAGTATGTGCATTAATCCTCCTCCTCTTTGGTATATGGAAAAGAAGTATAAAACATGGAATCAACTGTGCTCTCTCTCATTCATTTTGGGGTACAAAGCAGGCCTCTATTTATCAATACGAGAAATGCCCTTTACTCTCAAGACAGGGCACCTGGGTGATTCATGGTTACATGCCACAGGCAGAGCAATATGACTTTCTTGTCCCCTGCAAAGCAATACACTTTTACTGGCAACCAACAGGAAAATACAGCATTATACATCAACAGAAGGACAACATACCATTACTAACCAAGGTGAACCTCTACTTTTATTTATTTTTTTCTTTAAAAATCAACCCGACAGATAAGAAAGTAGATTTGAAAAGATAATAAACTTTGTAGGATCATTCATTTCTTACTGTTTCCAGCAGCTATCTAGTATTGCTACCAGTTAGCCAGGGCTGGATTTACCATTATACGGAAACTACCTAGAGTGTGCGCTGGCCACAGCCTCGTACTGGATTTTGGGTGTGGGCAGAGAAAACTCAATGTCCTTGCACTAGTTTAAATGCCCCTTTACAGGTTATGAAACAATGTGTTGGAGATCTCTCTAGCAATCAAGGGGTTAATGTTTTTTTCATTCTTGCTTGTTATAGGTCAAGGGTATTTTCTGTGCCAGGAAAAAGTGGAACGGACTGGGGGTGGGGCCATGGGCGGAGCAAGTGGTGCCTAGAATTCCTTGCCTCGGGGCACCTGGGATATAAATCTGGCCTTGCAGTTAGCTATTATCGATACCGGCAAATTATAGACTTTGACTACAACATATTATATTAAGGGCCTAATGCAGTAAATTAACCCCTTAAGGACCGGCCGCACACACACATGCGGTCACTTAAGGACCAGGGACCTCTTTTTTTTTCGGAATCCGATTCCGGACTCCCTGAGCGGTGTGCAGCCGCGCGGGGAGGCCGGAATTCCATGACGGTCCAGGAATGTCATGGGTCCTTAAGGGTATAACAACCCATGACAGTCCAGGACTGTCATGGGTCCTTAAGGGGTTAAAGAGGTGCAATTCTGGAACATACCAACTGCACCATAATATCTCACTATTATTTTAAAGAAACATATGGCTAATATAATTATATGTGATTTTGAAAGCTCTTTCATAATCTCCTAATTAAAAAGCGACAGGTCACATGTAAACCTTTAATGATCAGATGGGTATGCAACGCATTATGTGTTGCATACCTATCTTGTCATTAAAGGGTTAAGTGTTAATGGAGCAACATGGCTAGAATATATTTATCTGTAATACAGTGAACACAGTTTTTGGTTTTTGCTCATTTGCTGCTTCCTGCATGACTGATCTCAACTGAAACGTGAGATAAAAAATAGGTCCTGCTTTAGATATAACCGCGGTAAATTCCTAGAGGGTTCAGCTGATGACTTACTGAATCTCTATAGAGTTCTATTTTTATATCTCAGTACACTACAAAAGGCAATCACTCAGGGATATCGTGAAAAATACATTTTTTACTGCTAAAAGCACTGCTATTACTTACAGAAAAAATATGGCACTGAGGCAGACATTCAAAGGAAGTGGTGCAATTCTCATGCATACCAGTTGGGAATGAATATAAATTCCACACATTACCAATGGGAATTTTAACTCATAGAGGTCTACAACGTACTGAGAAACAACAGTACTTTGCCAGTGCACAATCTTTATGATCTGGCAACACAGGTGTTAACTAGTGATGAGCGAGCACCCCAATGCTCGGGTGTTTGGGTGCTCTGACCGAGCACCCCCTGAGGCTCGAGTGCTCGGCCGAGCACCCGAGCCCCATTGAAGTCAATGGGAGGACTCGAGCATTACACCAGGCACCCCCTGCTCTGATGAGGGGAGGGTGCCTGGTCCATAGGAAAAGGGCAGAAAAGGATGGAAACACCACAGAAATGGTTCAGGGACAGCATAGGGAGGATGTCTGGATGCATCTTGGACTCCAACATCGCTGCTGGGAACGATCTTTCGCCCGTAGTACGCCATTTTTACAGACTGACCATAAAACACACAAAAAGGAAAATAAAAACGACTTTAGGCGAAAAATTGTTACCAAACAATATTTGCTGTATATTTACTTGTATATCATCTGCAAATTATCCCAAAAATTTCCTTGATTTTCTGAAGTGAGGCCATGATTAAGAGGGAAACGTGCGCAGAGGCAAATTCTCCCAAAAATTTCCTTGATTTTCTGAACTGAGGCCATGATTAAGAGGGAAACGTGCGCAGAGGCAAATTCTCCCAAAAATTTCCTTGATTTTATTGAACTGAGGCCATGATTAAGAGGGAAACGTGCGCTGAGCTGACCATCTAAAACATTATGGGTGAGGGTCTGCTGCAGAGCTGACCATCATAAACATTATATGCGAAGGCCCGCTAGTGAGCTGACGCTATAAAACATTATATGCGAAGGCCCGCTAGTGAGCTGACGCTATAAAACATTATATGCGAAGGCCCGCTAGTGAGCTGACGCTATAAAACATTATATGAGAGGGCCCGCTAGAGAGCTGACCCAATAAAACATTATATGAGAAGGCCCGCTGGTGAGCTGACCTATATAAAAATTGTCAAACAGGGCCCGCTGGTGAGCTGGCCCTATATAAAAATTATATCACAGGGCCCGCTGGTTAGCTGGCCCTATATAAAAATTATAGCACAGGGCATATGGAAGAGGAGGAGGAGGATGAGAAGATTAAGAGTCAACCATATACCCGTTTTTTGGGTGGAAGGGGTGAATGGGAATACAGAGTATTCACATCATTGTAAATAACATATATAAAGTGAGTTTATGTTCCCCCGGGGCTTTCCTCCAGTGGAGTGGAGAAGTCAGGGGAAATCCAGGCCTTGTTCATTTTTATAAGTGTCAACCTATCAGCATTGTCGGTGGAAAGGCGGATACGCTTATCTGTTATGATGCCACCAGCAGCACTAAATACCCGCTCAGACAGAACGCTGGCGGCAGGGCAGGCCAGCACCTCCAAGGCGTAGAGTGCCAGTTCATACCACGTGTCCAGCTTGGACACCCAGTAGTTGTAAGGCACAGAGGGATCATTGAGGACGCTGACACGGTCTGCTACGTACTCCTTCACCATCTTCCAAAACTTTTCCCTCCTTGTGACACTAGGCTGCGCATCAGGGTGAGGGTGCTGGCGGGGTGTCATGAAGGTGTCCCACGCCTTGGAGAGTGTTGCCCTGCCTTTGTCGGAACTGCTGTGTGCTCCCCTTTTCTCCCCTTCTCGGTTGGCCAAGGTAGCACGTACTCTGCCGCCAGCGTTGTCAGATGGAAAATTTTGGAGCAATTTTTCAACAAGAACCTTCTGGTATTGCACCATTTTGCTTGTCCTCTCCACCGGAGGAATGAGAGATGAGAAATTCTCTTTGTAGCGGAGGTCCAGAAGGGTGAACACCCAGTAATCCGTGTTGTCTAAAATGCGTACAACGCGTGGGTCACGGGAAAGGCAGCCTAACATAAAGTCAGCCATGTGTGCCAGAGTACCAACAGTCAAGATTTCGCTGTCCTCACCAGGAGGATGACTCTCAATATCCTCATCCTCTTCCTCCTCTTCTGCCCACCCACGCTGAAGAGATGGAACTAAAGTTCCATGGCTACCCTCTGTAGCGGAGGCAACCGTGTCTTCCTCCTCCTCCTCCTCCTCCGCCTCCTCCAATTGTCGCTGAGAAGACGAAGTGAGGGTGCTCTGGCTATCACCTTGTGTAAGCTCTTCCTCCCCCATTTCCACCTCTTCCACATGCAAAGCGTCGGTTTTAATTGTGAGCAGCGAGCGTTTCAGTAGACACAGAAGTGGGATGGTTACACTGATAATAGCGTTATCGCCGCTCACCATCTGTGTCGATTCCTCAAAATTGCGTAAAACCTCGCAGAGGTCTGACATCCATTCCCACTCCTCACTTCTGATTACAGGAAGTTGAACGGAGAGGCGACGACCGTGTAACAGCTGGTACTCCACTACTGCCCTCTGCTGCTCACAAAGCCGGGCCAACATGTGGAAGGTGGAGTTCCAGCGCGTGCTCACGTCACACAGCAGCCGGTGAGCTGGCAATTGTAAGCGCTGCTGCAGCTTCAACAGGCCGGCTGAAGCTGTTGATGACTTACGGAAATGTGCACACACGCGGCGCACCTTGGTCAAGAGATCATGCACATTGGGGTAGGTTTTTAGAAATCGCTGCACCACTAAATTAAATACATGCGCTAGGCATGGTACGTGTGTGAGCTTGCCGAGCTCCAAAGCCGCCACCAAGTTACGCCCATTATCACACACAACCATGCCTGGTTGCAGGTTGAGTGGCGAGAGCCACTGCTCGGTCTGGTGACTAATCCCCTGCAACAGCTCTGAGGCCGTGTGCTGTTTGTCCCCAAGGCAGATCAGCTTCAGCACGGCCTGTTGACGCTTCCCCACTGCAGTGCTACACTGCTTCCAGCTACTGGCTGATGGGGGAGTGGCGCTGTGTGTAGAGAATTCGGAGGTGGAAACGGAGGAGGAGGAGCCAATAACGTAGGTGCTGGTGGAAACCCTGATGGAGGTAGGGCCCGCAATCCTCGGCGTGGGTAGCACCCGTGCCATCCCAGGGTCCGAGTCGCTCCCAGCCTCCACGACATTCACCCAGTGTGCCGTCAGGGAAATGTAGCGTCCCTGGCCACAAGCTCTTGTCCATGTGTCAGTCGTTAAGTGGACCTTCCCAGTAACTGCGTTGGTCAGGGCACGGGTGATGTTACGGGACACATGGTGGTGTAATGCGGGGATGGCACACCGGGAAAAGTAGTGGCGGCTGGGGACCGCGTACCGAGGGACAGCTGCTGCCATCAGGCTGCGGAAGGACTCAGTGTCCACAAGCCTAAATGGCAGCATTTCGATGGCCAGTAATTTGGAAAGGTGTGAGGTTAGTGCTATGGCCTGTGGGTGGGTGGCTGGGTACTTTCTCTTGCGCTCAAATGCCTGGGGTAACGACATTTGGACGCTGTGCTGGGACAGGGAAGTGGATGTGGTCGCTGATGGTGCTTCAGATGCTACAGGTGCAGGGCGGGAGGTATGCGGGCCTGCGCCTTCGACAGGCGATTGGCCGGCACCGAAAACAGGGGAAGAGGAGGCAGTGGTGTGGCCTGCAGACACAGATGGGCGATCCAGGCGTTCCTCCCACTTACTACGGTGCTTGGATGCCATGTGTCGGATCATGCTGGTGGTGGTGAGGTTTCTAGTGTTCATGCCTCGGCTCATTCTGGTGTGGCACAGGTTGCAAACTACAATTCTTTTGTCGTCCGCACTTTCCTTAAAAAAACGCCATACCGCGGAACACCTACCCCTTGGCAAGGTAGATTTACGCAAGGGGGTGCTCCGTGGAACATTTGCGGGCCGGTTTGGTGCGGTCCGCCTTCTTTCTGTAGCCACACCACTGCCTCTTCCAGCCTGTTGCGGTGCTGCAGATGGCTCACCCTCAGGACTGCTGTCATCGCTCGGCTCTACACCTTCCCAGGTGGGGTCAGTCACCTCATCGTCCACCAAGTCCTCCTCCACTTCCTCACTCTGATCATCCTCCTCAAGTCTTGATCCCACCACATACTCAGTCATTGACAACTGTATAACATTCTCCTCAACAAGGTCTTGAGACGGAAATAGTGGTTGATTTAATGGCAACTGTGTCTCATCATCATCATCATCATCCACTACTTCCTTTGACCTTAAATGCCGTTCACATCTGACATCTTCTTGTGATTGGGTAGCCTCTAGAGGTTGTGAATCAGGGCACAAGATGTCATGTTCCTCTGCAAGCGTGCTTGGAGAGAGGGTCAAATGAAGGATTGGTGATGAGACGAGCTCCTCACTATATCCCAGTGTGGGATCACTTCTTTGACCAGACCGTGTATGGTGGGAGGAAGGATGATCAGAGTGAGGATTATGTTGACCAGACTCTTGGCTACTGAGAGTGGACTTGGTGGAAGACAGGGTGGTGCTTAACCGACTGGAAGCAGTATCAGCTGTCATCCAACCGACCACCTGTTCGCAGTGGTCGGACCTCGAGAGTGATGTCCTGCGACGCCCTGTAAAATTACACATGAAGCTAGGTATGGTGGATGTCTTTCTTTCTTGTGCTCTGGCACCAGGCACAGTTTCTCCGCGTCCTGACCCGCGCCCTGAACTTTCAGGATCACGTCCACTTCCCCGTCCCTTTTTACCCGCCTTCTTCATCTTACACAGAATATGTGACTTTAATATTTGAGTTTGAAAACTTAACAGTATTTCTTATTATTCTGCAACTCTGCAGAGTACACAGAATAGGCTGCTAAACGGCGGTGAAACACACTGAATGGAATATGTGACTTTAATATTTGAGTTTGAAAACTTAACAGTATTTCTTATTATTCTGCAACTGTACAGAGTACACAGAATAGGCTGCTAAACGGCGGTGAAACACACTGAATGGAATATGTGACTTTAATATTTGAGTTTGAAAACTTAACAGTATTTCTTATTATTCTGCAACTCTGCAGAGTACACAGAATAGGCTGCTAAACGGCGGTGATACACACTGAATGGAATATGTGACTTTAATATTTGAGTTTGAAAACTTAACAGTATTTCTTATTATTCTGCAACTGTACAGAGTACACAGAATAGGCTGCTAAACGGCGGTGATACACACTGAATGGAATATGTGACTTTAATATTTGAGTTTGAAAACTTAACAGTATTTCTTCCTATTCTGCAACTCTGCAGAGTACACAGAATAGGCTGCTAAACGGCGGTGAAACACACTGAATGGAATATGTGACTTTAATATTTGAGTTTGAAAACTTAACAGTATTTCTTATTATTCTGCAACTGTACAGAGTACACAGAATAGGCTGCTAAACGGCGGTGAAACACACTGAATGGAATATGTGACTTTAATATTTGAGTTTGAAAAGTTAACAGTATTTCTTATTATTCTGCAACTGTACAGAGTACACAGAATAGGCTGCTAAACGGCGGTGAAACACACTGAATGGAATATGTGACTTTAATATTTGAGTTTGAAAACTTAACAGTATTTCTTATTATTCTGCAACTGTACAGAGTACACAGAATAGGCTGCTAAACGGCGGTGAAACACACTGAATGGAATATGTGACTTTAATATTTGAGTTTGAAAACTTAACAGTATTTCTTATTATTCTGCAACTGTACAGAGTACACAGAATAGGCTGCTAAACGGCGGTGATACACACTGAATGGAATATGTGACTTTAATATTTGAGTTTGAAAACTTAACAGTATTTCTTCCTATTCTGCAACTGTGCAGAGTACACAGAATAGGCTGCTAAACGGCGGTGAAACACACTGAATGGAATATGTGACTTTAATATTTGAGTTTGAAAACTTAACAGTATTTCTTCCTATTCTGCAACTGTGCAGAGTACACAGAATAGGCTGCTAAACGGCGGTGAAACACACTGAATGGAATATGTGACTTTAATATTTGAGTTTGAAAACTTAACAGTATTTCTTATTATTCTGCAACTGTACAGAGTACACAGAATAGGCTGCTAAACGGCGGTGAAACACACTGAATGGAATATGTGACTTTGATATTTTAGTTTGAAGACTTAACAGTATTTCTTCCTATTCTGCAACTCTGCACAGTACACAGAATAGGCTGCTAAACTGCGGCGAAGCACACTGAATGGAATATGTGACTTTGATATTTTAGTTTGAAGACTTAACAGTATTTCTTCCTATTCTGCAACTGTGCAGAGTACACAGAATAGGCTGCTAAACTGCGGCGAAGCACACTGAATGGAATATGTGACTTTGATATTTTAGTTTGAAGACTTAACAGTATTTCTTCCTATTCTGCAACTCTGCACAGTACACAGAATGTGCTGCTAAACTGCGGCGACGCACACTGAATGGAATATGTGACTTTGATATTTTAGTTTGAAGACTTAACAGAATGTGCTCTAATCTGCAACTTTGCACACTAAACAGAATGTGCTCTAATCTGCAACTTTGCACACTAAACAGAATGTGCTCTAATCTGCAACTGTGCACACTAAACAGAATGTGCTCTAATCTGCAACTTTTCACACTAAACAGAATATTTTTTTTTTTTTTTTTTGTTTTTTTCCCCCCACACAAAATAACCTGCTGCCCCCACACACAGTAGTCCTAAAAAGGACTTTTGGTTCTTTTTTTTCACAATTTTTTTTTTTCCTCCCTACACTGCCTTTCCCTTCCTATCCTCAGCTCTCCCTGGCTCAGACTGAGCCGAACTCGATGGTCAGGTGCTATACAGCACCCGACCACGGGTTCTGGCCAGCCAATCAGTGTAATGCCAGCAGCCAACATGGCTGCTGGCATTACACCGATGTCAGAGCCTCCCTGCACGTTTATTGGCTGCGCAGCAGCCGCAAAACGTGCGGGGAGGAGACCCGAACATGGCGGGCGAGCACATGCGGTACTCGTACGAGCATGCTCGCTCAACACTAGTGACCACATTTCCCTTCTGCCATTCCGGGACGTGGTCACCCTAGTTGCCCCATCATACCTTAAGTCCCTGGTCCCTGAAGCTCCCGCGCGCTGTGCTCAGTAATGCAGAGCGCTGGGAGATGATGTCATCTCCCAGCGCTCTGTATTACTAGAGCGCTTGCCTCCAGGTAAGCTGCATTGCCGCCCTGGATGTCAGCCTGCAAGCGGTGTGTCATATCATGGACTCCGCGAGCGGCGTCCATGATGTGACACACCACTTGCAGGCTGACATCCAGGGCGGCTTGGCTTCATTCCGGGACACTTCATTGTCCCGGTTGAAGGGGACCCGGGACGCGGGACATAGCCCTAAAATAAGGGACAGTCCCGGACGTTCCGGGACCCGTGGTCACCCTAGTGAGAAGGGAATTTGAAAAATAAAAATAATCCTCCAAAAAAAAGTAACCAAAACTGTTTTTCTTGGGAAATAGAAGAATGAACCAATCACGATGCTAAGGAAGAATTAGGAGAGGAAGAGGTACCACCAAGTAATCCAATAACACAAAGAATATTGTAACAACCAAGAAAGTGATGACTAGATTAAAACAAACACAAATATTACAGAAAAATACAAAGAATAATAATTAAGGGTTTTCAATCTCAGTAAAAGGAGCTTAGAGAAAGATAATATTGAAATGTTGTCGAAGGGTCTAAACTTTATACCATATCAGCTTATTGATAATTTTTATGTCACAAAAGATATTCACTTATTCTGTCAAAAACGTCTAACATTTTTTTCAATATATAGTAATGAGCAAATATCTCACCAATAGATTTTGAACAGGAAAAGTCTGACTATTGGAGATAGGCTGAACAGCCTACACTGAAGTTTACTCCTTCTTTCAATATATCCTATAGAATAATTCGCTAAAACATGTGTAACAACGCAGTCACGCACAGTAGAGACTGCTGCGCGTGCTGCAGTCATGCGCAGTAGAGACTGCCCGCGGCGCGGCTGATACAGAGCTGCCCGTTCCTTCGGAGTGTCCAGCTCTGTATCAGCCGCAGCACGGGCAGTCTCTACTGCGCATGACTGCCCCGTGACCGGCTGGCAGTGGCACTGTGGCCCATGTAACAGGCTCTTCAACTAGTCTAATAATATTAAAATAGTTTCTGGTATGTAGAGACATTTCGCAAATCACAGTGGCTCAGTGGTTAGCACTGTTGCCTTGCAGCGCTGGGGTCCTGGGTTCAAATCCCACCAAGGACAACATCTGCAATGAGTTTGTATGTTCTCACTGTGTTTGCGTGGGTTTCCTCCGGGTACTCTGGTTTCCTCCCACACTCCAAAAAACATACTGATAGGTGAATTTAGATTGTGAGCCCCAATGGGGACAGGAACCAATATGAGTGTAAAGCACTGTGGAATCTGTGTGTGCTATATAAATAAAGGATTATTATTATATTCAAATGAAAAAGAAATTAACTCTAGTTTCAAAGAAGAAAAATGCTCTAAGAAACGCAGGGTTTGAAAAAAAAAAGTAGTAACCCTTTGAATGTTAGAGGGATATGAAATTTATTGCAAAGAAATGCATTGCATACCCCTCTGACACTCAAAGGGTTAAATCAGAGATCTGTTTGAGGAAGAAGCTTTTAGACAACTATTCAATCCTGCCAGGTACAGAAAATTGCTTGGAGAGCCAACATCTAACCTTCTTGAACTTTCTATGGCACGGAGTGGGAGAGCAAACAGGATGATGTAATAAAAGAGTACAGATTATTGTCAATAACACATCCTTCCTAGGATTACAACCTTTTATATGCTGCCCAAAGTGCACAAGCAATTGGAGAGTAAATATGTTGACATGAAACTCACAAAATGAATTGCGGAATTACCAACAGACACTAAAGACACTATGGATGTGTAATGTAAACAAAGACCTTCAGGTGGAACAGGACGTTTCAATAGTCATCACTGATGTACATTCGTTCTACACAAGCATCAATCATACAAAGGCTGTAAAGTAGTTCTTCTTATTTGAAGGAGATAATTATTGGAGACATAATATCTGTCTTATTAAACTCTTAGAATTAATTTTGATAGTTAATTACATTCAATCATTCCTTTTACTTTTAAGTCCATTTCAGTGGAAACAGCCTGTGCCCTCACTTATGCTAATTTAATCCTTTGCATGTGGGAGGCCAGATTTTTTTTCACAGATGGTATGTCTATGTATACCAGACATTGTAAGATCTGGCTTTGGTGCATAGATGATAACCTCTTCCTCTGGGATTTCACAGAAAATCTGTTAAATGAGCTAGTCCAAGTTTTATGCTAAAATGATATCAACCTTCAGTTTATTCTGTAATAGAGTCAGACCTCAGTTCTCGCTCTGGACATAGTAATCCAGAAGACTAATGATGTTACCAATGTGACTAGCCTTTTCCATAAAGAGACCTCAACAAACCGTATTGTACATATGTTCAGTAATCATCCTCCAGCTATTATTGGAAATGGCTTCAATGTTTTTTGTTTTTTTTTTGCCTTCCCTTGGATCAACAGAAGTGATTTGGCATGGGTTGGACTTGATGGACACATGTATTTTTTCAGCCTCATCAACTATGTTACTCATTAGTGAATTTCTTTGTATTGGAAGAATTTGATCAGATACTGCTGAGTTTAAACAAAATGCTTATGAAATGAGATCAAGACAAAGATAGAGGTTACAGTATCAAAAGAGTATGTCACAGAGCCAAGGGCACAGTTAAAGGGATAGTAATACTTCGTATTATCTTTATTTTATTTTGTAGGCATTAAAAAACATGAAGAATGATATGTCTTATCTCTCAAATCTTTATGGTTTGAGAGATATTCACAAGCAAAGTTTCCCCTCTCGCCCTTTTACCTAGTGTAAGCCATCTCTTCTCAGATGTGGAATACAGTCCATAGACCAGACAGATAACAGAAGGGGACAATCTTCTTCCTATGAGAACAATGAAAGCCCTGCCCCCCTTGACAGGTTTTTCAGGTTTTTCCCTTATCTTAACTGAAGATTGTCCCTCTCTGCAATCTACCTGGACATATCCCTTCTGATCTGGCTGAACAGTGTTACATCAGTAAAAGGAGCGAGAGGGGAATACTTTGTCATTGAATTACTCTTGAACTACAACTCTGACAGAATTGAAATAACACTCTCCAAAGTCCAAATACTATGATGATTAATTAGAGCTGATTTTATTATGAAATATTACTATCCCTTTAAGGACACTCTTAATTCCTAAAATTAAGTGTAAAGGTGATCAGCATGAATCAGTGAGATTATAAGTACTTACTGTGAAGAGTGTAGTGCTATTATAGCTATAATTAATTAGCAATGGCATATTTTACTTGAAGATGAAGATTTTGAAAAGAAACTGGGTCCCAAAGTCTTCACTTGCTTTAGAAGAAATCCGAATACACCGGTCAAAACTGTCATCTCAAGTGACTTTGTCAGATCCACGAAAAAACAAAGAAATGATCGGTACGCATGAATGTGGGATTTACAGACTTTGGTAAAAAGACAGAAAACTACATACATTAATTGTAACTCCCAGCAAATAATTTACTGATAAGTATATCCCTGTAAATTAACATACATGGGCGTGGCATCCAGGTTCCTCAAAGAGAGGTTCCTGGAGCATCTCGGTAACATTCAGAGGGCACCACTGACTTGAGCAGGAAGTGGGAAAGCCTTGCAGGAGAACATTTTCTTACATCAGTTTCCAAACATTTTTGGAATAAGGGGAGGGAACGTGGAGGCAGTCCTTTTGAAAAAGGCGAGCTGCTGGATATCCCTACTGAACATCATTTCCATATGGTTGAATGTCAGTATAATTCAGGTGGCACAAGAAGCTTGGGGTGGGACTATAAATTTAGATTTAAACACCAGTGTTAAAACTGCAAAAAAAACTGAGTTAGCATAAGTTGTTTTTATTTTATCATGCTAATTATAATACATTACATTAGAGAAGAGACGTCTAAGGGGTGATATGATTAACATTTACAAATACATTCAAGGTCTATACAAAGAACCATCCAATTAATTATTTATGCAAAGAGCTGAGCTAAGAACAAGAGGTCATCCATTAGAGGAAAGGCGCTTTCAACTAAAACAAAGGCAGGGATTCTTTACAGTAAGGGTGTTAAGGCTATGGAATTTTTTGCCTTTGGATGTTGTGCTTGCAGATAATGCAACTGCATTCAAAAAATCAATGGATGCCTATCTAGCACAGAACAGTATTGACAATTATGACAAATGGCTTCAAAGCAAATAGGATATTGATCTGGGGAACTATTTAACTACCAATTGGAGTAAGGAAGGAATAATTCCCCCACATATTTGGAACTAGATTGGAAATTGCTCCAGAGGGCTTTTTTGCCTTCCTCTGGATCAACGGGGTGTTTTTGGCATGGGCTGGACTTGATGGACACATGTCTTTTTTCAGCCTTATCTACTATGTTACTAATTTTACTTTAAAATAATTCCTATCAGTATATTTCATTGATTAAATACCTTTCAAGGTAAATCTACTATATTGGAAAAGTATCCTAATATGATGCAAACTATTGGTAAGAAATAATCAAGTTATTAATATGAACAAATTTTACTTTTTGATTTGCAGATACCATAAGATTATACTCAATTCTTCAATAGATTGGAGTTTGAGCTGGTATCCTATTGCAAAGGAGATGCCTACATGGGGACGCTTAGAAGGATGACATCATAATGTCGCCAGGTTAAAAGGCTACATCAAAATGTCTCCTGTATCAAAATGTCACCTTTAAAATGTAGACATTATTGCCCATGTCAAAAGGGTGTGATAAATGTGATCGTAATGTCACCTGCTGCTCCCTGTGATTTAATTAAGTGTGTGCATTGAGGTAGGGTCACCACATTTCATTTCTGCTATTCGGGGGCACTGCGGAGAGACAGAGTTCTTAACACTAGAGGGAGAACTACTCATTAATTGCTGTGTCAGAAATTGATGTTTGTGGTGATCTACAAGAAAATATATATGAAGCCCAAAGCCTTAAACTAATTATAATGCAACTCCTGATTGATGCCCTGATCAAGGCTCAGTTCTCTCTCTAGTGCAGTGATTCTCAACCAGGATGCACTTTGGTGTGCCAAGAACATCATCTTAGGGTGCCCCACATTTTCTATGAATACTAACAAAACTGGACTTTTAAATAAAGATCAATAGAAATTGTTCTGCACAATATATTTAGTTTTGTTATTATGATTACAATACCAAATAATAACTGTATATTTTTGTATTGTACCCTTCTTATGCCCTTGATAAAGTACATTAAATATGTTAGGGGTGCCCCGAATGTTCTAGATTATGTGTTAGGGGTGCCCCAAGCAAAAAAAGATTGAGAACCACTGCTCTAGTGTTTTGAGCTCTGCCTGGAGGCCATTTTGTTGTAGCCCAGCACATCACTTCCTGTCAAAGTAGACAATGGGCATTTCTCTGTGCTCTGGAGTCTTCATTCCGGGACTTTGTATTGTCCCAGAAGGGAGCTGCCAGGGACATGGGACACACACACAAAATAGGGGATTGTCCCAGGTAATCAGTGACATGTGGCCAACTTACACTGAGGACATTTAACCCCTTGGTACTAAAGAGGCCTCCAATGCATTGGAGGTCACTTCAGTATCCAAGTGGTAATGCTATCAGCGCTTTGTGTCTAGCCCTGTGCTATCAGAGCTGAGAACCAGCTCTCCAGCACAGGAGCAGATACAGTACTGCACAACCAATGTAAATGTAATACCTTATTAGGTGGCAGTTTATGTGAGTGTTCTATGTGAACACCTTTTATTGCCATTAGACACAGAAGTAATTGGAATACAATCAATCTTTTGCTGTGAAGGTTGCAAGGGGACCTGCTGGTTAAGTGTAGCATCAATTCATTAGGGGGCACTTGAAGTTTCTGTCTCTATTGATGAAGAGAGACAGGATGGTGGAGAGTTGGGTGATATCCCTTAACCCTTTGCGTGCCAGAGGGCTAAGCAATGCATTACTTTGCAAAGTTTCACATACTCCTCTGACACTCAAAGGGTTAAACAGATCTTCTTTGTTGGAGCCCTCTGGTTTTCAAAGGGTTAACCCGATTAAGAACTACTTATCCCTGCATGCATAGTAGCTCTCCAGTGCACCTTTGGTCTTCACAGGGTTAACCCGGTTAAGAAATACTTATCCCTATAGGCACAGTAGGTCTCCAATGCATTGATTTGCTTTGCATTGCACTGGAGAGATATTATGCCTGAAGGGATAAGTAGTTCTTAGTTGGGTTAACCCATTGAAGACCAGAGAGCTCCTGGTTCTCATCTCTGATAGCTAAGGGTGAAACAGAAAGCACTGATAGCATAACTCCCTTTGATTCTGGAGTGGACTCCAATGCATTGGTTTGCAATGTGTTGGAGACCTCTCCAGTATCTAAGGGGTTAGTAGTTCTTTTGTTGCTCTTTGCAGACCTTTGTTACCCTCTTTGGACTGATTCACAGGCTTTCAGGCTCCCTCCGCGACTCTACCTGGCAACATGATGAGGTTGCCATTTTTATGCCGATGTCATTTTGATGTTGCCATTTTGATGTTGCCTTTGAATGTCGTTATTTACATGGTGACATTTCAACAGTAAATCCATTGAGTGAGCTTCTCCCTAAAGCTTGCTAACAACAGACTTTTGAGTATGGTCAGTATGCCTGGCTGCCTGAGGTCCTAGTTCTCAGTTGTTAGCCCTGGTGGTGAAGACCCAGTTTCCTGTTTGCTGTCTCAACCTCGGCTTGCACCTTGACTTCACTTGAACGTCACCTGTCTTGACCTTGGTCTGTACTCTGACTTTGCTTGACCTCCACCTGCCATGACTTTTAGGCTTGCCTCAACTAATCCTCAGTCTCCTGCTCCAGTCTGCCTGCTTTTCACAGACTACCATTATACCTATTGTGGTCTATCCCCAGGCTCAAACAAAAGTGGGATATCTGGCTTTGCGGCCAGCAACATTAATACGTTTAAGTTCAGCAAGGTGACAATGGTTTTCGGCTCTGCTTTCCAGCCTCTCATACAAGCTTTGCTCCCTGGCTTCCTCTACAGAGACCATGAGACCTAGGCTTCCTATTAGCCCTTTGTCCCACCATCGGGATACCGTCTCCTATATTCCTGACAGCTTTAACTAAGAGTCTGATTTAATAA
Source organism: Rhinophrynus dorsalis (assembly GCA_037306005.1). Classification (NCBI taxonomy): domain Eukaryota; kingdom Metazoa; phylum Chordata; class Amphibia; order Anura; family Rhinophrynidae; genus Rhinophrynus; species Rhinophrynus dorsalis. Next base: position 590,182,859 of record CM074719.1, on the reverse strand, counting down.
GAGAAAATTAAACTATTTTGGAGCAAACCAATGGCAACATAGGGGACAAATAACAAATCTTAAATGTTCCATTGATTTGCATGTAGCCCTTAAACCCTTAAATGTTAGCAAGGTCTTCATGTGTTACTTTGCAATGAATCTGGGGATCTCTCTAACACTGAAGTGGTTAAAATCAACCTTTAAATGAATCATAACTTTTATTTTTGTCCTAAAGTGCGGTTGGTTTGCCCCAGAATTGCTCCAACTTATCTTATTAAATCAGCCTCTTAGAAGGAAAAACCTCAACCATATAACAAGTGACAGGCACACAGTAAACACAAAATATCATTACTGTTCTATCACAACTCTATGCTCACCAGCAACATTCCGTTTATTGCTCCCAAGTGCAATCAATAGATCCAACAGCCTATTCCAATATCATGCCACAATTCCAAGAAATGGTTCACACTCCTTCCTGGTACCCCAGACACATTTAATAACTTCAAGATATTTATTGTCTTTTTCAAATACGTCTGTTGCTTTTAACGTCATTAAAACCGAAAAGGCAGAATGGCTGTCGAGTCTCTGAGACCTCAAAAGCAGTGATATATGTTGTTAACTCTTTTCGTGCCAGAGAGGTATCCAACGCATTGCAAAGCAATGCGTTGGATACCTCTCTGGCCCGCAAAGGGTTAAAGGATAGCTTACACCTAAAAATTAAACTGTATTAACCTTTTGAGTGCCAGAGAGATATCCAATACAATGCGTTGGATATCGCTCTGGCTTTCAGAGGGGTAAAGGAACACTACAAACCAACCACACAAGTATATTACTATGGCTAGAACATCATTATGGAGTGTTCTCCACGGATTGTGAGCTTGCTCCATAGATCAGGACATAACAGGCATAGCTCCCAAGTGTCTCTCTTTGAGACCCAAATCCCTCTGTCCCTCTTTTCTACCCTTTTGTCCATCTTTTTAGGACATCAGAATGAGTGGTGTGTATTACATTGCTCCACAGCAATAACACATAAATGTGTTAATTGTCAGTATATGTGTTTATACATTAATATGGGCTACTAAAATACTTTGGTCTTGCTCTAAATCATTTATCAGTTACACAAAGAGGTGCAAATGGGTCAAGAAATAACTTAAAAATTTGTGGAAATGCCCCGCCTACCAGCCACGCCCCCAGAAATGCCACCTCTTTCGCCATTTGAAATGTTGGGAGGTATGTAACAGGGGTTGTTCACTAAGGCGTCATAAAGAGGTGATAAAGTAGAGATGACTTCTCCAGTGATATCGCTTCTCCAGTTCCTATGTTATTCTATAGAGCCTATGCGCTAAGATTTCTCCAGCTTAGCACATAGTTCCATAGAATAAAATAAGAACCGGAGAAGTGATATCACTGGAGAAGTCATCTCCGCTTTATCACGCTTTAGTGTAGAACCCCGCAACATGTTCAATCTGTTCTATATGTCATGTCCATGGAGACCGACATAACAGTTTATACCTGGGATCATTAGAATGAAACTCTGCAACTATTTTTCATACTTTTTCAATCTGAATCACGTGGAGAGCATCAGTCACAAAAGATTACTATGTGCAGGCAGAGCCGGATCATTCATTATGGCAACCTAGGCCACTGCTTAGGGCCAGTGGCAATATGAGGGGCATTGGCTGCAAGTGATGGGTCACAGGCATACACCCTACCATTGCTGTTGCTTACATCTTGTGTCAGAAAAACTTTTTGTTGAAATAGACCAGCACCACTTCCATTTATATCTACAATACCAGTACCTGTTAGCATCCTAAGCAATGGATCAAGAGATGTGGGGTCCTTGCCTAGGGCCCAAAGGAGCCTTAATCCATCTCTTTGTGCAGGGATTCATCACCATCATAGATTGATAATATGTGTTTCAGAAGTGCCACTGCATTGCCTGTATTAGGCAACTTTCATCCTTACTGCTGCTGTTTCACTTGAACTTTCATCATTCTCAGATGGCCTCTGGACAACAACTACTGGAAAATTAACGATTACTCACCTCTACACCATACTGAATTTAGTTCCTTAATTAATCTGTTGCTGATTTAGCTATTGAAGAGAATTAATGTGTGAATAAATTCCTATATTCTATTTCCTTTTTTTAATTAAGTTGCCTTGATTAGAAAGAAATGCCGGCATTAATTTTCAAAGGAACGAAGTTGCTCTGGTGGCCTGCACTTAACCCTTTGAGTTCCAGAGGGGTACGGAATGCATTGCTTTGCAATGCGTTCCGTACCTTTCTGGCACTCAAAGGGTTAAAGGGCAACAATCACCATATACAGTAGCTGCCCATTTAACAGATCTGTACCCCTGGGAGCACACCTGTTGTTTAACCAAAATTGTATTGTGAGTCATTGAGACCAACAGGGCACCAGACGGTTGTTGGGAAAGAGGCCCCAATGAGTCTGATCATCAGGGTGTAAGCTGCATTGCTTAGGACTAGTGTTGAGCGAGCACCCCGATGCTCGGGTGTTCGGGTGCTCTGACCGAGCACCCCCGGAGGCTCGAGTGCTCGGCCGAGCACCCGAGCCCCATTGAATTCAATGGGAGGACTCGAGCATTACACCAGGCACCCCCTGCTCTGATGAGGGGAGGGTGCCTGGTCAATGCCCCCCTTCATCTCCACAGTGCCCCTCTTCCACAATGTCCCCCTTCCACAATGTCCCCCTTCATCTCCACAATGTCCCCCTTCATCTCCACAATGCCCCCCTTCATCTCAACAATGCCCCTCTTCCACAATGTCCCCCTTCCACAATGTCCCCCTTCATCTCCACAATGCCCCCCTTCATCTCAACAATGCCCCTCTTCCACAATGTCCCCCTTCCACAATGTCCCCCTTCCACAATATCCCCCTTCATCTCCACAATGCCCCCCTTCATCTCAACAATGCCCCTCTTCCACAATGTCCCCCTTCCACAATGTCCCCCTTCCACAATGTCCCCCTTCATCTCCACAATGTCCCCCTTCATCTCCACAATGCCCCCCTTCATCTCAACAATGCCCCTCTTCCACAATGTCCCCCTTCCACAATGTCCCCCTTCATCTCCACAATGCCCCCTCCCATCTCCACATGTCCCCTACCTCCAGTCCCTGGTGGTCCAGCGGAGCGTCTGTAAGATCTGTGCCTCCTTCGGCACAGATCCCTGCCACCCGAACATGGCGGGCGAGCACATGGCGGTACTCGTACGAGTACCGCCATGTGCCGAGCAGAGCGATGCTCGAGCCGATCCGAGCATCGGCCGAGCATGCTCGCTCAACACTACTTAGGACAGTTTAATTCAGATTTCCATAGACCCTCCATATGGAAGAATAAGTCAGTGGGTCTGTGCAGAATGTTCACTCAACCCCTGAGCTTGTGGTTGAGAGCCGCAGACTTCTGGTTTGCATTCCAGCCAAGTGGATCGGTTTTCTGACCCCCGCCCCAAATGGTTGATAGGAATCATTTTTGAGCTGCGCACAGCAGCCTCAAGCTACAGTGGAATTACATGTACACGATGCCCAGTTTTACTGCTTTAAAGGGGAACTCTCACCTCGTATAAAGTAATACTTATTTCATTCTCTGTCCCCAATACAGCTTGAATCCTTTATTTATTTATTTTATTCAAATCACTTATTTTTTGGAGACATAAGCTTCTTTCATGTTACTGCATGAGATCAGCAAATACACAAAATATTGGTGCACATCCAAATTTTCATCACCATTAACCCTTTACTCTGTGGCATTGTGCCTGCATATCACTATTATATTAAAGATGAGGATTTGGTCACATCATATGACCATAGAATGCTAAGCTTGCCACCAACACTTACCAAAACCTGGTCTGGAACTGCATGAGATCAGATCAGGCCTCGCTGTGGTACAGCTCTGTGCTGAAGGCTGTCAATCTTCTCCTGTTCTTCTGCCCTGTTGTGCCTCTTTTCCTGCTCCTTGTCTGAATATATATACAATACGCACAAATACCCATGCACACTGATCTAATCACAAAAGACACAAAAAAGGATGTCAATAAGGAATAAAGATGTACAGGTGCTACAGGGAAACAGATGATAATAGAAAAAACAAACAGAAAAAGAACCCTGCTGAAATAGCACTCAAAAACATCTAAATATTCCTCAGCATCCCTAAGTCAAGACACTATAAAATATCACTTTTATTGCATATTAATTAAAAGGAAAATACTGAACTGAGAAACCCAGCTTTATCAAGTAAGTCATCCAATTAAATATAAAAACACTTAAAATTGTTCGCTAAATTCTCAAAACAATCCTGTGACGTCTCACTAGGATACTATTGAGAAATAACAGCGAACAGAAAAATCATCACTGGAGAAGCTATAAACTTAGTCTCTCAAAAAAGAAAAGAGAAATCATCTGATCTCATCCTATAGGTGATCTCCTGTGCAGCGCAGTTATACTAAAGGGCACTCCTATACAGCGCTATAATATCGAGAGACGCTACATATAACATGCTCAGTCCTACATCTTCATAGCTCTCCAATTGTTCCAGTCTCTCTGTATACCTAACTCAAAAGTTTATTGCGATGATATGTCCGGTGCTCTGCTTAAACAATCTGGTGAGTCAATGAGATGATTACTAAAATCAAAATTGCACACGGAGTCACCAAGCAGAGCAATCCGGAAAAAAGAATGAAAAAAAGGGGAGAGAGTTTGCTAAAGCTCTAACTCCCCGATTTCATCCACATACCCGCAAAGGCTAACTAGAGACGGGAGGAATAAAGAGTCAGCAACACGGTCCGACGCGCGTTTCGTCGGCAAAAGCAAACTTCATCTGGGTAGTGTTGCAAAACCAAAGAGACTCCAAAGATACCTCTTTTTTATACCGTGTAAACCATTGATGATTGGATGTAACACAAGAACCAATCACTCAAAAAGGATGACATACACCCCGCTTCAAAAGGTGATTGAACATGTCAATCAAAAGCGAAGCAAATGACATCACATAATATGTTTTCTCAAATTCCATAAACCAAAGAACACTGTTTATAATCGGAAAAGGGGATGTATTGTATCACATATAAGCGTTCCCAAAGATCTCAAGTGTGCACCACTTAGAAAACACATAGTATCCTATCGCACGATACCAGATTGTTACATAGTTCGTACCAACTAAAAGAACAGCGATATTACTAATATATCTCATAATATGAATACCATATATTCCAAAAGGTGTCTCACTGATCAAACCAATTATCAAAAAGTTTGAAAGATCATTATAAGTGATAGCAAAAAGTATAAAATTAAATGTGCTGTGTGAATAATAGATCGCATAAATAGCCATTCCATATCACTATATATCTAAACAACGTAGAATTAAATCTTATGTAACATACATTTCATGAGTTACAACCCACAAAGACTTAAAATTATTGTATGTTACCAAAACCGTTGTCAAACAGAAATATATATGTGTATGCACTTATAGAGGAAGGAAGACAGGATCAAAAAAAATATATATATAATTAAAGATGGACACTTAAGGTCCATTCTTCATTCATTCCTGCTGGCGTCATACTATTAAGTAAAAAAATCCAACGATTCTCATTTTTAAGAAGAATGTGATTATAATCTTCTCCTCTTACACCAAGTTTGACTTGTTGCAAACCATAAGCTTTCAGACCTATAGGATTGGAATTATGATGAGACATAAAATGTTTGGCTACTGATGTTAATTGTTTCCCAGTCATAACTGATTCCTGAGGTGCCCTAAGTATATTATGCACATGTTCTCTGATTCTTATTTTAAGTTTCCTAATGGTTTTACCCACATATTTCATCCAACATGGGCATTCCAGACAGTAAACAACTGCCTTCGTTTGACAAGTAATAAAATCAATAATGTTATGTTGTTTCCCAAATCTATCATTGATCACTTTTACAGTGGTCATATGTTGACAAGCAACTCAATGACCACAAGGATAAGATCCTGGGGATACTGGTTTATTTTTGTGCTGTAAGTGACTATGTACCAGTTTATCACGTAAATTGGGCGCTCTCTTACAAAACATAGAAACCCTGTCTCCCAGGATAGTTTTTAAATCCTCATCACTCATCAAAATATGCCAATGTTTGTCAACAAACTTCCTTAACTGCTCCCATTGACAGCTATATGTTGATACAAATCGTATTTGTTGTTCATCAGAGGTTTTCTTATGATGATACAAAAGAAAAGGACGTGAGCTATACAAAGCCCTTTTATAAGCTTTTTTAATCACAGTCTTTTTATATCCTCTCTGTATGAATCTCTCTGTTAAGTCAACAGATCTCATCTTAAAGTCTTCCATAGTGCTACAATTGCGACGTAAGCGTAAAAATTCTCCCACAGGGATGTTATTTTTCATCATTTGTGGGTGATGACTGCTATAATGTAGCAAAGTATTAGTTGCAGTTGATTTTCTATAGAGATCTGTAATAATGCAGTTGTTAGCATTTCTCTTAATCGTAATATCCAAAAAATCAACCGCATTATAGCTGCAATTCATAGTGAGTTTTAGATTCATAGTATTCTCATTAAGTTTCTGAACAAATTCAACAAGCAATTCTTGAGGCCCCTCCCACAAAATGAACAAATCATCTATATACCTTAACCATAACATAACATGATCTGTATAATGTTCAAAAAGTTCAGAAAAAACAACCGTCTCCTCCCACCACCCGAGGTACAAATTGGCATAAGCGGGAGCACATGCACTCCCCATAGCAGTACCTCGGGTCTGCTCCTTTTCTGACTCTCGAATCCTCTATGTCACCTGGCATGCTCTCTTGCCAATGACAGCGCACCAGATTACATGGAGCACTTGAAATACAGACAAGGAGGAGAGTATGAGGCACAGCAAAGGAGGAGAAGAGGAGAAGACTGACAGCCTGCAGCACAGAGGCCTGATCTGATCTCATGCGGTAACACTTTAGAAGCTTATTCCTCAATAAAATTAGTGATTTGATGAAAAAAACACAAAAAAACTTAAAGAATTCAAGCTGTATTGGGGACAGAGAATGAAATAAGTATTACATAATAGGAGGAGAGAGTTCCCATTTAACTCCTTCAGTGCTAGGTTGCCCACCTTTGTTACCTCAGAGCAGGGGTGGGAAACACAAGGCCCTCCAGCTACTGCCGGACTATAGCTCCAATCATACCCTGCCATTGGCTGGTGGGTGATGATGGGTGTTGCAGTCCAGCCAGTGGCGTAACAATAGGGGTCTCACCTGCGACCGAGCCCGTCACTCCAGGGGCCCGGCTGCTCCCCGCGACCCCCTCACACAGCAACTCCCGCTACGGCCGCCGGTTCTAGTAATACAGAGCGCTGGGAGATGACATCATCTCCCAGCCTCTGCATTACTAGAGCGGCGCGCGGGAGCTTCAGTTATAGAGGTCTGTGCCGAAGGAGGCACAGATCTGTCAAGCCACACTGCTAGACCACCAGGGACTGGATGTAGGGGTATTGTGGAGATGAAGGGGGCATTGTGGAAGGGGCAATGTGGAGATGAAGGGGGCATTGTGGAAGGGGCATTGTGGAGATGAAGGGGGCATTGTGGAAGGGGCAATGTGGAGATGAAGGGGACATTGTGGAGATGAAGGGGGCATTGTGGAAGGGGCAATTTGGAGATTGAGGGACATTGTGGACATGAAGGGGGCATTGTGGACATGAAGGAGGCATTGTGGAAGGGGCAATGTGGAGATTGGGGGGCATTGTGGACATGAAGAGGGCATTGTGGACATGAAGGGGGCATTGTGGAAGGGGCAATGTGGAGATGAAGGGGCATTGTGGAAGAGGCACTGTGGAGATGAAGGGGACATTGTGCAGTTGACAGGGCATTGTGGAAGGGGCAATTTGGAGATATGGGGCATTGTGGAGATGGGGGCAATGTGGAGATGAGGGGCAATTTGGAGATTGTGGGGCAATGTGCAGGTGGCTAATGTGGTTGAGGTGGTCTGGGGCCAATGTGGTCGGGGGGGGGGCCCCATGGCAATTCTTGCACCAGGGCCCGGTGGCTTCTAGTTACGCCTGTGAGTCCAGCAACAACTGGAGAGCCTCACATTGCCCACAGCTGCATAAGAGGAAACACTGCCCCTATTGGGCAGTTCATTTTCCCCAAGAACCTCCTCTTCCTTTTCTTCCTATAAGGCACTTGGGACCAAATTCAATAAGCTAAATCAGTGCAATTTTAGAGCAAACTAACAACACAATCTGTTGGATGCCTCTCTGGTGCTCCAAGGGATAAATGGGCCTTTTAACCCTTTGAATGCCAACAAGATCTCTAAGGCTTTGCTTAGCCATGCGTTTTAGACCTCTCTAGCATTCAAGGGGTTAAAGCTCCATTGTAATCAGTGGGGAGTGTGGAAATGTTATTTGTCCGTCCCCCCATGGGTTGCTCCAGAATCACACCACTTTAGTTTATTGAATTTGGCCCTTAATCTTCAAATGTTAATAATGAGATTAACCCTTTGAGCGCCAAAGGGGTACGGAAGGCATTGCATACACCTCTGGCATTCAACGGGTTGTATTGTTAAACACTTTGGAAATATGCTAATGTGAAGACCTCTGGGTGCCAAACAATTTGGAGAGCCTGCCTGAAAGTGATATAGGAAGCCATTCATCACACCTGAGATAATAATTGCTCAGTGTATTTTGATCTCATTAGTGGTGGAGACAAGGTATTCCCATAAGTCTCAGTGCACTGTATTGTGCCAGAATAGTCAAAGAGAGATACTGCTGCACATTTATCATTAAGTCTTCAAAATAGAGTGTTTTTCTTTAGGGATATTTATCATAGTAGATATAGCTGCTTAATAAATAGGCCCCATTGCTAGCAGAAAGAAAGGATTAACGACTCCTCTGAGCTAGCTGAAATCCTTCCCTGCACATTACTGAGATGTGCCTTGTACCATAGTGATAGATTAGCCTTTTGCCAGACTTCCTGCATGACTGCAGGTCGCGCTGCTGGTGTCAAGAGGCATTATTTTACATGGACGACAAAAATGTAACAGTCCCCTGATACATTTCTGTGACCCGTGATCTTTCACTTTCCTTTCTGCGTTCTCCTACGATTCCCACTGTGGAGGGTGGAATGATTGACACGAGGCCTACATGAGTGTCAGGCAAATATTTTTGGCTGATGGCTATGTTGCTTGGTCATTTATTGGAGGTTATGATGAGCATTGCAACTTACAATATTCTTGTGTGAAAACTATTCCGGCTGTCTCACATTCCATGTGCAGGTATGCTCTGCTGCATTGTTCCTGTCCACAGTAAAGATGCAGAACACTTTACCTGAGTGTTCAAGCTATACAAGAGTTGTGGATGGAACCACAGCCCTGCAGCTTACCTTCCAGCACTGGCAATGCAACCAATGCACCAATTCTGTGTATGTATCGTATATGTGAAACAGACCATAAAGTGCTGAAAAAGCATTGATTAACCCTTTGATTGCCAGCAGGGTATGTTTCGCAATGTGGTGCATACCCCTCTGGCACTCAATAGGTTAAAAGAGCTGGAGATGCAAGGGTAAAAAAATGTCCCATGCAATGTAATTGATTGAATGATATAAAGAGATGAATTTGGTGATACCTCTTTTAACAGTTATATATTTTAAAGGAGCAGTAAACTTTTTTATGAAAAAATATATATTGTAGGGATTTTCCTACTGAGAAATAATGGTAATCCCACTGTCGAGAGATTTATATTTCCAGAGTTATTACAGTTTAAACCCATGTTTTTTAAAATTAGCAGTGCCCTCTAGTGGTCAAATTCTAATTAGATTTCCTGTTAGATTCTAATGGAGAGGAAAGTCAGAAAAGTCAGAGACATACAGTTCTCTATATAAACTGCCTGTCACTTCCTGTCAGTTAGAACTATCAGGAAGTAAACACAGTAAATTCACTTCCTGATTATTTGAACTGTTATAATTTTTTAATAAAACATCCGACAGCAATGGGAGTGACCTTGTTTTATTCAAAGGGAAATGCTCTGTAAAATATGTGTTTTCATAAAAAAAAGTTTACTGCTCCTTTAAGACAAGATTTCAAGAGATGAACTGTCTTCCTCTGGTCAAGCAATACTGAATCACACAATCTGTTGAAAACATCGCAGAGTTCCCAAGTTAGAGAACAATCTAGAATGCTAACAGAGAAAGCTCGGGGAGGATGCAAAAGCAGATGTTTGTATAACTGTTAACATATACAATTAAATTAAAAATTCTGGTGCTAACTTACAGAGCCCTTACTAATACTGCACCCCACTATATTTCATCTCTCATTTCCAAATACACTTCCACTCGCCATCTTCGCTCTGCACACGACCTCCTCCTCTCCAAATTCCTCATTACATCCTCCCACTCCCGCCTACAGGACTGCACCTGAACCCTGCAATTCCCTCCCCCAACCCATCAGACTCTCCCCCAGCCTTCAGATCTTCAGACACTCTCTGAAAACTCACCTCTTCAGGGAAGCCTATCAACTACCTCCATAACTGTCACGAGCAAGGTCAGACCAACAGCCTGTCCAACTACTGCTTACTCTCATTCCCTTCTAAAGTTCCACCTACTTGCTCATCATGAATTCATTGTTCAGTCTCTTCCCACAAACAGAACCACTGCTTCCCTGGACCACTACACTCAATAGCACTTCCTTCTCCCACCCACTGACTGACAGCTCATGTGGCAGGAGACACTTAGACCCCAGAGCACTTACTTCTTCTGTGTCCAACCTACCTTCCTGTAGACTGTAACATCTCACAAGCAGGGCCCTCTGACCTTTTTGTTTCCATATTCAGTTTGTACCATTTAATATCTCTGTATGTCCACTCCCTATTGTACTGCTCTGCAGTGTAAGTTGGTGCTATATAAATAAATAATAATAATTGAAGTGGACACTAAATAAAGGGTGCCTGTGAATTGGTTTTGATGCAGAGCAGAGAGATGATGTGGATGGGAAATCTACAGAGGAGGCACTGGTTATATAACATTTCTAACTTGGGAACTCGCCAGTGTTTTGAACAGACTGTGTGATTGACCAGGCTTTGTGACTCAGTGTAGCTTGACCTGAGCAAGAAAGATGATCTTGCAAAAGCTTGTCTTAAAATACATACCAGTGACCAGTGTCATCCAGAAGTAGCATAAGCAACCAAAGTCCTGCCTTGTATAAAAAAGGTGTATTGAAGCAAGAGTGGGTGACATCATTTTGCCATTGTACAAAATGTTGGTAGGACCTCACCTTGAATATGCTGTGAAGTTTTGGGCAGCAGCTCTGAAAAAAGGATATTCTAGAACTGGAGATTGCACAGCAAAGAGCAACAACATTAATAAATTAAGTGAATGGAGGACTTGATGTATGAAGAACATTTAGACAATATTGGTGTATCTACTGTACAGAAAACATGAATACGAGGGGATCTTGTTACGCTGTATAAATATGTCAATGCAAGGATCTCTCTGATGAGGTTTTCATTCCAAGGCCTGATCAAATCTCTAGGGGACATCCCTTAAAGGGATAGTAATACTTTGTTTTATCTTTATTTTATTTTGTAGGCATTAAAAAAACATGAAGAACAATATAAGTCTTATCTCTCAAACCTTTATGGTTTGAGAGATATTCACAAGCAAAGTTTCCCCCTCCCGCCCCTTTTACCTAGTGTAAGCCATCTCTTCTCAGATGTGGAATGCAGTCCATAGACCAGACAGATAACAGCAGGGAACAATCTTCTTCCTATGAGAACAATGAAAGCCCTGCCCCCCTTGACAAGTTTTTCAGGTCTTTCCCTTATCTTAATTGAAGATTGCCCCTCTCTGCAATCTACCTGGGCACCTCCCTTCTGATCTGGCTGAGCAGTGTTACATCAGTAAAAGGGGCGGGAGGGGGATACTTTGTCATTGAATTACTCTTGAACTACAACTCTGACAGAATTGAAATAACACTCTACAAGGTCCAAATACTATGATGATTAATTAGAGTTGCTTTTATTATGAAACATTACTATCCCTTTAAGAGTAGAGGAAAAGATGTTTCAATGTCAGCTTTTTTTTTTTAAAGTAAAGTCTGTTAAATTGTGGAATTCCTTCCCCAAGCATGTGGTGATGGCAGATACAATAGATACATTTATGAGAATATTAAATGCATTTCTAGCACAAGGGGTCATACACTGTGTATTAGTAGGTAAAACAGGAGGTTGTGCTAAACAGAGTAATACTCATTATGGAGTTGGGAAGGCTTATATAATTCTCATTTTCTTGCTTATACTGTGGAAAAGCTTGAACTTGATGTCTTTTTTCAACCTGATTTACAATGTTACTATGAATAACTTTTCGTCCAAATAGAAAAGTTATCACCAAATGTCAAAGTACTCATATCTAAAACTGGACAAATATGGCTACTACAAATGAATTCATTGATAAAATAATAAATCTTGCTCATTGTGCCACAGTAAGAAAGAAAAAAAGAGCAACAATTCAGGAGCAAACCTAATAGCATAGAGGCTAAAAAAATGCCCATTTATTCAAAATGACACTTTTATCCCATTAAATACTACCGAAGATTAAAAACCCTATTTAAATCATTGAGAATATGTTGTTTTTTCTCCCCTAAGGTACAGTTAATTTGCACCAAAATTGCACCATTCCTTCTTACTACATCAGCCTCACTGTGTGGCTCAGGTCTGTTGACTGCAAGATTTATACTTGTTTGAGATAATCATCAATTATTAATATTATTTTGTTTTTTTAATTTGGTTTGACTTCAACAATGATTAGTAATTAAAGAGTTAAAGGAACAGAACTTTTTTTTTAAAGGGATAGTAATGTTTCACAATAAAAGAATGTCCAATTAATCTTCATAGTATTTGGGCCATGGAGAGTGTTATTTCAATACTGTCAGAGTTGTAGCACAAGAGTAAGAATGAAAAAGAATCCCCCTCCCGCCCCTTTTACTGATGTAACACTGCTCACCTCAGAGCAGCAAGACTGTCCGGATGGATCACAGAGAGGGACAATCTTCAGTGATCATAAGGAAAAACCTGAAAAATCTGTCAAGGGGGGCAGTGCTCACAGTAAGAAGATTGTCCCTTGCTGTGATCTGTCTGGTCCCAGGACCAGATTCCACATCTGAGGGGAGGTGGCTTACACTAGGTAAAAGGGGCGGGAGGGGGATACGTTATCATTCAATTACTCTTGAACTACAAATCTGACAGTATTGAAATAACACCCTCCATGGCCTAAATACTATGTAGATTAATTGGACCTGCTTTTATTGTGAAACATTACTATCTCTTTAATGAAATACATTAAACCTTTGAATGCCAGAGTGGTATTCTACAACTCAAGCTCTCCCATAGAGCTCACTATTCAAATAAAGTTCAGAAGGGGACCATTTTTTCAGGCTAATGGAAATACTATAATATGATGTATGCCCTAAAATTGGAGTATAGTATTGGATAAATAGAATAGCAAGCCAGAAGATGTAGCTGAGGCTAAAGCAGTACATTAATTTAGGAACTCTTGGCAGACACATAGGAAAATTCTAAGGATTAACTACATCTCAGATCTTTACAGACATAAATGGCCAGACTGGATAGGTCGGTTGGTTCTTATTGGCTGTTGCTATATTTCTATCACCATTTCATGACAACAAAAGAGGAAAAGGGATGCTTCCTAGTGCAATAATCTCTTATATGTAGATTTTCACCAATACTTCACGGTACTCACAATATGTATAACCATTATGAGTGGTCAGTAAAACGGATGAGGGACTCCAGACTTCCCCCACTCAGTCAATCCTCAACAGAAGGTAGATGCCGCTTCCCAACATGCAAGGAAGACCCTCAGGACCCTTGTTGAAAACATAGAAGAAGAATGCCAGAAGGAGCACAAACCACCAGTAGAAGATAGCTCAGTGGTAAATGCCTTGAATGCAGAGCCTGCTCAAACCTCAAGGTTGCAGGTTCAAATCCCAGTAGGGTCAACTCAGCCCTTCATCCTTCCAAGGTTGATAAATCAGTACCATTGATTGGGTAATAATAACATCTATTATTTCAGCTGCCGATTTGGTTATTTCTGAAGGTGTGTGCTGAAAGCACTTTGAGTCCCACTGGGAGAAAGGAGCTATATAAATACTACTTATTATTATTATTATAATAATCAACCAGGTACTCATGAATTGTCTTGCAGGTGGCCAGTTGTGAGAACAACTAGCAAATTCAAGCAGGGTATCAAAGCAGGCCCGCTATGGCTATCATGCCTCACAAGAAGTGAAAATCCTGATCCACTTGTAGTTATAAGGTTTAATGTGTAAAAAAGTATATTTATGCCAATAATATAAAACACTTTGCAATGTGTTGCATATCCCTCTGGCACTCAAAGGGTTAAGAGGCTGGTCTGGCTCTGCGTCCTTCCGCCAACACAGTCATGCATTGTAGAGACTGTCTGAAAGCACAGAATGCTCCCAGCACAGAACTCCCAGCATTCCGTGCTTCCATCATTCTGTGCTCCCAGCATTCTGTGCATTCAGACAGTCTCTACTGCGGATGACGGCTTCTGACATCCTAGCAAATTATTATAATGGAATAAGTGTTATTTCCATAAATTTTTTTTTGTCTGTTTTAAATCTTTGAGTGCCAGAGGTGTATGCAATGTATTGCAGATGTATGCGTTGTGTACCCATCTGGCGTTCAAAGGGTTAATACAATGATTCTTTTGCAGTGCTTTTTTGTACTTCCTTTGTTATGCTGATAATTGTCTGTTCTGCAACATCAAACCTGCAGAGCATTTCCAGTTTTCCACCGAAGATATTGTGTAGTATAATCTCCATTATAGAGTGACAGAAGACTCACTGCTGGCACCCAGCTGCTACATCATACAGTTGTTCTCAAGTAGCACAGTAGATACCATGCCAAATCAATCTAAATATAATAACGGTATGTTAGTAAGAAGCTTGGGACCTTATGCACAAAAGAAAAGCAATAACCTAATTCACAATGTTTGGAAAAGGTCTGTACTCAGAACACACACTGTAGTATTAAGTTCAAAACACACACTGTATCCACCTGTTACCTGTATTAAGACCAGCAGTGGGCATGGTGTGTGTTTCAAATTTGCATCCAAACGTTGAGAAATGTAACCCTTTGAGCACCGGACATGTATCCAACGTATTGCATTGCAATGTATTGAATAAAACTCTGGCACTCAAAGGTTTAAAACTTTTTCTTTATATAAAATTATCCTACCACCAGAAAACAACTTGTGAAAGATATTTCAAATTTCCCTCTATGTTGTATATGTTTTATTACCAATTTTTTACTTATAAAACTAGTTTTTGGGGCATTTAGGTTTTTAGATTATATTATATGAAGGCATTATCTGTCTCAGCAATGCACTGACCGTCACACTTTCAATGCAAAGGGTGGTTAAAGAGATAGTAATACTTAAAATGTAAAAAAAAAATATGTTGTAGGGTTTATCCCCCTGATTAAAAAAAGAGTACTCCCACTGCTGAAAGGTGTTTCATTCAAAAGTTATTAATTTTCAAAGTTGAATTTTTAGGTGCAATATCACAGTGGCCTGAAATTGTACAGTGGCGCTGTTGCTACACCATCCTATGGATGCAGACATGTTTAGCATTCAAGTTGTTAAACGCCCAGTTTAAAGCAATGGGTATTTTTTATTTGTTTCCAATGGTGCAGTTGGTTTGCACCATTTTTGGGTTAGTAAATCAGCTTTCATCCTCCCCAGACAAACCGGGCCTTATTCATCAAGCTACAGACAAACATTTCTGGAGCAAACCAATTGCACCATGGGGGGGGGGGATTTAGCAAAGTCCCTTTGGTTAAATGGGGCTATTAACCTTCTAAATGCTGGAGAAGTCTCCAAGGCATTGCAAAGCATTGGGGTTAAAATCCAAATTTAAATCAATAGAAAGTTCTATTTGTTCCCTATGGTGCAGTTGGTTTGTCCAGGAACTGCACCACTTTTTGTTGGTGTTGTGGGACATGGACACCTGTATGTGGTGGATGAGATCTGTTAGGGGGGACATCTGTATGTGGTGGGTGAGATCTGATGGGGGGACCTGTATGTGGTGGGTGAGATCTGTTAGGGGGGACCTGTATGTGGTGGGTGAGATCTGTTGGGGGGAGTCATCTGCATGTGGTGGGTGAGATGTGTTAGGGGGGACATCTGTATGTGGTGGGTGAAATTTGTTAGGGGGGACATCTGTATGTGATGGGTGAGATCTTTTACGGTGGGGGTCCTGTATGTGCTGGGTGAAATCTGTTATGGGGGACACCTGTATGTGGTGGGTGAGATCTGTTATGGGGGACACCTGTATGTGGTGGGTGAGATCTGTTATGGGGGACACCTGTATGTGGTGGGTGAGATCTGTTAGAGGGTTACCTGTATGTGGTGGATAATATCTGTTAGGGGGAATGTCTTTATGTGGTGGGTGAGATCTGTTAGGGGGGTCACCTGTATGTGGTGGTTGAGATCTGTTAGGGGGACATCTGTATGTGGTGGGTGAAATTTGTTAGGGAGGACATATGTATAAGATGGGTGAGATATGTTAAGGGGGGGACCTGTATGTGATGGGTGAGATCTGTTAGGGGGGACACTTGAATTTGGTGGGTGAGATCTGTTAGGGGGAGTGGGATATCTGTATGTGGTGGGTGAGATCTGTTATGGGGGACCTGTATATGGTGGTTGAGATCTGTTAGGGGGGACATTGTTTGTGGTGGGTGAGATCTATTAGGGGGGACTTCTGTATGTGGTGGGTGAGATCTGTTGGGGGGGCTGTATGCGGTGGATTAGATCTGTTAGGGTATTGGGGGGGACCTGTATGTGGTGGGTGAGATCTGTTTGGAGGACCACCTGTATGTGGTGGGTGAGATTTGTTATGGGGATATCTGTAATGGATGAGATCTATTAGGGGGTCATCTGTATGTGGTTTGTGAGATCTATTAGGGGGGTCAGCTGTATGTGGTGGGTGAGATCCGTTAGGGGGGACATCTGTATGTGGTTGGTGAGATCTGTTAGGGGGGACACCTGTATGTGGTGGGTGAGATCTGTTGAACAGTGTATGTGTTTCTGTGACTACAAGTGGATCAAGTCTGAGGTGTCAGAGTGTTGAAAGAAAGCTGAAGCTGGGTTGTCAGACAGCATATGAGTGATTTTGTGATTACTAGTGGGGGAAGCACACTGTTTCTGTGATTTTGTGACTACCAGTGTAACAAGACTGGGATGTGAGATCAAATGGTGTATGTCTGATTTCTTCACCATTAGAAGGAAAGCCCGGGTAAGCAGATAGTTTACAAGTGGTTCTGTGGATATCAGTGAACAGTATAACAAGACTGGAGTGTTATACATCCCAACATTCACAGAATATACACCATTTATCCTAACGTCAACAGAAATATATGTTTATATAACTCCTAGAGTGCCAAGTCAGTACGACGTACGGGGCTGGTCTCGTGTGTGCCAAGTTAGTAAGTCGCACCGCCTAACTGCAGTCACTGCATGAGCTGGTATTACCAGCTTGTGGTGGTCACAATTAAAAAAAACCCTTACAAACCCTTCCTGATCCCCCCAGTTAATGGTCTCCCAACCAGTAGCTCTGAGTTATCAATAAATGTGATGCAGAGGAGCATCACGATTGCCCTGATTCCCTCCTACCTGAACTTCCAGGTAGGAGCAAGCAGGAACAGGAGAAAGCCTTCTACGTCATGTCACCGGTGATCTGGGAGGCTTTACCCAATGCCGCCCACTCCTACCTGGTACATCAGTTAGGATGGAAGTAGGGGAGCCATTTTGCTCCCCTGTGTCGCCTCTATTGATTTCCCAGTCAAATTGGCTGGGACATCTGTAGCTGGGGAGATATCAGGAGGGGTCCTGATGCCCTCCCATGATGTCTGAATTAACCCTTTGAGTGATAGAGAGGTATCCAATGCATTGGCACTTGGAGATTTAAAAATACATACAATTAAATAAAATCATAATAATTAAAATAAATAAATAAATTATTAAATAGCGTGCCAGAAGAATGTCCAACACATTGGACACCCCTGTGGAATTCAACCTCTCCCAGCCCTCTGATCCACTGTCCACTCCCCCCATCTGACCCCACTGTCTGGTCCCCTTACAATCTCAATAAATGGTGTCAGAACCCGAAGCATGGTTCTGCTGCCCACTTGAACTCATAGCTCCCACCATACACTGTTTAACCCCCCCCCCCCAGCCTGGTTCCACTGCCTACTATTAGTTGCAGACCCCTGCAAGCACACTTTGACCCCCCAAAACTTGTTCAACTGGTAGTCATGGAATTGACCATATACTGCCTGCTCCAACAGTAGCCATGTTCCTGGGATCCACTACAGTATGTCAGCCCAGTGGGGTACCATTTTTCTTGGGCTGGCACTAGGTACTGGATAGACTAGGAAATCCCAGAATTTTTAAAGATTGTTTTTTAAATGAGTGAAGTGTAAAAAAAAAGTATGTTTTTTTCCTATAGCACCACTTTCTGGAAAGAGTTGACCACACTAGCCCTGGGATAAAAAGGCAAGTACCCTCATTTGATGCAGGTGTATGTCTACTTTTGAAAATGTAATGCCTTACTGACATTTACTTCATATCTACAATGGTTATTACAATTTTTGCTCCTGGTAGGTCACTTCAAAAAAGAAATTTGGCAGGTGTAGGTTAGTATTCCTGGTACCCCCTACTTTATGTGAACCCATACTGAAGGGGTACCATTTTTCTTATGCTGGTAGAAAGTACTGAATATAGCATGAAATTCCATAGTTTCAAAAATTTTAGTATCTTTGAAGTTGTCGAAATGTTTTTTAAAAAAAGATCCCTATAGCGAAAATGTTAGAAATATTTGTGCACTGCATCCTAGGGGTAGAAAGGTAATCAGCATCTCATTTGATGCAGACGTACTTCTACTTTCTGAAATGGTATAAATTGCATAAATCTTCTTCATACTTCTAATACTTAGGAACATGTTAATGCAGGCAGCCTATTTAAAAAAACGAACAAAAAAAAAAAAAAAAGATAGGTGTCATTTTGTGCTTCTGGAATCCCTTACGGTATGCCAGGTCATACCAACTGGTTATACTATTTCTTGAAAGTATAGTAGCTAATGAATGCAGTAAGAAATCCCACAGTGTTCAAAGATTTTAGTGCATTTGAAGTGGTGGAAATGTTTAAAAAATGCCTACTTTTGCTCTCATGTTAATTGGGAGTTTGTGTAGGCTATTTATGTAGGCAACATTATACATATTTGGTATTTTTGTACTCAGGGGCTTTCATGGGTTTTAAAAATAACTGAAAATTTCACTACCAACATAAATGTTTTTGAAACATAATTTATGATAGTGGCAAAATATGGCTTTTTTTTAAACATTCTTTTGTATTTTATGACATTATAGCTTAATGCAAAATCTAGTTTTTTGAGGTGCCATGAAAAAGCTGAATTCATTCTGAAAAAATAATTATGTACAGTTTTCCATATATAACTAGAATCTTACCAGCAGAAATCATACCTAAATGTTACAATCCTCCATGGGTGGGAAATGTTGAGTATGCGGCCCTCATCTATATTTGAGGTTAACATGCTTGCTTTAAAGTGTTAGTAATGCCCACATTTTTTTTTTTCATAGATTTGTAGAGGCTTAAAAAAGATTATCATTGCCACAAACCGCTATGGTTTGAGAGATATTGGCAATGAAAGTTCTTCTTCCCTTGATGTCAGCTGTAAAGCTAACAGAAGGGGATCCGTGTTGGACGACACAATGAAGCTCTGCAGCAGAGCCAAAACCCCGTTACTGCAAAATAATTACTTAATTGGAAAGGTCTATAAAGTGTGCTTGCAAACCAGGCACACTTTGTAGACCTTTCTAATGAAATCATTCTTTCGCAATAACGGGATTTCAGCTCTGCTGCAGAGCCGCAGTCTGATCCCCAGACTGGGTTCTCCTGCTGTCAGATAGACACTTACGTCAAGAGAAGGGGAGGGAGGGGGGAACTTTCATTGCCAATATCTCTCAAACCATAGTGGTTTGAGAGATGGGGTTTGTGGCAATGATAATCTTTTTTAAGCCTCTACAAATGTATAACAATGTGGACATTACTAACCCTTTAACCCCTTGAATATTAGTAGGGCCCAAATATTGGAATGGAGACCTCTGTGGCATTCAACTGATTAAAGGAAGGATAACACTTAATATGCAAAAAACTATATATTGTATGATTTATCCTCTGAGTAAAACAAGACTACTCCCACTGTTGAGATGTATTTTATTCTGTAGTTATTACAGCTCAAACTTGAATTTTTTTTGTTGCAATATCTCAATGGCCTGAAATGTTACAGTGGCGCTGTTGCTACACAATCCTATGGACAGCTCTGATCAGTTGACCATAAATCTCCATACGATAGTATAGCAACAGCGCCACTGTACAATTTCAGGTCTCCAACATACTGCACCTAAAAATGTAAAGTTTGAGCTGTAATAAGGTTTGATTAAAACACCTCATGATAGTGGCAGTACCCTACAATATAAATATTTTGACATCAAGTGTTGCTATCCCTTTAAAAGTTCCATTTAAATCCATAGACATTTTGGGAAATGCTATTTTACTCCTATCATGCAATTAGTTTGTTCCTGTGGCTTCAGCCATGGCACAAAAGAGTTAACATTTGAGGATCCTCCCGGGGATAATGGTGTTACATACATACAATTTAATGGCTGAAGAAATATTGCATAAATGCCAATAATCAAGAGCCCTGTAAAAATGTGCACATTCAGTTTCTGCACAATGGATCTCTTGTGTTCTATAATGTAATTTAGGAGCTGTTTAACAGTACATTACTTTATAAATGGGAGCATTTGGCAAAACATTTCCTACCTCCATCTGTCTGTTCTTTTAAGGTTCAGGAGAACTTGTGTCCATTACCCTGGGGCACTTTGCGGAGTATGACTTGCTCTAACAACATTTTCGTGATTAATTTCACTCTTTTTTTAATATAATAAAATCTGCATGTTCCTGAATCCTAAACATTGCTGTTTGTTCTTAGATAATGCAGAGAGGAAGAACTGGAGGCCCTGCCTTTGGCCCTTTCAGTCTGAACTCAATCCCTCTTCTCTATCATTTTGGTCTGGTGATGCAACTGTACAAGGTACAGACAGAATAATGCTCAGTATATTTATACATTTTTAAAGGGATAGTAATACTTAAATATTACTAATCGCCATATTGTAGGCATGTAAAAAAGAATTGAATTGTCCCCAGTGCCATCTCTCAAACCTTTATGGGTTGAGAGATAACTGAACGCAAAGTCCCCCCCCCCCTTCTCTGAAGTGAGCATTGCAGCTGACTGCAGGGGAAGCCTGTCGTATGACAGGCTTGTGGCTCTGCAGCAGAGCCGAGATCATGTTAGTAAAAAAGAATTATTTCACTGAAACGGTCTTCTACATGTGCTTGCAAACCAAGCACACTGCAAACCAAGCACATATAGAAGACCGTTTTAGTGAAATAATTTTTTTTTACTAACGTAATCTCGGCTCAGCTGCAGAGCCGCCGACTGTCGTACGACAGGCTTCCCCTGCAGTCAGCTACAACGCTGACTTCAGGGAACGAGGAGGGAGGGGGGAAATTGAGAGATGACACCGAGGACAATTGCATTCTTTTTAGCATAGCTACAATATGGGGATTAGTAATATTTAAGTATTACTATCCATTTAAAAGAGAACTAACATCTATGTATAACAACCTTCCACTTATCTTACCACGTCCAAAAATCCTAATGACCCCTCTGGATTTTGTACTTGTGCATCTGTCTCAAGAGATATTATCATCAGTCCACCATGGATGTCATGCTCATCGTGGTAGACATGACAGCAGGATTATTGGACCTCAAACTCAGTTAATCTCAACTTTTTAACCCTTTGAGTGCCAGAGAGGTACGCATAGCACACTCCTCTGGTCATTAAAGGGTTAAGTAGACTCATGCAGACTACCTGCTTCAGTTTAAAAACTGCCAGTTGCAATTTTACATTGTGGTCACCAGGTGGCACTGTTACTATCAGTTGCAATGGAAATCCGAAGTCTCTGACTCTGGCTTTGCATTAGAGTGCATCAGAAACAGAATTTGCCTTTTGGACTCTAGTTGGCACTGTTGTTAACAGTTTCATTATCCCCCTGAGAACAAGAGGAGTATGCCATATGTTGCTTTGCATTGCATTGCACACAAATCTGGTACTCATGGATTTTTAAAATTTAATTTGAGCAGAACTCTCTCAGCAGTGGGAGCAGCCACATTTCACTCAGCAGTAAAAGCCGTATAATATATGAAAAGTGTATCCTTAAAAAATATAGAGTCCTACAGATTAAAAGAGCAGTAAACCTTAGTTACAAAAACTATATATATAGTAGGGCTTTTCTGGTTGATTAAAATAAGGGTAACCCAAATGCTGAGAGATGCATATTTCGACAGTTAAACTCTGTAAGTGCCAGTGTTACTGGGCCATTTCTTACACCCTGTAGTCCAGACACATTTTGTGCATTTTTGCTATCCATCTGTTAAGGTATGATTCTAGTACATAACTTTCTGGTTACATATGGAAAACCGCATATCATTTCTTTCAGAATGGATTGAACGTTTGCATGGTGCATCATATGAAGTAAGTTTTGCATTATGTGACAAGCTATGATGTCATAATTTTAAAAAATGTAACTACTTATTTTGCTAAAATCACATACTATATATAAAAAGTATGTTTATTGTGAAAGTTTTAACCCTTTGAGTGACAGAGTGGCTGGCACTCAAAGGGTTAATCATATGAAAAAGCCCAGAATCCCCCAAATGTGTTTAGTTTTACCAACATGCATAGCCTGCGCAGACCCTTAATTACCAGGAAAGCAAAATGGGATTTTCAACTTTATGAACTAAAATGCCCATTTCAGTGGTTGCATTGTAAAACTACCCTAAAACAGCTGAATAACTATATATTTCTGGAAGGTAGCTATCCCCCTGCATCAAATGAGGGGGTCACTTACCTTTCTACCCCTAGACTGGTGAGTACAAATGCTTCCAGTAGGCAGTGCTAATGGAAAAAACATAATTTTTTTTTTTTTGCTTTACCATCCCTTCAAATGTGCTAAACTCTTTGAAAACTATTGAATTTCCTACTGTATTCATTAGCTAGCGGCATCCCACTGGTAAGATGACACACTGTAGGAGGTGGTAGAAGTAAAAATCTAAACCAGCTGCAACCTCTGATATTTCTTACATGTGTTCAAGCATGGCTTGCCTGTGCTAAATTGGTTAAAACAGATATATAACTGAAAATAAGGTAGACACAGCATACCATTTTGGAAAGAAGATAATCTACTTCATCAAATTAGGGGTCATTTGGCTTTCTACCCCTAGACTGTTGTGCACAAATCCTTCCAGAAAAAATTACATTTTTTTTACATTTCCACCCCTTCAAATGTACTGAAATATGTGAAAACTGTGGAATTTCCATCTGCTTTCATTAGCTACTGCTCTGACAAAAAAATGGCAACCCACTGGTATGTGTTGACATACTACTATAAAGTGCTACCAGAATTACAAAACTACACCAACTACTATCTCTGATTTTTTTTATAACATACTTCCCAAGTGTCCCCCTTTAGGTAGGACAGTCCCTCTGAGTCCGAAATCCCTCTGTCCTTCTTTCCCACCCTTGTATCCCACTTTTTAGGAGATTAGATGGTGTGGTGTGTAATATAAGTGTATCACACTGCTCCATAGCAATAAAGCTCACATTAATGTTTGTTTAAACTTCAGTTTGTGTGTTTATACATTAGTCTGTGTAAATAAAATACTATGGTCTTGTTCTAAATCATATATTCACTTACACAAAGAGGAGTCAATAGTTAATGACATATGGTTCAAATTCTTGATAATGCCTCTGGCAACATCGACTAAAACAAAAGTGTCCATCTTTGGGCATTTGAAATGTTGGGAGGTATGTTAAAATTTTTCTAACATGACTTGACTGTATTTAAATGGTAGCAAGAAGTACAGAAATGAAGAAAGGTAGATAAAGCATACCATTTTGGAAATGAGATAACCCACTGCATCAAATGAGGGGACATTTGTCTTTCTACCCCTAGCCTGGTGTGCACAAATGTTTACCGAAGGTTACGCTAAAGGAAAAAAATAGTATTTTTTACATTTCCACCCCTTGTATTGAAACCTGTGAAAACTATGGATGGAATATCCAACTGTATTCATCACCTACTGCTCTTATGAGAAAAATGGCACCCCCACGTGTATGAGTTGTCATACTTTAGGGGGTGTCAGAAGCACAAAACCACTCTAACTGTAATCTCTCGTTTTTCTTACAGTTTTTCCACCATAACTTGCCTGTACTAAAATGGTTGTAAAAACTACAAAAATGAGGAAAATGTAAACAAAGCCTACTATTTTGGAAAGAAGATAAACCACTGCATGAAATGCAGTGTAATTTGCCTTTCTACCCCTAGCCTGGAGTGCAAAAATGTTTCTAGAAGGTGGCACTACAGTAAAGAATTACCATGTTTTACATTTCCACCACTTCAAATGTACTGAAAGTTTTTAAAACTCTGGAATTTCCAACTGTATTCATTAGCTACTGCTCTTACAAGAAAATTGTCTCCCATTGATACAAGATGACATATTGTTGGCGGTGCCAAAGCACAAAACTACACCTGGTCTGGTTTCTTTTTGAAAATGCTTGCCTGTACTAAAATTATTATAACGATTTGAGATATGAAGGAAAGGTATGAGAGGTATACTATTTTGGACAGTAGACATTCACCTGCATATAAGAGGAGTCGTATGCCTTTCTTCCCCTAGGCTGGAGTGTATAAATATTTCCATAAGGTGGAGCTGTAGGAACAAATACAAGCTTTTTTATTCATTTCCACCACCTGCTTCCTATCAAAGAAAAATGGTACCCCAAATATGGGCGTGCTAGAATTACTAACCTACACCTTCCACTTTTCTTTTTTGGAATTCCCTGCCTGCACTAAAATTGCCAAAACAATTACAGATATAGGTAAAGGTAGGCAACATATACAGTTTTGAAAAGTAGACATTTACCTGCATCAAATAAGGGGTCACTTGCCTGTTTACCCCCTAGGCTGGTGTGCACAAATGTTTCCAGAAGGTGGTGATACAGGACCAAATAGCTATTTTATGTTTTTACCTCTTCAATGATACAAAGGGCTTTGAAAAACAGAATTTAATTATGACTAGAAGTTTACACCCTGTTAGTATGAGATGACATATGGTACAAGGAGCCAGAAGCACAAAACTACACCAACTGCAATCTATCATTCTATATCTATCAAATTAAGAAAATAAATATATATCATACCATTACAGAATGAAGACAATTATTTGCATCGAATGAGGGGTCACTTTTCTTTTACCCCTAAGACAGTGTGTCCAATTATTTCCAGTATGTGGCACTATAAGAAGAGACACATAAGGGAGGTCAGATATGGTTTGGTTCCCAGCCTAATTACGGTGCACCTTAGTAGTCTGTGTCTACCAGTGAGCAGTGGAACCAGGATGATGGGGGGATCAGGCCGGGGGAATTGAGCCATAGAACCAGACTGGGGGGGCACGGGGGGGAGGATTCGAAGAACCACAGAGGGGTACAGCACATTGCTTTTGAAGCCTCCTGATGTCCCCTAAACAATTTTAAATAAAAAAGAAATAATACTGTCTGTGACCTGTGACTTTTTTTTTTCAATTTGTTTTATTCAGACTTTGATGGGGGCATCAGGATGTGTTCGGATGCAGGGACGTGCACAGACATTTTGGGGGGCAGGGGCTCAAATGTCACATCCAACAGCAGCATCTCCACGTAAGCAGAGAGGATCCGACACGTAAGAGGAGAAGACCCGGCAGCACATAAAAAGGACTCGGCCGGCATTTTAAAGGAACCTTACACTTAAAAAGAACCTGGACGTAAGAGGAGAGGAGAGCAGCCCCCCCCAATCAAAACTGAAAAATGGACTGGGCAGGGCCGGATTTACGTCTCAGGAACCTGTAGGCACAGAAATCCGAAGCGCCCTCCCCCATTGGCTATCTCCACTGGACATCTCCACAATGCTCCTAATCTCCACATTGCCCCCATCATCTCCATATTGTCCTTACATTGTCCCCCGTCAGCTCCATATTGCTCTCATCACTTCCACATTGCCCCCCAGTGTCCATTTCCTACCTCTTCCCAGGTGGTCCAGCGGCAGGAGAGGTCTGTATGTGCCTCCTTTGGCACAGACCTGTAGCTGCTGGAGCTCCTGCGCGGTCTTCTCTTCATGCAGAACGCTGGGAAAAGATGTCATCTCCCAGCCCTCTGTAATACTAAAGAGCCAACGAGGGAGCGCATCATCTACATGTCTGTCATGAAGGAGGAACAGACCTCACTGGGTGGTGGTGGGGTTAGCGTGGGTGGCGGGGCAACTTTTTTTTGTTAAAAGGGCACGAGGGCACTTTGGACAAAAAGGGCAGGTGCTCAAGCCCCCCTTGGTGTCTATGTGTGCCCGTGCCTGTTCAGATGCACACCCCCCACAAGGTCTGAATAAAAATAATGGAAAAAAATGGAAATTAACTCTGTGTGCACATTGCTTTGGATCCCCTTTTGGGACACACAGGGTTAATTAATGTTTACTTTTATTATTTTTATGCAGCCCTCATTGGTGGGGCATCATCTCCTGATGTTTCTCTCCTGTTGACAGTATTGATCTCCCAGTGTGTTCAATAGATGCTCCCCAAAATATGTTTGGGGAAAAAAAAGTCAAGGGAAAGGTTAAACTCCTGTTGTTTTTTTTTTTTTTTACATGAACAGTGCCATCTAGAGGTCAGATTCCAATTAGTTATTGTGTTGCATTCACATAACAGTTCTTCACAGAATGTGATAGAAACTGCTGAGTCATGCTGTCAGTGTTCCTTAACTGCCAACCGGTTGGCCGGTCTTTAAGGGGTTAAAGTAAACACCCTGTAAATTCACTTCCTGATAACTTGAACTGTTATAATATTTGAATAAAACAGCTGACGGTGGTTGGAGTATCCTTGTTTACTCGGCAGGAAAAGCTTTATAACACATAGGTTTTAATTAGACAAAAACATATACTGGCTCCTTTAAGGAGAAAAGTAACCTTGATTCTCAGTGTTAGTCCACAGAACACACCGACATCTTGTTTCCAGGATATCCTAGGTTGATCTCAATTGGATGATCAGTGGTTCAGTCATTTTGATTGGTTTATCTGTAATTAATTAAGGATACAAAAAAAAGAAAAGGAAAAGAAAGACAGCACAGATGCTCTCTGAGCGGAGTAATATTCATCAAGATATGGCCTGCTCCCAAAACTGACAATCACGTATCACTGAAGCTAGCTATCTGTCTGGGGCTCAATCACTTGCTCTGGTTCGACTCCCAGATAAAAGTCCATAATCCAGCTACAATTTGGCTCAGAAAATCCCCACTCAGGAGGATTTCTTTGCCAATTTATGTACCTGCTCTCTTGCCTCCTTATAGATCGTATAAGAGACTTTGTAATGATCCGCAGTACATAAATATGTGCATACACTACCAAGTTATATCAGGGATTTGCAACATGTTTTAGAATTACTAGAGCTGATTCAATGTGATAAGAACCATTGTTGGGTAACTATGAATGTAGAGAGGCTCTTCAACAAAATAGAACATTCCAGATGCCTAGCTGCCCTAGCCTACTACTTGGTCAATGAATCTGAAATTACTATACTACAAAAGAGGTTCAACCAAAGTGTGTGCAATACATTCTCTATCATAACGTTTTCACCTACCAGTTTAAATACTATCTACAAACTAAGGGTATAGCCATGGGAACAAGATTTGCTTCCTCCAATACCAATTTATTTATGGGTTATTGGGAATCCACATGCCATTGGTTGGCTTCGGGATTAGCAATCTTGTATTCTGTGGCCTGTTCATTGATAATACCTTCATCAGTGACAAAACAGTATTAGTATTTTTATATACTTTCAATTGATGTGAGAGTATTTTCCCATTTACCCACTGGAGTAGCAGAGACAACTTTGAAATTTTAATTTGGACTAGAGCTATGGACTTCTAGACTAATTTAAATAAGAGGAGCAGAGAGCTTATTTGTATTTATTATTTAATTAAGGATATCCTTAAATAAAGTAGGTGTGTCCCAAGGACTAGAGCTGAGTATCACTGACCTGTAGGCTCTGCCACTATATTTTTCTTCTACCTTGAAAAAAGGCTATGTGCAGGTCTGGCTAATGCTGGTATAATTGTGTTTTTATAGCACAAGATGGAGATTGATGTCTGTCCAGTACCTGGGAGGCATCTGTGCTTAATATCCCACTGTATCTGATTCTATGTCTGTGAAAGGGAACTGAAGATATCATTTTCCTTGGAGCAGTAAGAATGTGTAAATGGATTGCTATTCAGTGTTGTTTCATGATGTCTTGAAGTACATGTTGTGCTGAAAAGTCAAGGGGGCCTATATTCAAAAAGATGAAAATGTTGCAACCGGGACAAACCAAGTGCACTACAGAGAAAAACTAAAAATTCTCATTGATTTAAATACTAGAGAGGTTTCTATTGCATTTGTGCTGGAAATCTCTCCAGCATTCCAGTGGCTCAATGTCCCTTTTAAATCAATAGCAATTTGGGGCATTTTAAATAGTTCCCTATGGTGCAGATGGTTTGCCTAAAATTTACTCCACTTTTGTCCTTGTGCATATGGACCATAACATCACTGGAGATCAGGTGGACACAGAGAAAAATTGATTAAGATGGAAGCAGAAACTGCTCATGGTCTGCTCCTTTGGTACCCTTTTATGGGGCATCTGAGCTGTATATCCAGCCTTAAAGGGATAGTAATGTTTCATAATAAAAGCAGCTCTAATTAATCTTCATAGTATTTGGACTTTGGAGAGTGTTACATCAATACTGTCAGAGTTGTAGTTCAAGAGTAATTCAATGATAAAGTATTCCCCTCCCGCCCCTTTTACTGATGTAACACTGCTCAGCCAGAGCAGAAGGGAGGTTCCCAGGTAGACTGCAGAGAGGGACAATCTTCAATTAAAATAAGGGAAAATCTGAAAAGCTTGTCAAGGGGGGCAGGGCTTTCATTATTCTCATAGGAAGAAGATTGTCCCCTTCTGTTATCTGTCTGGTCTATGGACTGCATTCCACATCTGAGAAGAGATGGCTTACACTAGGTAAAAGGGACGGGAGGGGAAACTTCGCTTGTGAATATCTCTTAAACCATAAAGGTTTGAGAGATAAGATTTATATCATTCTTCATGTTTTTTTTAATGCCTACAAAATAAAATAAAGTTAAAAAGAAGTATTACTATCCCTTTAAAGAGTTAGTAATGTCCCAAAAACATTTTAATAGATTTGTAGAGGCTTAAAAAAGAATAGCACTGCCACAAACCCCATCTCTCAAACCACTATGGTTTGAGAGATATTCGCAATCAAAGTTCCCGTCTCCTGACGTCAGAGTATAGCTGACATCAGGAGATCCCAGTCCGGGGATCAGCCGGTGGCTCTGCAGCAGAGCTGAAATCCCGTTATTAGAAAAGAAATACTTCATTGGAAAGGTCTACAAAGTGTTCCTGGTTTGCAAGCACACTTTGTAGACCTTTCCAATTAAGTATTTATTTCTATATCTCGCTATTTCGGCTCTGCTGAAGAGCCGTAGGATGGTCCCGGGACCAGAGTCTGCTTCTCTCAGCTAGATGACAGACATCTGTGAAATGGGAACTTTAGATGCTTCAATCTCTCAAACTATACAAGGGACATACCTTATTCTATTCGTATTTTTAATCTCTACAATATTAAAATTTGATAAATTTAAGCAATACTATCCCTTTGAATACCACCACTTTGTTATAACTTAGCTTCTGCTATTGTACTACAGTAGGCATTATTGTTGGACTACAACTCCTTCCATCTGCAGTCAGACTCTCCTGCCTGAGTTACTACTTTTCTGAACAAGGTAGGAAAAACATTGGGTTACTAATACTTACAAGACAGGACTGACGGTGGTCTCTTCCCCCCCCACCCCTTGTCCCTGTTCCTTTCTCTCTCCTCCCGTTTCTCTGAAACTGGCACACTGCTACTCCATCTATCCCTGTCCCTTTCTTTCTCCCTATGATTTGTTCCTAATCGAAACAGAAGCAGAATTTTCTCAAGGTCTGCTCCTAGGGTTCATTTTACAGGTGGTGACGGTCCTTGCCTTTCTTCCCACATCTGGGAAACTCAATGGTTGAACATCCCAAAGTTACCAGTAACCTGTATTGGATGACAGAGAAAAGAAGATTTTAGTCTTACCTGTTAAATCCTTTTCTCATAGGGCCATATGTTCAAAGAAGTAGCGAAATAGCTTTTGTCGTTTGTAACGACTTTTCAAAGTACAGTGTCATTGGGATCATTAATATTTTCAGAGTGTGTCGGTTGTGATTGGAAATATGTCGTTTGTCCTGACTGAAATTGTCGTATGGAACGACAAAAAATGTCTTAACTAACGACAAAAATGTCTTAACAACAAAAATGTCTTTAAAAATGTCTTAACTAACGACAAAAAATGTCTTAACTAAAGACAAAAATTCTCACATTCAGAACACATTCCCTCCACTTTTTTCTTAACGTACAAATTTTGTCTTTTGAAAGACATTTTTTGGTCATTAGTAACGACAAATTTTCTTTTCCTCTATATGACACTGGAGAATAGTTTAGCCACGCCCTTGCCCCGCCCCTTTGCCCGTCAATTCTGGAGTTGTGTCATACACAACGGACATTACTAGCTTTTTGGCGTATACTCTATAGAAAATATGTCGTTCATGCATTCAATGACTTATCTTTGTCTTTCATATGACATTTTTTTGTCGTTAACCCTTTGAACATATGGCCCTTAGTCCATACAGGTTACTGGTCTCCCACCCTGTCAAGAGACCATGCTTGGCTCTCCTGTGGCAGACCGTTGGGGTCCTTCGGGGTCATGCTCACGGGAGTCTTCTTTCCCTTCTACTATCTAGTCAATAGTTAGTGTCTCGAATCTTTCTGGAGCTGGTTGGCTAGCTGCAGCCAAGGAGGGAAGGTAGGCTTCACCCCCTGCATACAATTCTAGAATTGTTCCTGCCTACAATTAAAGGGGCGGATCATCTACCCAGAGTTACCAGTAACCTGTATGGACTAAGAGAAAAGGATTTAATAGGTAAGACTAAAATCCTCTTTTAACCCCTTAAAACCTGGCCGCGCAGGCATGTTGTGGTCACTAAAGGACCACAGGGCATTTTTTTTTTTATTCGCCGTTCCGACTCAGGGCTCCCTGAACGGCGTGCAGCCGCGCAGGGAGCCCTGAAATCCATGACGATCCTGGTACATCATGAGTCATTTAGCCACTTTTACCCATGAAGTACTAGGACCGTCAAGGGTCGTTAAGGGGTTTAAATAATGCTATTTGGCTCTGCTGAAGAGCCGCCAGCCGGTTACAGCACTGGCATCTGGAGATGGGGAGGCAGGAGGGAACTTTACATGCGAATAAAGATTTGAGAGATGGGATTTTCTGCACATAATTTATTTATTTTTTTAATGTACAATACCACATAAAGTTATTATTACATTAGTATCCCTTTAAAATGGGCCCCTAAAGATGTTTGGGCTCCTGTGCTTTGCACTTACTGAAATAATGTTAGTTTAGTTCCTGCGCAGAGAAGGATATCCAATTAGGCTGTGCTGACCACACCTACATTCTGAGTTGTGGGTATGACTAGAACAATCCCAATGCTCCTATTTCTTTCTGCTTGTATATTATAGGATAAGAGTACTTTCTGTACCAATCATCAGTGAACTGGGCTAGGGAGTGGGGTCTTATGAGGAGAGGGGCGTGGGAATTGCTTGAGTTAAGGGCACCATAGATGCTTTTGCCTAGAGGTGCATCTCCTCCTTTGTTACTGATAAAGGGTACAAAGCTAAAAATACTACATAAAGAGCATTTTAAATGGATTGTTTATTCTTGTAAAATGAATCATCAGATTAAAGATAAATTGATATTGATAAAAGGACTACTGTAGACCAGTCTGTTTGGAGATGCTGATGGACTTGGCATGTAAGTGATTGATCACAATCTGTCTGTTGTATACTTTGGCTGCTATGTTATTCTTTGGTTCCTAAACCCCCTCCCCTTTTAATGTCTGAATGGTTATGTCAACCTTCTGCATGTCACAAACATCTCCATCTCTTAAAGGAGAAGAGCCTCCCAGTTTGAAGTATTAAAGGGATAGTAATACTCAAATGTAAAAAAATATATGTTGTAGGGTTTATCCCCCTGAGTAAAACAAGGGAACTCCCACTGCTGAAAGGTGTTTCATTCAAAAGTTATTAATTTTCAAAGTTGAATTTTTTAGGTGCAATATCACAGTGGCCTGAAATTGTACAGTGGCGCTGTTGCTACACCATCCTATGGAGATTTATGGTCCCGGGACCAGAGCTGTCCATAGGTTCGTGTAGCAGCAGCGCCACTGTACAATTTCAGGCCACTGTGATATTGCACCTAAAAAATTCAACTTTGAAAATTAATAACTTTTGAATACAACACCTTTCAGCAGTGGGAGTACTCTTGTTTTACTCAGGGGGATAAACCCTACAACATTTTTTTTTTTACATTTTAAGTATTACTATCCCTAATACTTTTTATAATTAATACAGAAATGGGGAACCAATCCCTGTAACTTCTAAGTGGTCCCATAAACTTAAAGGAGCAGTAATCTTTGGTATGAAAATCTATATATTATAATTACTTTCCTGCCTAGTAAAACAAGGGTGCTTCCACTGATGACAGTCGTTTTATTCAAAGCTTATTACAGTTCCAAACTGTTATACTTAACGCAAACAGGGATCCAAGGGGCTTACTTCCTGAAACTGACAGGAAGTGACTCAGCAGTTTCTATCACATTCTATGGAAAATTGTTGTCTGTCACTTTCCTCTTGCAGAAAATGCAATAGAATAACTAACTGAAATCTGGTCACTGGAGGGCACTATTAAAAAAAAAAAAACAAAACAAAACAAAAAAGTTTATACTATAGTAACTCTGGAAACCTGCATCTCCCAACAGTGGACGAGCCCTTGTTTTAAAATCTTACAATACATATTTTTTTAATGAAAAAATTTTGTAATGTTATAATAGTTTTAAATATTTTCAGGTTTATCTAAATTACTCTGGTTTCCACTTTTTTCTGCTACTATGTGCTACAGATATTTTCTTCTAAGTAAAACAAGGGAACTCCCAGTACTGATATAACAGATCAAATAATTAGGAAGTGAATTACAGTGTGATTACTTCCAGACAACTCTAAATGACAGCATAACTCAGCAGTCTCTATCACATTCTATGGAGAACAGAATGTAACAGAATAACTGATCACAATCTGACCACTAGAGAGGGCACTGTTACTGTAAAAAAAAAAACATGAGTTTTAAACTGTAATAACTCTGGAAATATGCATCTCTCAGCAGTAGGGACATCCTTATTTTACTCAACAGGAGAAAAACTACCAAATATGTTTTTTCATAAAAATATGTTTTCTGCTCCTCATTGTGTACCCCACTGGCATTCAAAGGGTTCAAGCAATAGTAGTATTTCTTAATTACTGCAGCTCCGAAAATATTTTAATGATTTAAAAGGGTTAAGGGCACTTAAAGGGTTAAGGTTATTGTAGTATGAAGCTCTGTATTACAAGTCTGTATGCTTTGTATTTCAACAGTAATTGAATAATAAAGTGTCCCCATCCTGCCCCTTTTACCCACAGCACACTGCCTCTCCAAGCCGGTCTGGAGGGAGCGCAGTGAGGAACAATCTTCACTGTTCATATAGAAAACCTGCACTTCTTTGTCAAGGGGAGCAGAGATTTCCTTATGCTCAACGCATGAAGATTGTCCCTTGCTGTAAGCTGTTTGGTCCGATGACTGGATTTGACATCTGAAAGGAGCCGGCTAAAAAAAGGTAAAAGGGGTGGGAGGGGGATACTTTATCATTCAATTACTGTTGATCTACGAATCATACAGACTAATACAGCTCTTCGTACCAAAAAAAAGCTTTGATCACTGAGCTTTTCTTTTTTTCTCTAATCGATTCAGAGCTCTCCAAACTGTGTGTAGTTGTGTGGGGAGCCCTGATATTCATTACGTGCCAGGACCATCATGGGTCCTTATTGCACATTTAACCCATGATGGTCCTGGCATGTTATGGGTTCTTAAGGGGTTAAAGAATGGTCCCTTTAAGCAGCTGACATCAGAGCAGAAAAAATTGGGAGCAGGACAAAAAAAGCTTGCTAACCCTTTGAGTGCCAGAGCAATGCATTGCGTACTCCTCTTCACACAAAGGGTTCATTTTTTTTTTTTTTTAAATAGATTTTGGGTGACTTAGGCCCATATTTATAACATCAAAATTTAGTTATTCTGGAGTAAACCAACTGCACCATAGGGGACACATACAAATTCCCATTAAATTAAATTGGGCTTTTATCCAAGAGAGGTCGCCAATGCAATGCAAAGCAATACACTGGATTTCACTGGCATTCAGAGGGTTAAAGAAAAACTAACACCCCCTAATACTAACCTCTCACGTAGCTTACCTTTACCTGAAATTCTTAATGGCCGCTATAAATGTTGCCCTTTCACAGTAGTTCAAGAGAAAAGATCTTCATTCAGTTTTGGATGTTTTGTCCATGGAGGCGGACATGACAGTTGCTGGTAGGACCACAGGACCTCAAACTTCACTTTCTACACACTTACATTTTTACTTTTTAATGACTCAGTGGAGTCTAGTGCGTTGCAATGCTTTGGATACCCCCTAGGGTCCATATATAATGTGAAGTACTCTCATTCACGCTGCCTGTTTTAGTTTGGAAAAAACTGTCTGCAACCGTCATGTCCTCCTCCATGGACGCGACATCCAGCACTGATTGAAGATGTTTCTTCTTGAATAAAGACACAAGACAACATTCACAGGGGCCATTCGGAGTTTCTGACTATACCGAGTTAAGTGGTGTTATTATTAGGAGGCGTTAGTTCCCCATTAAGAAATATTTTAGGAAAGTTAGTCTATACTCTAGAGCTGGAATTTCAGTAATTGAGATGATTCATTATGAAACCACTCTGTGCAGGAGAAACTTGCAGCCACAGGTACCATCTGTCGGATCACAGTGTGTCGAAGTGGTTCTTGTGCCAAATGATTTATTCATCGGAATATTTACAGCACAAAGCAGTCTTCCAAAAGTAATGGGATTATTTCCTATCTAGAAAGAAACAATCCATTTCCTTAAAATGAACTAAGACACAAATGAACAAAAAGAAACAAACCTCAATGGAACGAGTGTATAAGAAATATTCTTCTCTAAATCAGGGGCTGGGATAAATTTGCAGACACAACGGGGGAGATTCACTAAAAGGTGATAAAGAGATGATAAAGTGGAGATGACTCCTCCAGTTTATCACTTCTCCAGTTCCTATGTTATTCTACAGAGTCTATGCTGCAAGATCTCCAAAGATGAAGAAATCTTAGTGAATAGGCTCAATAGAATAACATAGGAATTGGAGAAGTGATATCACTGAAGAAGTCATCTCCACTTTATCACCTCTTTATCACTGCTTAGTAAATCTCCCCCAACGTGTGCCTAACAGCAATTTACTAAGCTACACCACCATCATTTCTTCCCTTCATGCCTCTTCACCATGGCCTGATGGGCAATGGAGTAGGACGCGACTCAAAGGAGTTCTGAGACCATGGGAACTCTAAACGTCTGCCCATGCATGCCAATTAGTAATTTTTATATTTATTTGACAAGACGGCAGATCCAAGAGGCGAATGCATAGGAAAAAGGAGAAGCAGAAGTTACAACAGAACTTGATCATTAGATATACTTCTAGCAGTCCCGTGAACCCGCCATTTCCTTCTGCGTCACAAGTTTTATCTCCTCAAAACTTGGCAAGCTGAAGTACCTCTCAACCTGTGAATGACTCTCACACTGGGCAGACGATCATTTGTGCTCAAATGGCCACAGAACCACCTCTGACTAGATCGGATCTCACTGCTCTCCTTAAGGAGATGGCATCCAAAGAGAACCTCAAAGAACTGGTGTCCAAAAATGATCTGCATGGGTATACAGAGGACCTCAAACATATGCTAACAGTTGAAATCTTTAAAATTAATAAAAACCTGACCCAACTATCAAACAGGATTAGACACTAGAGGAGGAGGACAGGAATCATAGTCGAATCAGGTTGTGTTCCTTGACCAAACCACCGCGGATCATGCGGACCAACTTTATTTTCTTACATAAAAAATGGAGGATCTGGAAAACTGCAGTAGGCGCTCAAATATTCGCCTTAATAATTTACCAGAGTCCGTCCAACCTCAGGATCTGAAAAATGTGGCCTCTGCTATATTCTGTAACTTGCTGAAAGATTCCTACTCAGGAGGGATTTATATCGAACGCATACATTGAGCATTCAGATTCAAGGATTATGCCGGAGAGAACCCTCAAGATGTCATTGCCTTCATCCACAGGTACGAGCAGAAGGAACTGATAATGCGTAAGGCGAGGGAATCTCCTCCAATTCTCCATGAAGGCAGTGAAACTTTCCTGTACAGTGATCTTTCACAACTCACCATCCGCCAGAGATTAAGTGTTAACCCCCTGACGATTTATTGCACCATCTTCAGATTAGATATTGTTGGGGGTATCCATTTTCCCTCCACACATCACATGCTGTGAGGATGGCTACTCTCCACTCCTCTGAAGATGTACCTGCATTTTGTGCATCTTTGGGAATTTCTCCCCCTTCAGTTCTTCCACAGACAGTATAACCACTACCATAAAGGTCCCAGAAACGTCAAGAATAGGCATCTGTGTCTCCTTTGAAAAAAATAAGTTTTGACGCGTGGAATCCGGAGAGCCAGTTATGCAACAACCTGCTGTGGCCTGGACTTAAAGGGGAACTTTCACCCCTTAATAACTAAAGCTCCCCTTACTGCTGACCTGGCGACTAGCTGCTTAGTAGCGCTAGTCGCCAGAAAACTTACCCCGTTCTCAAGATTTCGCCGTTTGAAAGGATCAGGAAGCACGGACGTCTCTTCACAGTGACGTCCGTGCGCCTGCGCTGTCAGTCCCTTGTCAGTCCCTTGTGCACCGTACGGTGCATACGGTGCACAAGGGACTGACAAGGGACTGACAGCGCAGGCGCACGGACGTCACTGTGAAGAGACGTCCGTGCTTCCTGATCCTTTCAAACGGCGAAATCTTGAGAACGGGGTAAGTTTTCTGGCGACTAGCGCTACTAAGCAGCTAGTCGCCAGGTCAGCAGTAAGGGGAGCTTTAGTTATTAAGGGGTGAAAGTTCCCCTTTAAACTTTATATCGTGATTTAGTGTCACTATGTTGGCCCTAGTTTGCGCAAATTTGTGCCAGCCTTTTCGTTCACAAAATGGACGTGAAGTGTCCACTCATCCGGACGTCTTTCATAGCCTTGAGACTTTTCTGGTATCTTCATATACCTAGTACGGTGAACTCTGTATCACACTATGTCTCTATATTGTTGGTTCACAGGTAACCTTTTGTTTTATAATACTCCTGTACTTAAAGTATATAGTCATACAACATACACTATATAAACACTGAGTGGTCATTGTTTACCTACTAATGGTGTCTCCTATACTCTTACCGTAAGATGTTTTTGGATTAAACATTGTCTTCCTCTTTATTATACTAGGTTATATAATTTTACTGTTTATTTTTTTTATATAGATGACTGCAGTCTTAATAGTTATATGTCAAATACAGCTCAATAGAACTGATTATCACCGCTCTAAGGTGTGTATACACTTTTGTCCATTTATATATATAAGGTCGTAGTTGTTACTCTCATGAGGCTCATTGGAGTTAGTCTCCTGATTTACGGACTCCTATCCTTTTAGTTCCCTAACTTTGTTAGGAATATCCATCCATAGTTAATATTGGGAACATAATTAAAATTTGGGTCTAAGTTCACGAAGACAGCCCATGTACTGAGACATTATATCTCTATACTGAAATTACATATTACAGGACCATTGGCCATATGAAAGTATTTCCAACCTAGTGGTTTCTGTGTTCCCTTAACTCACTTATACTTTCTTCCAGAAACTTGGATGCGACCTCCATTTTATGCTCGCATACAAGTTTAAATTAATAATCGGGAGTTCACGCACTCTCGGACAGGATGCCTTTCCTGGTATAACATGGGATGTCAGTCGGGTTCACGGTAGCCTTGATCTAGCATCCTGCGGGATACGTACAGTATCTAGAACATAATATTAGTTCCATATCTGTATAAAATGTCTTTATAGACTATCTTTCACTTAATTGTTCCCTTATCTTGCTTATTTCTCCTTTTTTAGGATACACTCATACAATATTCACCAGTTTGTAATCTATAAGCCTCTCACTGGGTGTCCTAATAATCAGCTTTCTTTTACCTCAAATTTGACTTATGATTTGGTTTCACTCACTCTATTGTCCGTTATGCCACACTGCCTCCCCCAAGGCCTTTTGTCATACTCGGTTCACTTTGTTCTTGAGTTTCACACTTTTTCCTTGTTTTAGATTTTCATCACACGCTACAACTCCTACTTCACCCTTTCCTTCCACACCCTCTTCCCTTTTTTTTTTTTTTTTTTTTTTTATCATGACCGACCTGTGCAACTTGATAATACACTTATTACATCATGACACTTCTTAAAATTGTCATGTCAAGCACGGGGGGTCTGAATTCGCCTGAGAAAAGGGCTACTGCCCTACATGAATTTGACAGATTATCTGCAGATTTCATCTTAGTCCAAGAAACTCACTTTACCGCAAGGGCTTCTCCTAAATTTCAAAATCACAAATTCCCAATTTCTTACTTTGCTTCTGCTCAAGAGAAAAAACGGGAGGTCTGTATCCTGTTTAGGTCTTCTGGTCCCTGGATACTATTAGAGAAAGTATGGGACTCAGAGGGGCACTTCTTACTCTTAAAAGGTCTTTTATATAATAAACCTATCACAATACTAATTGCACGTGGTCCCAACAAGAACCAAGTTTCCTATTTAAAGAAACTTCTGTTAATGTTGGATGAGGAATATGACAGTAATGTCATAATAGAGGGCGACTTTAACATAGCACTTGATGCAGAAAGTGACTGTTCCGCTCAAAATTCCCCAGCTAGGTTGATTCATCTCAAAAGATTACGTAGAAATTTCGCAGATAGACATCTCATTGATTCGTGGAGATCACTTCACCCTTCAGT
The DNA here is from genome assembly GCA_037306005.1 of Rhinophrynus dorsalis. Classification (NCBI taxonomy): domain Eukaryota; kingdom Metazoa; phylum Chordata; class Amphibia; order Anura; family Rhinophrynidae; genus Rhinophrynus; species Rhinophrynus dorsalis. Next base: position 590,143,465 of record CM074719.1, on the reverse strand, counting down.
CAAGGACTACACACACTAATCCTTCCCCCACAATTCATATAGTCGGATTGACTACGTTTTCATACCATGAAGTTCTCTCCACTCTCTGAAAGCTGTTAAAATTTAAATAGTTTAGTGGTCTGATCATTCTCTGGTGTCAGTGGTTATCTCTTGATGAAATAACATATAGAAGAATACTTTGATATTAATGATGGCACTGTTGTGGAAAAACTGACAATATGGGAAGCTCATAAATGTGTCATTCGTGGTCATTTAATCAAGTTAGGCTCTTATAAAAAAAAAGGTTGAGACGTAGTCATATCCAAACAATTTTAAATAAAATTTGCTCTCTTGAATCACTACACAAACAGTCTTTGGTGGATTCTGATAGGAATAATCTCCTTTTAGCAAGAAAGGAACAATCTGAACTCCTCAAACATAATACGCTCAAATCTTTCATGTGGCAGAAATATAAACAATATATTTCCAGGGACAAATGCAGTAAATCTCTTTCCTGTTTGGTCCATATTTGCAAAAGGAATATTGCGGTAGTGGGGTCTGTAACTTGAAGGATACCCTTGTTACTTCATACCCAGACATTGCCGAGGCTTTCAAGAAGTTCCACGAATCCTTATATAATTTAGCTGATACTTCCCAGGTGCAATCTCTTTCCCATATGGATTCTCTTCTATCCTTCTTGAAAGAATCTGGAGATATCTCTTCTCTTAGAAGAACCAATTTCCAAAGCTGAAGGCATATTGGCTATCCATTCTATGGCACTTGGGAGAGGTCCTGGCCCGGACGGCCTTTCTTTGAAATACTATAAAACTTTCCAATCTACTTTACTTCCTCATATGATACAAACTTTCAATATGGTCCTTCAAGGAACACCATTCCCCAAACAGACTCTGGAAGCCCACATTGTTGTCCTCTCCAAACCCAACAAGGACCCATTTTATTGTAGAAATTACTACCAGATTTCCTTTCTTAATATAGATTTAAAAATTTATGCTAAGATCTTATCTAATTGTCTTAAACCATACTTATCTAACCTTATTCACCGGACCAATGTGGATTTGTACCTCAAAGGGAAGCTCGCCATAATACATCCATAGCAATATCTATCGGTCATTTTGCGAACAAAGCCAAACTCTCCACCTTATTTCAATCCACAGACACTGAACAGGCCTTTGACTGAGTTGACTGGTCTTACCTGCGAGATGCCCTCCAAAACATAGGTATAGGTCCAAAGATGTTGCAAGGAATTACGGCACTTTACTCAGAGACCTCAGCTAGGGTATAAGTGAATGGGACCCTTTCGGAACCTTTCATAATTCATAATGGAACACTACAAGGATGCCCCCTATCCCCCATCATCTTTATCGTAACTCTTGAACCTTTGCTCTCCTCAGTCAGGAAACATCCCCACATTAAGAGAATAAGCATTGGTACTAAACAATTTAAAATCGTGGCATTCGCAAGTGACACCTTATTTTTTCTATCAAATCCCGCTAAATCTCTCCCGCACCTCATACATTATTAAGTGTTCAGCATTTTCCTAAGTGAAAATGAACTATTCCATATTTGAAATTCTTCAAATTCACATCGATAAAACCACATTTTCAACATTACAGGCCAAATTCCCTATTAAATGGTCTTCCACATCCATCCCATATCTTGGTATCCAGTTAGTCACAAACCCCTCCATGCTTTTAGAAGCAAATTTCACTCCCTTGGTTGAATCCATTTCACTAGAGATGGATAAATGGCATTCCCTTTTTATATCACGGATAGGGAGAGTGAACCTATTGAAAATGACAATGCAAAGAGCTAGTCAGAGATGCTCAACTAGGAACGAACTTGCCCTTGAATTGATGAGGCTCTATCCTATAATGTGCTTTATGATATTTCCTCTGTGAAAGGCACTAGTAAGCTAAAAGAGATTGCACCCTGGATAGGATACTTATCCTATGGAGCCTCATCACTTTGAGGGCAGGCTCGTTCCTAGTCGAGCGTCTCTGACTAGCTCTTTGCATATGCAAATAATCCTTGGGACTAGTCACCCTAAGGGTAACAGGGTAATCCAGACGTGGAACCCTTGCTCACATTGCTCAAGAGATCAGCTGCACCTCACTGAAGAGGCCCAACAAGGCTGAAAAGTATGTCTGGGGTTGGCTGCTTCTCTTGTTCAGAGAGGAATTACCTGGCACTTCGTGGCTGGACTGCCTGTTGGTAGGATCAGTATGATGTGCTTTAGGACATTTCCTCTCTGTGAAAGACACTAGTGAGCTAAAAGAGAGTGCACCCTGGGTAGGATACTTATCCTATAGATCCTCATCACTTCGAGGGCAGGCTCGTTCCTAGTTGAGCATCTCTGACTAGCTCTTTGCATATTGAAAATTACAATCCTGTCAAAGATCTTATACCTCTTGAATGCCATTCCGATTCATGTTCCATCTAAATACTTGTACTCTCTTCACTCCTTTTTTATTTCTTTCATATGGGCCACCAAACCTAGAATAAAATATGATCTACTCTCTAGAAGCATCTCATCAGGAGGTTTGAACTTTCCTGATGTTCGTATGTATTATACTGCTTCGGCCATTGCCAAGATCTTTGATTTTTTTACCCCAGCCCAAACCCAGATGGACACAAACCTTAGACTTAGCTTTAGGCCAATTCTCTCTGTTCCAACTACTATGGGCTGATCCATATCATATTCCCTCTTCCTGCTTGGAACATGTAATCCTTCGTCACATCCTGAAAACTTGGAACTGTTTAAATGCTTCTTTGAAACTTGCTGAGTCTCCCTCCCCTCTTCAATCAGTCCTGGGTAACCCAAACTTCCCTTCAGGTGCAAATAGGAGCTTATTTCAGCAGTCAAGGAAAGATACGATAGGGGAGATTCACTAAGCGGTGATAAAGAGGTGATGAGGTGGAGATGACTTCTCCAATCCCTATGTTATTCTGTGGAGCCTATGCACTAAGATTTCTTCAGCTTTGGAGATCTTAGTGAATAGACTCCATAGAATAACATAGGAACTGGAGAAGTGATAAACTGGAGAAGTCATCTCCACTTTATCACCTCTTAGTGAATCTCCACCTATGAATTAGGGTTTTAGCTGTGTCTTGTGTGAGTTAGGGCTGGAGGCAAGGTAAAGGCAAAGGTGGCAGAATTCATTCATTCCTCCAAATAATTTGTTCTTATATGCTAGCAGAGATGTATTCTACTTTCTTCTGCTGTCTCTACCATTCAAGGCGTCAAATAAAGCTGCTGGCCTAGATGTGTCTGGTGTCACCAGCAGTTAATCGGTCTGCACAAGCGTTGCTTTTTACTGTGTTGTTGGTTTTTCAGCTAGCAATCGAAGCTTTATAATATCACAAACATAGATTAAATTGCAGTTGATAAGTGTTATCGCTGGTTTAATCTAACAGATTTGTATGAAAAGGGATAGTAATGTTTCATTATTAAAGTATAATCAAGTCTTCTTCCTAAATTTTTATAACAATGTGTAGCAGAAAAACCTTATAAAACGTTGCTGTTTTACATTTATTCTCTAATAAATTTCCCTTCTCCCACCCCTTTTACTTACCTCAACAGTCTCAGAAAGCTGATCCGGACAGAATGCAACAAGGGACAGTCTTCTTCCAGCATAAGGAAAAACCTGCCGTCCTTCCTCAAGTGTGCAGGCTTTCCCTTATACTGAAAAAGGGAAGATTGTCCCTCGCTGAGATCTGTCCAGTCCCAGGACCGGATTCCAAATCTGATGGGAAGCTGCTGATGTAAGTAAAAGGGATGGGCAATGTTTTATAAGGTTTTACTGCTACAATCGTTATAAAAAAAGTAGGAAGACTCGATTGTAATTTAATAAAAAAAAAACATTACTATCCCTTTAAGTCTATGTCCACTTTACCATGAGTGACATTGTCACAGTGACAGCAATACATGAAAAAAATGTATTAGATGGGAATCATTGTGTGTCATGGTGTATTTAACAAAGGCATCATGCACATTGGTTGTTATAGAGCAGTGGTTCTCGATCTTTTTTGTTCGGGGCACTTGTAACACGTAATATAGTACATTCGGGGCACCCCTAACATATTTAATGTACTTTATCAAGGGCCTAATGAAGGTTCCATACATAAATATACAGTTATTATTAGGTCTTACAATAATAATAACAAAACTAAACATAATGTGCGTAACAATTTCTATAAATCTTTATTTAAAAGTCCATTTTTGTTAGTCTTCATAGAAAACATCACGGCACCCTGGTAGAGAATCACTGTTATAGAGAGATATTTTACATGCTGCAACTTTCTTCCTATACTGCAATAATACATTTATAGTATGGGTCTGTATGAAACTGAAAAAAAAAAACATCTTGAAAAAATTTTAAGCGGCTCTGGAGTTACCGTGATTTTTGTAGTTCAACCACAATGTCAATTCAAACGGAGAACAAAAGATATGTGACGGGCAATTCAACGACCCTCCCAGGTCATAACATTATAACACTCCACCACACAATTTGCCGCACAATGTAAGCTGCACCCGTGACTTGTTAAAAACACAAAACTTTTATTGTCAATAATAAAATGGATACTTATCCATATCTGTGACTGCACGATCACAATGATGATCCGGAGGAATAAAACATCAACGCGCTTCGCGTGTTACCGCTTATTCATGATGGTTAGGTCTGAAGTACTGGCATTCACTTTTGAATGTTATTCACCCAATGCGATTTAAAACCCAAGGAGTTAGAGATACAGGTGCCGATTAGCACAACCATCTCAGGTACAAAGAGTATGTAAACAATTAACCCTTGCTACAACATATCTAACACAAATTGTTCAAAGACCTAAGATACATTGTATCCAACCGGCACATCGCAAAATCAAACCCTCCAAGGGATAAAACAATCAATCATATCAATTAGGGGTTTCAATAAGACCACAACAGAAATAAACAGTACGACAGAACAGTAAAACAGATTCAAACTCGAACAGGGAGACACTACAAATGTCAATAGACACTGTGTAAGTATCTCCCTTCAAACGAGTTCTACTGTCAATTACAGACAAAATGATGTAACACAATTGTATATGTTAAAACTTACACACAAATATATCATGAATGAACATATATGAATATATACACCACAAACATCCTAAAGTAATTCAAATTACTAAGGGCAATCAATATGGACAAAAATAGCCCAAAGTACTTCACTAAATCAAGAAGCTGACAAATATGAGAGGTGTTGCAATATGAAGAAATTAGTAAATAACTAAGTTATAATATAACAAAATTATAAAAAAAAAAAAAAAAGCAGTAACACGTGAAACACGTTGATGTTTTATTCCTCCGGATCATCATTGTGATCGTGCAGTCACAGATATGGATAAGTATCCATTTTATTATTGACAATAAAAGTTTTGTGTTTTTAACAAGTCACGGGTGCAGCTTACATTGTGCAGTGGAGTTTTCTGTATGAAACTGCTCAGAAACTGTGCACCATTTTAAGTAACTGCATTTTCCCGGAGTCACATACCCCCTGGCTCTTAAAGGGTTAAACTGAGAATGGGATGTTGAGAAAACCTTGCTATGTAGCACCAAAAGCATTTTCAGTTGTAAAAAAAAAAAAAAAAAATAGTTGAGCTATAAAACATTTGTGATACAAAAGTAAATCATGTGAAAGAGTCCTGTGGACAAATTTGTAAATAAAACTCTTGATAAAGTTTCATTTGCAGTGGAATTCAGACCACTATTTGAAATGTCTGCCTCCACGAAGCAGTATTTATATACAGGATTAATTTCTGCCCATGAAGTGAGATCGTTTTTATTTCTGCCTTTTAAATAAAAATTCAATCACTCCAAAATATTTTCCCACTGTGTTAAATTATTTATATATGCATGCATTTTGTAAGATTTGAGACCTGTTTATTTAATCAGAGCTGAAGGATGCGCATTAGCGCTCAGGCATGCCCTGTGCTAGCTAGACGTTTTATGGAAGGAATGATTTTGCACTTCGCTTGCAGGAGCTAAGGAAGATTTGATACAAAAATTATGAACCACATTTTGCCAGGAGCTTGCACATCTTAAAAACTGTACTCTGCCATATAAAAAAGGGGAATGATGTCAACAACTTATTAGTTATTTGCAATTCAGTTCATCAAAACATTTCTTTCCACAGGCAAAAGTATATGTCAGAAACCATTATGGAGATTGAGTATGAATTATTTCTTTTGTGTTTGTTTTTTTTTGTTGGTCATTCATTTTTTTGAATGACAAACACAAATGCAACAAAAAAAGTTACTGTTTAAAAACTGAGAAAAGTGTATATATTCAATTTTCTGCCTGAAATACTGATTTAAAGGCTATTACATGCAGAATCATACTTAAAGGGATAGTAATGTTTCAAAATAAAAGCAGTTCCAATTAATCTTCATAGTATTTGGGCCGCAGAGAGTGTTATTTCCATACTGTCAGTGTTGTAGTTCAAGAGTAATTGAATGATAAAGTATCCCCCTCCCTCCCCTTTTACTGATAGGACACTGCTCATCTCAGAACAGAAAGGTGGTGTCCAGATGGCTTGCAGAGATGGACAATCTTCAGTTAGCATAAGGGAAAAACCTGAAAAACGTGTCAAGGGGGCAGGGTTTTCATTGTTCTCACAGTAAGAAGATTGTCCCTTGCTGTGACCTGTCTGGTGCCAGGACCAGATTCCATATCTGCGGGGAGGTGGCTTACACTAGTTAAGAGAGGTGGGAGGGGGATACTTTATCAATAAATTACTCTGGAACTACAACTTTGACAGTATTGCAATAACACTCTTCATGGGCCAAATACTATGAAGATTAATTGGAACTTCTTTTATTTTGAAACATTACTATCCCTTTAAGGACTTAACCCACTGAGTGCTTGAGATGATTCCATTGAATTGCTTCCAGTGATTTAGAGATCTCACTATCATCCAAAGTGTGAAACCTTTGAGGACTAGATAAATGTGTAACTTATTACTTAAAAATGTGTTGCACTCCCTTCTGGTCCTGAAGGAGTTAAATTATGGATAGCAAAGGCTCATGAAACCTGGTAAATAAACTGGATACCACAAACACATTGTGAGCGACAAGTGGGTATTGATCTGTCCACACCCACCACTCAGAATGTAGGTGTGGCCAGGAAAGCTTAGACAATCATTTGGGTGGTTGTCTACCCCACCTAATGGGAAATCAGGCACTGCACATATCAACCTGGTTATTTGGATTTCCTTGCACCAGCAGCAGTAAAAATAGCTGTGATAGCCCAAGTTTTCAGAAATATTTATAGTAATGGAATCTTTCCTTCTTTCTCCAAATTGTGAACTGCATTCTGATAAGCATGATTAATAATTGTTCCCAATTGCCCTACATCTTATATTTAGTCAATCAGGTATTTTTTAACAAAAAGAAAAAAATATTTTATGCTACTTATCCTGTGGGGTGAAGCAAAATTACTCACTGCTGAGGTGTTTTCATTCAAAATGTATTACAGCTCAAACTTATGTTCTATTTAATCAAACGGTTAGCAACAGAACCAACTGAAGGCGATTTTTTCTATAATACACTGTATGAGAGAACTTGAGTCAAAGACTGTGGATCTCCATAATAAGTGATGGGCACAGTACCACCTGGTGATTGAAACTGAAAATTGCAGTCTAGCAAAAGAAGGAAAAAGTGCAGTAATAAGTTTTGAATGAAAAATCTCCCATCTATGGAGATGACCCTTGTGTAAGCAGTATAACATATAACTTCATATAACGTGTTTACTACCCTGATATTACTCTTATGAGAGGAAGGACCATTTCTCTAAACAACTATCCCCATTAACATTAGGTTTCCACAGCTGGATTTCTTTTTTTGCAATTTTATATAGTAACATAGTAGTAACATAGTAAATTAAGTTGAAAAAAGACACAAGTCCATCAAGTTCAAACTTTGCCACGTAACCCAGAGACTTGAGAATTATTTAGCTTTCCTGCTACCAAATAAGATTTATCAGACCTTCCTGTTTTGCCTACTAATACACCGTATAACCCTGTATGTTCCCTTTTGAAAGAAATGTATCTAATCTTATCATAAATGTATGCATTGTATCTGCCATAACCAAATCCGCGGGCAAGAAATTCTATAATTTAACAGACCTTATGGTAAAAAAACACTTTCCTCTGCTGAAGTCTAATCCTCCTCTCCTCTAATCTCAAGGGGTGTCCCCATGTCATCTGATCAGGCCTTGGAATAAATAGCTCACCAAAGAGATCCTTGTATTGACCTCTCATATACTTGTACAATGTGATAAGGTCTCCTCTTAGTCGTCTTTTCTCTAGAGTAAATAAACCAAGTCTGTCTAGTCGTTCCTCATACGTCAAGTCCTCCATTCCCTTAATTTTCTTTTTACTTCATCTTGTGCAAAGCAAATCCTATTGCGAGGAAGTGAAAGTTGTTACTTATGTAAGTGCATATTGGGTATATAATGCATGAAGAGTTCTCTTATTAGCATAAAGTTAGTAAGTACCCATGAAGCCAGTGGACCTTTGGCACAAAATAAAAGAGAAGCAATTCTGGGGCAGATCAGGTGCACCGAGGAACAAAAAAAATCCTCACAATCTACATAGATTTAATGCTAGAGAGGTCTCCAACACATAGCAAAGCAATGTGCTGGACATTCCCTGTCACTCAAAGGGTTAAAAAAGATCCCTTTAAATCAATATGGGGGTTATACACTAAAGTGTGATAAAACAGAGATGACTTCTCCAGTGATATCACTTCTCCAGTTCCTATGTTATTCTATGGAGCCCATGCAAAGATCGAGAAATATTAGCATACTCGCTCCATAGAATAAAATAGCACTTCGAGATGTAATATCACTAGAGAAGTCATCTCCCATCACCTCTATATCACACCTTAGTGCATCTCTCCCTAGGATATGTCTTTATTTATAGTTGACCCACAATTGTTCTGGCTGTCCTTTGTGCAGATGGCTTGGTTGAGAACACTGGGGCAAATGCACAAAGTCATCAGTTCATCTCCATTAGTATTCACCTCTAATGCCAGTGCAGAAAGAAGTTTCCTGAGCTGAGGCCTGCAATGCCACACATATGAAGCAATTCCCTTAGTAAGAAGATGTATTGTACAACAGATGATAATTTTAGTCATAGACTATGTGGAGGTAGTATATGCTCCCGCACCACAAATCCATCTTGCTAAAATTGACACTGTATAACTCTTTATGCTGCGTTATCCTCCAATGTAATTACACAACCCAATACAAGAAAGAAGCAGGTTGCGCTGCCTTTTCTTTCAAAGCTCCGAAAGTCTGGAATATACCTACCTGAAAAAATCAGATCTTCTCCCAGTCTAAAATCCTTAAATATAACTGCTTCTTTATATCTAAAAGCAACATGTAAATGTATATAAACATGTTTTTGTGTATATATAAAAGTGGGCACTCCAATACACAAAAAAATCCAAAGATAATGCCTGGTGCAACTTGAAAGAAATGTATAACAATTTGCAGATGTAAAAACATCGAACATCAAGTGCACACTCAGGTCTTTTAAGCATTAAAATCCTTTATTCAAAGACATTCGCTCTTGTCAACGTTTCAACCCCTCTTGGGGCCTTTCTCAAGACATCAACAAACACAAATCACTAACCTTAAATACAGTTTGAACCAAAATAGCGCCAAGAGCGCAGCGGGGCTGTTACGGCAATGCATCCGTACAATGTGGAATGCAGCGGTGACCCGCATACAAAATTGTCAACTAACTCACTCAATGTAATTGGTCAAAATATTACGGAGATACGTTGTCAGTCTTACTCACTCGCTATCGCTCAAACCATCTCAGTTCCACTGTGTTCTGGTAACATATGGAGACATTATAATTAAAAAGCGATACTTTCAAAATTACATTGCAAATCAAACATAAGTAAACGATGCATCTAAAAGACACATGAAATAATCTGCGTGGCCGGGGAAGGAATTGGCACCCGAAGGGGACCTAGAAACATCCCCACATGTCCATCACTCCTCTTACTTCCAGTATGGAGTATGTAATACATACATATCTCACACTTCTTATAGATGTTTATAATAAATGTCCCGAAGAACACATCTCTCTTCGAAGTGGAACTCCACGTTCAATTGTGAGCATACAATCTTCACCAGTTAAATGGTCATTGTTGGGAATCCACCTCTCAGCGGAGGTGGTAATGTGCAAAGTGAATAAGCAAGGAACGTTGCGAAATCCTATGTCCCATAGACCCCTAAGCAGATCCATAGTACCTCTTTTATTCTTAATGCTTCCTCGATCCCTGGCTCTACGTGTGCTGCTTCATGGCAGTCATCACGGAGTCCTATTAATGGGATATCTCACAGTGTCCACAATCAGTTAATCTGCGGATGTATTTTCAAGGACAAGTACTCGCAACACCAGTCCCCTGGCTCTACGTATGTTGCCCAAGCAGACATCACGGAGACCGATAAGAGGGACAAAATGATGTATCTAAAGACAAGAATTATTTCATAGCCAGTCATTTTTAATGCACAAAAGATCCCCTGTCTCCGTCCCGGTAGGACACAGTCATCGCATCAAAGTAGTGACGCGTTTGGCTGTGCCCACACGAGAACAGAGTACCCGGGATTGCCATACTTCCAACCCCAAGCCTAACCGCAGTAGTAGGGTTCACGCACACCCAACGTCCAACAAGTACATCTATGTGCATAAATCCCACCACTAATCAATGTGTCAATTTAAAAATCACAAAAACAAATAAAGCTATCACTATGGAGGAACGACACAATGTTTTTTAAGGATATCCATTAACTCTTTATATACCACAATGGGTTATGAACACACCCTAGACACATCATGCCCTGCTTCATCCGATATTCAAGAACAAATGCAAAGCCGTAAGGGGCAAATGTCCGCCCCGAAAACAAGTTACTCCTTTTTAATTAATAACCGCATGGGCATCGATCTCGCTGTGTGTTCACAACAACTCAATATCAATTGAATGGAATACATTAACAATTCACCAACAATTTACAATCTACTTTCCTGGGTTCAAAATACAATGTCCATGTAATCATATGACCATTATGATATAAAAAAAACGGTCTATCACAAGATAGTATTGATGTCCAGCCCAAGCATACATATAACGTTTCCTTTAAAGAAAACAATGTAACAACAGTTTATCATTCAGGCCTCTAGGAGCAACTGTATCCAGAAAATGTATCCATCTAGCCTCTTTTTGAAGAAGCAATTTGCCTCTGTCTCCTCCTCGTGACAATGGTGGAACATGATCTATTGCCATATATCTCAATGTAGGTAAAGGATGATTATGTTGTGCAAAGTGTGCAGCAACCGGTTGATCCTTAATTTTGGAGGATTGTCTTTGGTTGGGGTTTCTGCTAGCTTCCAATGCAGCATTAATTGCTGCCCGATGGTTCCCCATTCTCTCCTTAAACGTATTGGTGGTTTTACCCACATACATGAGCCCACAAGGGCATAAGGTAATATAAATCACAAATTGGCTATTACAGCCTAAATGATAGTTTAGAAATCTTGAAACCCTTGTGTGGGTGTTTGAAAGAGGATCCTACCATCATGTAGTTGCATGTAACACAAGAGACACATTTATAACATCCCTTCTTAAGAACCGTTTTATTTTGATTATAGCAATTAACTGGATCCGTTTTAACCAGTAAATCCTTGAGGTTTTTCCCTTGTCTGTAGCTCATCATTGGCAATGATTTCGGAACCTGTTTCAAAGCTGGATCACTAGTAATTATAGGCCAATGTGTTGTGACACTTTTTTTAATGATATTTGAGCTGGTACTAAACGTTGTGGCCGAAGTCATTCTAGGTTCCTTAGTTGATGTTTTCTTTGAAAAACTGTCCATCCGGGATATGCCTTTTGTGGACTGAATGCACTCATCAATGAGATCAGATTTATATCCTCTATCAAGAAATCGATCCCCCATTTTATTCGATTCTGTATGCAATGTGTCCTCTTCACTGATTATTCGTCTCAATCTTAACATCTGAGATTTTGGTAAACTTTGGATTAGATGTGGTGGATGGTGACTGGTGGCTTCCAAAATGTTATTTCGATCAGTGGGCTTTTTATATAATGTGGTAGTTATTGTACCATTAGAGGACTGGACTAATACATCTAAAAAAGGGATCTTCTCATAACTATATGTTAATGTCAATTGAATGTGGGGATGGTTTCTATTCAAATCTGTCACTAAGGTCTCAAGTTCAATGGGTGTTCCATTCCACAAAATAAACATATCATCTACTGGAAGTAAGAGGAGTGATGGACATGTGGGGATGTTTCTAGGTCCCCTTCGGGTGCCAATTCCTTCCCCGGCCACGCAGATTATTTCATGTGTCTTTTAGATGCATCGTTTACTTATGTTTGATTTGCAATGTAATTTTGAAAGTATCGCTTTTTAATTATAATGTCTCCATATGTTACCAGAACACAGTGGAACTGAGATGGTTTGAGCGATAGCGAGTGAGTAAGACTGACAACGTATCTCCGTAATATTTTGACCAATTACATTGAGTGAGTTAGTTGACAATTTCGTATGCGGGTCACCGCTGCGTTCCACATTGTACGGATGTGTTGCCGTAACAGCCCCGCTGCGCTCTTGGCGCTATTTTTGTTCAAACTGTATTTAAGGTTAGTGATTTGTGTTTGTTGGTGTCTTGAGAAAGGCCCCAAGAGGGGTCGAAACGTTGACAAGAGCTAATGTCTTTGAATAAAGGATTTTAATGCTTAAAGAAAGACCTGAGTGTGCACTTGATGTTCGATGTTTTTACATCTGCAAATTGTTATATATATATATATATATATATATATATAAGTTTCAGATGGACATAAGCACTCTCAGGACTTCACTGAAGAATGTGAAATAAAAATGATTTTATTTGATCAACGTTTCGGCTGTATCTTGTCAGCCTTCCTCAGGATTTAGTACATAATTACATGTTGCCTTTTAAACCCTTTTCCCCCACGAGGGCGCCAAAAGTCATTGTCCCCCAATCAGTGACATCACAATTATGCAGTAATGTAGAATGTAGACCCCCACGACAGACGAATACCTGGAGCATTATAGACATGGAAATTAAATTAGATAAGTCAGACATGCATACAATTCTAATTCTAATGGCAATTCTGTATATCCTGGAGAGTTTACAGTAAAAATGTGCATATTTATCAACTCTTTATTACACCTTAGTTCATAACCCCCAGTGTGTAGTTTTTTGGGGCAAAAGGAAGAGAGAGATTCTCATGTCGCCCTTTTAAACAATGCGACATGCTGAATGCGCCCTTTCGTATCATGACATGCACTTCTCAGTGAGACCTTTTAAAATTTAACCCTTGAATACCACGGCTGGCTACCAGTGATCTGGAGGAAGACTTCAACAGAGATCACTATAAAGAAACTGCAAATACATTATATAAACGGACTAGTGTAAAAGCCCGTGTACATCCCAGCACAGAACTCCCAGCATTCGGTGCTCCCAGCATTCCGTGCTCCCAGAATTCTGTGTGTTCAGGCAGTCTCTACTGTGCATGACAGCTTCTGACAAACATCCTAGCAAATTATTATGTAGGATATACCTGACTGCTGTATGTAGTTCGTCTTAGAATATAATTCACCTTCAACCCTTTCAGTGCCAGAAGGGTACACAATGCATTGCGTTGCGTACCCCTCTGGCACTCAAAGTGTTAAGAGGCCGGTCCTGCTCTGCGTCCTGCCGCCAACGCAGTCATGCACTTTAGAGACTGCCCGAAAGCACAGAATGCTCCCAGCACAGAACTCCCAGCATTCCTGCACCTCCCAGCATTCTGTACTCCCAGAATTCTGTACTCCCAGAATTCTGTGCGTTCAGGCAGTCTCTACTGTGCATGACAGCTTCTGACAAACATCCTAGCGAATTATTATATAGGATATACCTGACTGCTGTATGTAGTTCTTCTTAGAATACAATTCACCTTCAACCCTTTCAGTGCCAGAAGGGTACGCAATGCATTGCGTTGCGTACCCCTCTGGCACTCCGAGGGTTAAGTACTGACTATAAATGAAAGAGCAGTAAATGGCTCAGTTCTCTGTAGCATTAGGAAAACAGTTTATCAGGAGTAGAAACACTTTATTGCTTGTCTGTGTTTTACATTTGTAATTAATCTCTCATTATCTGTGCTTCTTGGTGCTCTGCTGTTGCATCCAACTATTTCCCTCATATTTCAGCCTGGATCATTGCATTTAAATAACTGCAGCATTTCTGCGTTCTCACTGTTTTCTTGCCAATAGGCAGCCTTAAAGAGGGAATGTATTATCAAGTAACCCAATAACATGAATCAGCTCTGTCAGTTCTGATAGATAATTTATTTCTGAAAAGCTTCACAGACTTTCAAAATAAAAAACGCCAACTGGCTCACATGCTAATATGGTGAAATACAGCATGAAATATTCATCAGCAACTTTTGTTTTCCTCCGGCCTTCGTCATTGTATTTCTCTGCTCATCAAAACCATACAGTAGTGGGGGGTAATGAGAATGAGCAAAACGATTCTGTAATGTTAGCGAGGCCGTTGTCAGTGGACCAGTTCTATGGTTTACCCATTGATTCATAGAAGACAAATGAAAATAGTCAAGGACTCCCAATGTACCTGCTGTCTGGCAGTAACATAGCATCCAAATCTTATCCTAAAATAGGCACTCTGGTTAGAAACAAATCCTGTTTAATCCCTCCGTGTACGGTGACGTACCCGGACCGTCACGCTGGTCCGGCACTTAAGGAACAGTGACGGTCCTGGTACATCATGTACTTTTACTCACCGCGCTCCTGCAGGAGCGCGATGTGTAATACTGGGGACTGAAGTTGATCGCTCCAAGACCAGAGTGATCTCTTTCAGTCCCTTGTTCGGCGTGCCAGCACACATGATCAGTCACGTGGGGTGGCACACTGAAATTTCCTATCTGGTCCTTAAAGGACCACATACCCCGGGACTGCTGGTCCTTAAGGGGTTAAATCCCTAGTAAGAAAAAGTATGGTCCAACGGATGCTAATGCCAGTCATAGACTACAAGGATGTAGTGTATGCTTCTGCACCACTAAACCATTTTGGCAAACTCGACACACCGTATAATTAATTATGTCACTTTGTCCTCCAATGTTATTATACTACCCATCATTGAGATATGCTTACAGGGTTAGTATCGCCTGCTTAAAAGTATTGCATAAAGTCTTCTTTATATAAAAACGAACAGATTGCGCTATATTTAAGTCTTTCGTTTTGTGTAGTTTAAAAGTTATGCAAAGATAAAGATCTACCGCCCGCCCCTTTCTTCCACGTCTCTGCTGAATCTGCAGTCTGGTCCGGATGGCTGAAGCGAGGGACAAACTTCAGTAAGCAAATGGAAATCCTGTCATCCTTTGTCAAGGGGCAGGATTTCCATTATACTTACTGAAGTTTGTCACTCTCTGCAGCCGTCGAATCGCACAACCCGATTACAGATTTGGTGGGAGGTGGCCAGAAAGGGGTGGGCTAGGGATCTTTATCTTTGCATAACTTTTTAAACTACACAAAACTAAAGACTTAAATATAGTGCAATATCTTAGTTTTTACATAAAGAAGATTTGACACAAAACTTTTAAGTAGGTATTACTAACTTGAAATAACTAAATTGGCTGATACTGTAATCGAGCTGTAACCTTCACCTCTCTTGCTTAGTTTATAACCAATTCTCTAGAATGCTACCAGACTACCTGAGCAGTATGCTCAGTCCAGCTCCCCATACTAACTGTAACCTCCGCTACATTGAGAACAACTCAATGAGTTTCTCGCACTACAACAAAGAACCCGGTCGATCTGCATTCTCTTTCAGCACTCCAAAAGCTTGAAATAAGTCTAAAATCCCTTAAAAATAACTGCTTCTTTGCATTTAAAACAGCACGTAGATGTATGTAAAAACGTGATTTATATTTTGTTTCTTAGCTTGTGTAGATTTGTAACTTTGTACTGATTAAGATCTGTAATGCACCAATAGCTTCATTAGCATATATTCTGCACTCAGAGAGATCATTTTTCAGATATAAAAGTATTGATATCTCCTAAACTATATATCTGCTGATATTTTGGTTTACATGATACGTAAACAGTGTTGAATGAAGTTTCCAAATTTGCAAACCCAAATTCCAGATGACAGGTCCATGTTAAAGGGGATCTCTCACCTAAATAGCCAATGCGATCTCTCCACTTTAGTGACAGACAGCCTCCGTCACGCGAGGATGATGGGTAGTGGGACGGAGCTGCCTCTTGTCGGCAAAGTTCGGCAAGCTGGAAGTAGCCTGCCGGACACTTTTTAAACTTTATTTTTTGTGCATTTAACTACTTTTTTAATACAGTGAACAATATTTTAAGTGTTTTAGATAAATGCTCTAACTAATGAGCATTACACATATTTAGGTGAGAGATCCCCTTTAACCCTTTAAATGACCAAAAGGGTGTGCATTGCATTGCTTTGCAATGTGTTTCAAGGCCCGCTGGCCTGCAAGGGGTTAAGATCAACTCATTCTTATTGTGTATGGTTCCTCTTTTAACCCTTGAAATACCAGAGACGTATACATTCCAATACACTACAGAGCAATGCGATGGATAACTGTCTAGCACTTAAGTTAAGAGCTTTATGTGGCAGGTGACTTAAAGGGATATTAATGTTTAAAGGGATAGTAATGTCAGAAAAAAAAGTATTACCTATATGGTAGATACAATTTAAAGAGAGTTCTTACACTTATTCATCTCTCTCAGACCTTTATTGTTTGAGAGATATAGGAAAATAAAGTTCTCTGCTCCCTCCCCTTTCTGCTTGAAGAGTTGATAGACATTACTATCCCTTTAAGGAGAAGACACAGGCTTTGTCTGTCACTGTTTAATCTAACAGTACTATACAAGCCTTTGTGAAAATAACAGATAATGAATACAATAAATGCATTCATTTGTTTGAATAAAATCCTAGAACATTTGTATAATGGATATGAATTCAAAAGAGATGTCATGAAGTCCAAATGGATGAATTGTATATAAAAGTTATAAAATCCTTTGCTCAAAAACAGCATGATGATGATTAAAGCAATTATTTGGCAAATGAGAAGACTGCAATTTCACTGTTCTTTTCAAAGAATATATAGATATACGTCTAGCTCGTTAAAACTAGGATTTGAAATACCTTTCTTTATACGACTTACAAATGATATACGGATTTAGGGCCATATTCATAAAGTAAGCGGATTAATAATGCACCAAAGGGCACAATTAAAGGGGCAACACTTTGAGGGTCAGAAAGGTATCCATTGCATTGTGTTGTAATGAGTTAGATACCTATCTGGTACGCAAAGTGGTATATAAAGCCATACAAATATTGCACTCACATGTGTAAATGGCTGTATATATACATATATACAAACACAGCTATCACGGTGCAGCTTCTCATGCTGTCACTCTCACTTGTGCTGTTCTCCGATTGGTTGAGCCTGTTTGGCCCGCCCCTGGTGACCTTTTTATTCTGGGCTAGTGGCACCTGTCATTTGCCCTTTCGTGGTGTTCCTGAGCCAGTTTTGCTGTGCTGTGTTCCTGATCTCCGGTTACCGACTTGGCTATCCCTGACTACGATCCTGTGTACCTGCTCCGTGATCTGACCCGGCCTGGCTGAAGTTCCTGCTCGTTTTCCTGATCCGGCTTGTCTGAGAAACTGCTCCGTGATTTGACCCGGCCTTGCTGACGTTCCTGCTCATTTCCTGATCCGGCTTGCCTGAGTACCTGCTCCATGATTCGACCCGGCTTGCTGACGTTCCTGTTCTGGTCTCTGCGGCCGGTATCCGTTCCTGTCCTGCCTTGTCGCCACTGCGACATAGTGACTGTGCTCTTACTGGTCATTACGGCTCCGTGCTTTGCTGATTCCTGCCACTGAGCTGATCGCTGCTGAGCTGTGTTTCTCTACCGAGCTGTTAACCTGTGCAGAGCTGTGTCCTAACTACCGAGCTGTCAGTCCATGCAGAGTTGCGTTCCAACTTCTGAGCTGTTAACCCGTACAGTGCTGTGTTCCTACTATCGTGCTGTCTCCAGTGCAGAGCTGTGTTACAACTATTGGCCATTAACCCATGCAGAGCTGTGTTCCAGTGAGGGCGCGCAGACCATACAGAGAGTTGCCTTGTGCTGAGCCAGTTCTCTCCTTGCAGTCCGGTGTAGCTCATTACCACGCCCGGTGGCGCACGGCTCTGGCTATTTCTGTGCACGTCTCTGTGGTTACGCCTGTAGGGCTATTGATACAAGCTCTTGCAATCCAATCTCTCTATTTCGCCTGTGGGGTTATTGGCTCAAGCTCTTGCAAATCCATCACGCACGTTTGGGTTATAAGCTCAAGCTCTGGTAACAAGTCATCTCCATAGGCTGTAGGGCTATTGGCCCAAGCTCTTGCAATCCAGTTTCTACCCACGACGCCCGTGGGGGCTAGTGGTTTCAGCTCCGGTAACTCAGTCATCTTCGTTGCGCCCATGGGGGCTATTCGCTCAAAGCTCTGGCAGTCTACTTGCTTTGTTCATACACCCGTGGGGGCTACCATTGCCGTACAGCAGGTGGGAGGCAGGTTTCTCTTTGCTGGACATTGCTGGGTGTTGAGTATTCTCCACCTTTAACACCTTGGGCGTGCCAAGCCACACAACTGAGACAGACTGATCATTCTGTTAACCATTTGTATACCAGTACTCAGTGCCTGTTCATTTCTGTATTATTGTATACTGTGCATACTACTGCTATTCCCCTGTTTCACAGTGCTTCCCTTAGGGGGGTGATATCCGTCATTATTTTTGTTATTAAATAAATTGCATTTTATTTTTACCCACTGGTCTGAGTGTCTTGAAAACCGTAACAACAGCATAAGGACTGTGACGGAATGGTTGTCACCCAGAGAAAGAAATGTGTCTGTTTTCAGTGATTGCCATTGTCTTAACGTGTTCCCATTCTTGAAACCTTAATGTCCCCTGTGTGTGCATGCATTAGAGAGTGTTGTCCAGTTACCAGCAGTGAATGGGTTGGTTAGTGTGTAGGATGTACAGAGGAATGGTGCCATCCAGTCTAGCTAAACCCAGAGATTGTGCTATGAGATAGCCAGTGTTGGTCAGATAGAGGGGGGGTAGGGCAAATCTGTGTGTGGAATGTGTGCATCTCCCCCCTCACATCAGGCCAAGCAGAACAGACCTGGTAGATGGTACATGTGACATCACATCCTGTAGGGGGTGGGTAGAAAAAACCTGTGAGAGAGAAGAGAATGAGAGAGACACATAGGAGAATGTAGGAGCAGGGGAGAGCCACTCTCCAGAATGGGGGGAGGCCTGTGGCCAGCATGGAGTTGGACTGGTCCAGGTGCTTTCTAAGGGACTGGTGAGTGCCCTCACCGGAAGAGTTAGAGTGAGCGGGCACTGTAGGGCCAGGTCCCCTTTTCAGTTGTGGGCTGTAAGTCAAGGCGACTTCAGACACAGAGAGAGTACCCTGATGTTCCCACCACAAGGATCTTAGGATGTCTTCCCCAACTCCTCTGCCAGGACTAAAAGATACAAGGAACCTTCATGTAAATCCAGCAGCATGTGGAGTGGGCAGGATGCCTACTCTTGCCTTTAGTGGGACTATGAATAAGCTCCAGAATTAAGCTAAAATGGACCGTGAGTATTATTTGTAACCCCTGGCAAGTTATGCAACTAAGAAGAGAACAGCAGAAGTGTTTAGTTTTTATGTTTTACCCCTGTTTGTTTGCCTGTAATTGTTGTCCTATGTTTGTGTGCCGTGACCCCTCTAATAAATGCAATTTATTATCCTTTTGTCTGGCTGGATAAATCACTAACCCTCGGTCTACCAATCAGTAACCCCTGTACCCCCCTCGTCACAAGGACCATGCAGGAAACTTCTTAGTGTCCCTGCACGGTACGATTTGTCCAATTGCTCGACTCCTCATAGATGTAGATCCCACGAAAAAGACGTGGAAAAAGAAAACAAAGAAACCTGTTTAAAAATCTAAAGTATAATCACTCCTATGCAAATGTACTGATAAAAGAATCAATTAAAATATCAAATATAAAACAATACAACCCTACAATTCAACGCATTTCGCAGCAGTCCTTGCTGCTTTCTCAAGTGTATAGGTATCCAGCATTAACTTAGTGGATGGAGCAGCTATTTAAAAACCAACCACTGAGTTAATCTTAGTTACCTACATATCTTGAGAAAGCAGAGTGGATCACTGTGAAACGTGTTGAATTGTAGGGTTACATAGTTTGGAAGCATTTTCTTTGTTTTATTTCTGCATCTTTCTCCAGGGATCTACATCTATGAGGAGTCAAGCAACAGTACAAATTGTACCGAGCAGGGACGGTAATACGTTCCCTAGATGCTTTTTATGCTGTGTTTGTACATATGTATATATACAGCCATTTATACATGTGAATGCAATATTTGTATGGATTTATATACTACTATATATATTACCTGTGTGATAAGGCTCTATTGGCGCCTCCTGTTCTTTCTTTTTTGGTTGCATGTATCTTCCTTCAAAAGTGGAGGTTTTAAGGAGAGCTGCCATCACCTTTAAGAAGTCCTGAGATAGCTGTTTGAGGGACAGCTTTAACAATCCCTGATCTCTTTCACTGGTTTACACATAAGTGTCTGTCCAGCCACTGTACTTGTGAGTATTGTTTCACTGGTGGAGATGGGGACAGAATTAGAAGCATATTGTATGTATATGTTTTGGACCAGTGTAGCTCTCTTCGCATAGTAATAGTATAGTAATACTTCGTTTTAACTTTATTTTATTTTGTAGGCATTAAAAAAACATGAAGAATGATATA
Organism: Rhinophrynus dorsalis; assembly: GCA_037306005.1. Lineage (NCBI taxonomy): Eukaryota > Metazoa > Chordata > Amphibia > Anura > Rhinophrynidae > Rhinophrynus > Rhinophrynus dorsalis. The sequence goes on along the minus strand of CM074719.1, from coordinate 590,122,528 downwards.
AGTCTTATCTCTCAAACCTTTATGGTTTATGAGATATTCACAAGCAAAGTTTCCCCTCCCACCCCTTTTACCTAGTGTAAGCCATCTCTTCTCAGATGTGGAATCCAGTCCATAGACCAGACAGATAACAGCAGGGGACAATCTTCTTTATATGAGAACAATGAAAACCCTGCCCCCCTTGACAAGCTTTTCAGGTTTTTCCCTTATCTTAATTGAAGATTGTCCCTCTGTGCAATCTACCTGGGCACCTCCCTTCTGATCTGGCTGAACAGTGTTACATCAGTAAAAGGGGCGGAAGGGGGATACTTTGTCATTGAATTACTCTGGAACTACAACTCTGACAGTACTGAAATAACACTCTCCAAAGTCGAAATACTATGATGATTAATTAGAGCTGCTTTTATTATGAAACATTACTATCCCTTTAAACCCCAGTCTGCAGATTGTGGAGGATTGGGGATCAAGCTTCGTCTAACCCGTCATTTGTGTGGTGGCAGAGTCAATATCTTCCACAAGCGTATATTGTCATTTGGAGGACCAATGACATACTCGAAATGTGAGTGTATACATTGAGCTTGTTAAATTGTTTTAATCTTGCTTCAACATACCACACCATAAGGCTCTCTTCTTCTTTATTATTTATATTTTTAAGTTCTGTATTATTGAGTGCCAGAAGGGTGCACAAGGCTTTGTGGTGTTATTCTCCACTCGCTGGCACTCATTGTCTTAACCCCTTAAGGACCATTGCCGTGCCAGGACCGTCACGGTGGTCCGGCACTTAAGGACCAATGACGGTCCTGGCACGGCATGGAGTTCAGGGCTCCTGTCGCGGCTACACGCCGCTCCGGAAGTCCTGAACCGGAAGCACTATTAAAAAAAAAATGCCCCGTGGTCCGCAAGTGCCGGACGCACGGGATCGCACTGGTCCTTAAGGGGTTAATGGTACAGTCTAGGTTTTTCTCCTTGAACTGAATCACAGTAATGTTTACATATCTGAACATATAATTCATAAGTCATATTAACTCAAAAGACAAGCAGAAGCATCGCTTAGGAAATATTGATACTTTTATTACTGGAAATTATCTCCTTCAGTGCATCACTGAACTGGAAGTAACTCATTATGACAACTTTGATCCATATGTAAGAAAGTACTTAATCATCCATACATTTGAAAACGTCATTAAAAACTATCTGTGCGCCAAAAGACCTTCAGATGAATCTTTATTGATACATCTATTTGTGGAAAGTAAGCGCTCTTTCTGGGTGTAATACAATATGCTAACTGAAGTGGATGTAAAACTTTTTGACAAGTTATGTCCATTTGAAAGACATTTCAAAATCACCAATAAGTTATGTTAGCCATTCTTTAATTTAATAGAGTTTATGAGAAACGTAGCTATTTGTCAGTATATGCAAGAAAGACAATACTGGTAGACACAAATGAGTGCCAAAAACTAATATTCTGTATTGCTTCCTATCGGTCATTCCCTCGGGCTTTGGCTCTCACATTGTTAAAAATAAACTTAATTGTGTTTTTTTTTGTTTTTGTTTTGTTTTGTTGTAGATAAGTCTCTTCATACCTGGGAACTTTTGAAATGAGCTCAACCTGAGATGTTTTAAATATTATCCCTTTATGCTCCCAAGAAAGCAGGTTCTAGGTGCTATCAAACAACAACAAAGAGTAAAAACTGCCTCTAAGAGCAATATGTAAAGCAAGTAGGATAATCCCACCCGTGGTTGGGTACTCACTAAAGATAGAGGCTATCTACTGCCATCAAGGGATATTAACAAGTGCTGGTTCTGCCCCAGGCTGGCAAGGGATCTGTGTGTATACTTTAGTGTAGTCTCTCCAGTCACCACCACGAGGTGTCGTGATGGTAACTGGAGAGAACAGACATGCACTGAACAAGTTTGGAAATCTTATATACCTGTATCACATCCGGTAGAGATACCTGTATCACATGCGCCAGAGGAAGGTGTGTTTCTAGGTGCTATGTCAAAGTTTGCTATAACCCAGAGATGAGCCAATCAGTCCTCAAGGAAGTTTTAACATTCTACAGTTCTGAGATATCACTTCTTATACACTTGCCAGACAAGCAGGTCTTGACTCTCTCACACTGAGAATTTGACCTTTTACCCTGAGACCCTGAGATTTGGTTAAAAACCCAGAGTCTCAGGGTTGAATCCTGAGAGTTCAGATGTATGGGTAAGTGAGATAGCTCAGTGGTAAATGCCCCAACTACAGACCCTGTTCAAACCGCAATGTTGCAGATTTGAATTTGAATTCAACTCAGCCCTTCATCCTTCTGAGGTCGATAAATGAGTACCATTGATTGGGTAATAATAACACTTATTATTCACCTGCCAACTTGGCTAATTCCGAGAGTGTGCCCTGAAAGTGCTTGGAGTCCCACTGGAAGAAAGGTGCTAGATAAATACTAGTTATTATTATAGGCCGGTGAGATAGCTCAGTGGTAAATGCCCTGACTACAGATCCTGTTCAAACCTCAGGGTTGCAGGTTCGAATCCCAGCAGGGTCAACTCAGCCCTTCATCCTTCCAAGGTAGATAAAATGAGTACCAGTGATTGGGTAATAATAACATCTAATATTCAGCTGCCGATTCGGTTAATTCCGAGACCGTGCGCTGAAAGCATGTTGAGTCCCACTGGGAGAAAGGAGCTATATAAATACTAGTTATTATATAATTATTCCCCTTTCTTCATTTACTAAAATAAGTGAGAAAGAAGGAGGAATTACTAAAATACACTAGAGGGAGGATGGAGAAGCATGAGGGAGTTGCTGGAAGGAGGGACAGCAGTACAGAATGTTACTATGTGGCACAGAGCAGTGCCAGCCAGAACTTTCTATCTTGCATAAACTGACAAAAATAAAGATAAATATATCAAACTATTATTTATAAATCCAAGTCATCATAAGACAACACTTGCAGATTAATTAGCATGCTGTACTGCACTGAGAGAGGGTTCACTTCCCACAAATATAAATATCAGTAACTATATATTTGAAGGCCTTTTGGCTAACATGAATTAATTTTTACAAATATGCAAACGCAACTCAATGTGACAGGTCTACTCAAAAGTGACTATCTATATGCTTAAAGTGGATAGACCATGGAAGAGATGAACTAAGGTGGGATAAAGAGGTGATAGAGCAGAGATAACTTCTGCAGTGATATCAATTCTCTAACTCCCATGTTATTCTATGAAACCAACTCACTGCGATTTCTCAAGTGGGAGAGATCTTAGTGCCTAGACTCCATAGGATAACATAGAAACACATCTCGTTATCACACCTTAACACATAACTCCCCAGGAGAAGGCAGTGGGAATGATGGGGTTTGTAGCCCCCCAACAGCTGGATAGCCAAATGTTACCTACCCTGGAATAGATGGTGCAAATCGAGGTACACAAAGGAACCTGAATTCACCATGTTGGCTTATTTATCTCCAATAGAAATGACAACATTTAAAAGACATTATATAAAACTTCAAAGGAAACATTTATTTTGCATTGTACACCCACTCTTATTCAGAGCCTCTGATAAAGTATTCGTTTCCAACACAAAATGCGTAAGGCATCATGTGGAGTATTGTGTAATGCCTTTTAAATTTTGTACAATGAGACAGATCAATAAACTTACACACTGGGGTTTGGTTCCTTTGTCAATGGAAATCTTGTGTATTCCTGCAGCTACCTTGATTTCTACATTTTTCCCTACCAGACTACATTCTTGTAAACAGTGGCGAGAAGCAACATCATCTTTTACCTTTCAACTGTGTCCTGTGCTAGAGATTGTGGTAAGAAGAGTTCAATGACATGACAGAATGAGAGGATCAATAAAGTTTTAGAATTCACTGTCAGTGTGAGGACTGCTTGTAGCTAATTTGGCTTTCTTTAAAGGGATAGTGATGATATATATATATGTAAAAAGTAATACTGTAGAGAATTTAAAAATAAACCAATCAATGCCATTCCTATTTCTTAAACCATTATGGTTTGAGAGATAGAACATTTTAAAGTTCCTTCTTCCCTCCTCTTTCCTTGATGTCAGTGCTCTATCTTAGAGCAGGAGAATCTGGTCCCAGGACCGGCGGAGGCTCTTCAGTTGAGGCGCAACAGCGATTTTTAAAAAGAACAACTTAATTGGAATGGTCTACAAAGTGTGCTTGCTACAAAGTGTGCTTGCAAACCAAGCACACTTTGTAAACTGTTCCAACGAAGTAGTTATTTTTTAAAATCTCTGTTGCGCTCTGCTGAAGAGCCTCTGCCAGTCCTGGGACTGGATTCTCCTGCTCTAAGATAGAGCGCTGACGTCAGGGAAAAGGGAGGGAAGGGGAAACTTTAAAACATTCTATGTCTCAAACCATAAAGGTTTGAGAGATAGGAATGACATTGATTGGTCACTTTTTTAATTATCTACATTATTATTGTAACACATCCTATATAATAATTCGCTAGAAAGTTGGTAACAACGCAGTCATGCTCAGTAGAGACTGCCCATGATGAGGCTGATACAGAGCGGGGCGATAAGGAGCGTCCCGCTCTGTATCAGTCACGGCATGGGCATTCTCTACTGAGCATGACTGCACTGTGACCAGCTGGCACTATATCAGCCGCGGCACGGGCAGTCTCTACTGTGCATGACTGCCCCGCGACCGGCTGGCAGTGGCACTGTGGCTCGTATATCGGGCTCTTCAACTAGTATATATATATATATATATATATATATATATATATATATAGCATTACTATCCCTTTAAAGTAATTTAAAAGTAGAAATATGGAATATATAATGTTATATATATTCCCAATTTATGGATAAAATGTCAATCTTTCCATCCCAACAGGTTTCATCAAGTACAAATTGTTACCAGTTTTAATAGAAATAGTTTTAATTAACAGGATTGTGACATCATCTTTACAGTGAAAGAAATAAATGGAAACATACCTTTTATTTTTTTTAAGCCAAAATGTGGCTATTAACGAAGGAACAGGATAAAGGTAAGGTAAGAAAAACAGATAATTTGTCTATTATAATTAGGTTACAAACATATCCTATATACTGCATCCCAAAACACAGCAGGAGTTAGAGCAGCAGTGGGGCAACCAAATTTACTCTGAGGGCTGCATGTGAGGCCCCCAAGTCCCTAAAAGGGCCATGCATTATGTATAACCCTATGATTGCCAGGGTGTGTGTGCACAACACAATGCATTGCACAACTCTGTGGCACTCAAAGGGTTTTGTTGAACAAATGACCAACAGAGATCCACTTCTTTGGGACGAGGAGGCAGATAACACTAGCTCTTATGTATACAGGCGAAGCTGAATGGTTCAGGGGAAAAACTGTATCACAGAGGACAAGTAAACATTCCCATGGTTTTAAATGAAGAAATACGTATGAGAACTCTCTAGCATTCAAGGGTTTGTATTTGCATCTCCAGTTCAATTGGATCTAATTTGCATTTATACATAAGGTTGTCCAAGGGGAATAGAGAATGAATATGGGCTCTTGAGATGTATGTGATGGGGATTCAGGAAAAGCCTCTAAGAGCCACATTAGGCCCCTGGGCCACCAGAGGATATTTGACATCAGCAGTATAGTGCCCCTTCCTTGGAACCCATTGGAAAAGGGAGGGCATGACTGTAGGTGGTGACATTGGTCGCCATTCCCCCCGTTAATGTCAATATTTTATATTTTAGGCCGTTGTAGTGGTACCTTCAGCGAGATGGGCTGGAGAGACCTGTGTTTATAAATATTCCCCTGGGGCTGCTGAGTGACATTTTATGGCGTTGCAGACAGGTTCAAGGGAAGTATAAGTAGACAGTAGGTTTCTATGCTTTGCTGCTAACCCTCCCTGTTCTTTAATCTGTTTAGTCACAGTAACCTTTCTTTTGGGGGTGGGTCCTCGTCAGGTACTGTTTAATTGTTAAGTGGCCTTCAGGGGGCTTGGGGAATTACACAAGAACAAAAAAGAAAAAGCTACCTATTAACACCAAAACATTCTCCTAATGCCAGAGATGAGCTATGTGAGCAGAAAATATCCAAAAAATAGCAAAAATAAAATAAAACCTATCTTTTATTATATACAGAGTAAAAACAATATATAAAAACAAACAAATTTAGTAAAAAGGATATTTTCAGACCCTATCTGAAAATTACACAACGCAGTAGATCTGTGAGCTGGACCTAGTAAGTTGATAAAACTTTATTAAACAAAGGGTAATTAACTTTGTCTTATGTGACTGGCAGAAATATACCCCACTGTAATTTATATAAGCATCAATGATAACTATCCCCAGCGATATCGTGGTCTCACTGGGAATAGCGTAAGCCTAAGTAAGACTGCAATGAGGCTATTCTATGTGTCCCACAGCATACCTCCCAACATTTCAGATGGCAAAGAGGGACACTTGTGTTTTAGGGGGTGTAGCTGGGGGCATGGCTAGTAGGCAGGGCATTACCGGGTATTTTTAGGTTATTTTGTGACCTATTGACACCTCTTTGTGTAACTGAATAAATGATTTAGAACAAGACCAACGTGTTTTAATCACACAGACTAATTTATATACACATTATACTGAAGTATGTACAAACATATATATGAGTTTTATTGCTGTGGAGCAATTTAATACACTAACATACACACCACACAGTCTGATCTTCTAAAAAGAGGGACACCAGGGTGGGAAAGTGGGACATAGGGATTTGGTTCAAAAAGAGGGACTGTCCCTCTTAAAGAGGGACACTTGGGAGGTATGACACAGTGATCTCGTTATAGCGTGTCAAAAAGAAAGAATCAGACACCTCTAATATCTGTGCTAACTACTGAGAGATCAAAGATACAAGTAGGATTTCCAAGGTTAAATCACTAGCATCTAGAGGTCCGTCTCCATTAACATTCAATCACAGATGCCTCCAATATCTATGCTAACTACTGGGAAATCCAATTCCCTAAGATACTTTAAGCTAGCACCTAGAGGTATGTCTGATATTGGTGCCGGTGTTCACAGATCATTCAGTCCGGGAGAGATTGATCCCATATGAGTAGATTAAGCCGCTAATTATATTAAATTGATTAAAGGAGCAGTAAATTTTTTTATGAAAAAATATATATTGTAGGGATTTTCCTATTGAGTAAACAAAGGGTACTCCCACTGCCAAGAGATTCATATTTCCAGAGTTATTACAGTTTAAACCCATGTTTTTTTACATTAGAAGTGCCCTCTAGTGGTCAAATTCTAATTAGGTTTCCTGTTAGATTCTAATGGAGAGGAAAGTCAGATACATACAGTTCTCCATAGAATGTGATAGAAACTGCCTGTCACTTCCTGTCAGAACTATCAGGAAGTAAACACAGTAAATTCACTTCCTGATTATTTGAACTGCTATAATTTTTGAATAAAACATCTGACAGCAGTGGGAGTGACCTTGTTTTATTCAGAAGGAAAAGCTCTATAAAATATGTGTTTTTATAAAAAAAGTTTACTGCTCCTTTTAATAAGGCAACAATAGCAACGCGGCTACATTGACACCTGAACCTACAAAGGCGCAACACTCTAAACAGACATTCGGGCAATTATCAAAGATTAATCAGTTGCAGAAACGTATAGCAGTTTCTAGTAAATATTGTTTTTACTCTGTATATAATAAAAGTTAGGTTTTATTTTATTTTTGCTTTTTTTGGGCTATTTTCTGCACACATAGCTCATCTCTGGCATTAGGAGGAGATTTTGGTGCCAATAGGTAGATTTTTATTTCTTTTTTGTTCTTGTGTATTCATTTTAATACCTAGCACATTACCTGATCACTATAGTGTCACCTTGTACGCACTCTTTCATAGGTTAGTGTATCACACATTCAGGGCTTAGGGAATTGGTCTCCTACTCGCAGGCTAAAGGCGTGAGTGGGGTCAGAGACTCGTGGCAGTTGGGTGTGTTTTGTTCCCGCCCGGCATGGGCCGGCATATTGCTTATATTCTTCTCATTGTCTGTGGCATTGTCCTCCTTTAAAGGGATAGTAATGTTTCATAATAAAAGCAGCTCTAATTCATCATCATAGTATTTGGACCTTGGAGAGTGTTATTTCAATACTGTCAGAGTTGTAGTTCAAGAGTAATTCAATGACAAATTATCCCCCTCCTGCTCCTTTTACTGATGTAACACTGCTCAGCCAGAGCAGAAGGGAAGTGCCCAGGTAGATTGCAGAGAGGGACAATCTTCAATTAAGATAAGGGAAAAATCTGAAACACTTGTCAAGGGGGGAAGGGCTTTCATTGTTCTCACAGGAAGAAGATTGTCCCCTGCTGTTATCTGTTTGGTCAAGCAACCAGATTCCACATTTGAGAAGAGGTGGCTTACACTAGGTAAAAGGGGCGGGAGGGGAAACTTTATCCTTCAATTACTCTTGAACCACAACACAGATAGTATTGAAATAGCACTCTCTATGGCTCAAATACTATGAAGATTAATTGAGTCTGCTGTTTTTGTGAAACATTACTATCCCTTTAAGCAGTCACGTATATTTTAGAAGCAATGCCTGTTTTTTCATAAAACTAGAGTTCGCTTTGAAAGAGCTGATTTAGACTGTTAAGCCTTTGAGTGCCAGAGAGATACCCAATACAATGCATACCCGTCTGGCTTTCAAAGGACTAAAGTGCTTATACCATGGTTTTATTTAACTCTAATTGATCACTAAATTAATTGAATATTCCAGGTGAATTAAACGTAAAGGCCAACTAACATGAAAAAAATGAAAAGTATAGGTTAAATTCCAGGCTTTTACTAGTTAATGTGTGGCTAGCACCAAAACTAGGAATAGTAACATTATAAACTTTTAGGCCTAATTTTACAGGTCCCCTCTATGCTTCTTCGCCAGAGAGCTGCTGCTGTTGTGAGGATCAAAGAAGCAACTAATGATTCCTATTGGCTTCTGTGATATCACATCATGCACAGCCAGGAGTGGGGTCCATAGTCCATTTCAGTTCTTACAGATGGTGGGACATGAAATCTGGGGTGTACCTGTTCAGTTAGGGTTGTAAGGTTATCAGTGGATTACAGAATTTCATTAATGATGGGTATTAATCTGATAAAAACAGCATTGATCTTTAAGTACACAGGCATTGGTCATGTAATATATTGATCAAAATCTGGTTATATTTTGATACTATGATATATTCAGTACTGATTGTCACAAATACTGTTGCTACTGTTGTGATTTATTGCTCTTATCTTTTCATGGGGTAATAGTAATTTATTTGAACAGGATGCTCTACTGCTTCTTGCCTGTATCCGACATATCTTCACTATTTTCATACTTGTGGGGTAACCCAGTTGCTTACCATTTTTAACACTGTATGTTTTTTCATATTTTTAATTTTGCAACAATAAACTTGTTTCTATATATTGGTATATTTGAAGAGAGGGGGATTATAAGAGAGGAAGAGAACAGATGTAGTTAAATTCGTTATTTAGAATTTTCTATTAATATTTTGTTATCTTTAGGCCCAAAGAGCAAGGACATTTTTTCAAATGTATTGCTGTGCTGGTATTACATAAAACCACTGGTCTCATTTACTACTGTTGGATTCTTGTGCTGGTGTATCGCCCTGCTGGTCTCATGTAATGCTGTATTTCCTTCCTGTCTCATGTAGTGGTGGCCCTTTTCAACCACCACAGGGTGCCAATTTTGTACTTAGCCCAATCTCTCTCTAACTAGTGCAATCACATATGATTGCATCTTGTGAGAACCCATCCCACTAACCCCAGTGGTTATCTCTCTCAGTAACATGGGGATTCTGCTGGTCTGTAGAACCCTATACCCCAAGAATTTTTATTTGTGGGTCACTTACTGTGAATGCACACTCACAGGCGTCACTGAGCCATGGCATCACAGAACTTACACATCTCATGATGATCCACAGTGGCTAATTAAATATAGATTATTAGCTCTGTGAGTCATAAATTGAAGCCCTGTCGTGTCAAAATGTATTACAGCTCAAATATGGGCAGACTAGATGGGCCGAATCGTTCTTTGCTCCTGTCAAATTACATTTTTCTATGTCTATATTTTTCAATGAAACTACAATATTCTATTCTGGCCACCAGGGGGTGATGTTTCTATCATAATGGAAGGCCACAGTCAGTGACTCATGCTTTCACTTAAAGGGCCTTTTTGACACCACATGACAATGTTGCTTAAAAAGAAATGCTTCTTGAATTAAGAAAAAAAATCCCAACAGTTTATCAAACAAGAAAAACCTTGCAGCATCTAATTTTATCATAATAAAAGTGTATTGCTTCTTTAACAGGCATTCTTCATGTAAAATATTAACATTTGTTTTAAAAAAAGACTTGATGGCATAAAAAAAACATGACTGCTGTCATATATATAATAATCATAAATTACTTTTATAATTGATCAAATAAGCACTACATGCAAATCCATTTTGATTTTGTGTCATGCATTGTGTGTTCTAGCTCACGGATGTCAACATTTTAGTATTATCTGCAGTTAGTCAAATTGAATGTTGTGATCTCCATGGCAACCTCCCACTTGCTATCACTGCTATTTTGTTCCTCAATCTGTTTAGGTGTTCTGAGATCTTAAACGGGGGAAATAACAATTTAAAATGACTTGGTGGATTCTTAAAAGGGCTTTCGAAATAGCTTATTTTTGTGTTAGGCCTTTTTTTTTTTATTTAACCCTTTGAGTGCTGAGGGGTGTGCAGCCCTCGGCATTTAAAGTGTTAAAATTATAGTTTATGAAATATTGGTCGGCTGGTATCGAAGCAAATACTTTGTATCAAGGATCAAAGCAAACCATCTGCTCCTTAGATGACAAAGACAAATTCCTGTTGACCCAAACGGAGCATTTAACCCCTCGAATGCCCGATAAGTCTTCAATGTATTGCTTCACATTTAAACATTGGGAGGGGAGGCTGAGGAGAATAATTGCATGCAATGATAGGTAAAAATAAGATTCATTTTTATTTTTTTTCTTGCAAAAAAAATAAAAGAAGACGACAGGATGGGAGCACTTCCCGGATCCGCTACACAATCAAGCCAGTACATAACGGGTTAAAAATCCAAATTTTTATTCATACAAAAACAATAAAATTGGTACTGGAGGATAGATTTTCAGAAGACCAAAAACCTTACACACGCCTAACGCGTTTCATGAGTCACCATCCTATGGACAGCTCTGGTCCCAGGACCATAAATCTCCATAGGATGGTGTAGGAACAGTGCCACTGTACAATTTCAGGCCACTGTGATATTACACCTAAAAATTTCAACTTTGAGATGTAATAACTTTTCAATAAAACACCTTTCAGCAGTGTGAGTACCCTTGTTTTACTCGGGGGGATAAACCCTACAACATATATTTTTTTTTACTTTTAAAGTATTACTATCCCTTTAAGTGCAATCCACCTCAGATTTTCACGGTCCTTAAGGGGTTAAGAAACGTATAAAAACTAGGTAGAATAGGCTGGGGAATGATTAGAAGTGGGAGAGAAGTGGGAGGAATAGGCTGGGAAGGAGTAGAAATGGGCAGAGTTTCATTAGAAACTCCCCACATCCGCAGAATCAGCATCTGCCCCGGACACCCAGTAATGCACTGTTAAAACTGCAGTATCCGGGGCAAATCCAGAGACTTCCCAGGTATGCAAGTTCAAGAACGGCAAGAAGAGAAATTCTGCATCGAAGGGACAAGAAACAATTTCAAGTAACAGTTAATATCCTTTTTGTCTTTACATATCTGCAAGTCTATAATATTGAACAATTACACAAAAGTATTATTAGAGAGAATCAAATCATATTGCAGCTCTCCAAATAATTACACGTATACACAGAAGAAAAGAACAATAGAAAAGATGCAGGATACTCAGGCTTCTCCCTAGGGAGAGACCAGTTCAATACTATCAAACATTAACCCATACAGGTATCTTATCTAAACCACACATAACACTTATTAAAATGAATATCTTTAAACAATTACTTTCAATTGAAACCTCCAATGTGTTCCAGTCTAAGTGGCAATCCGACCTTACTAGTTTAGTCGCGTTTCTCTCTCTTCGAGCAGACTGGGTTATCAATCCCTCATCCGATCGTGGCAAAATACAGACTTCCCTGATAGCTGTCTATCCAGGCTAATATCTCTTATGCCTGCTAACTGCGACTGACTGCGATACAATAATCTCCAGGCTCTTAAATGGTGGCTATAATTCCAAGATCACCTCTCTATCTAAGTCGTGTTTCACTCCCATTTAATAAATTGGGCAGTATTCCTACATCCAATTGGAGTGAAAGACAGACTAGCAACACCTCTGACTGTCTGAACCGTTAACCCTCTCTCCAGCATACAATGCTATTATAATATCAACACAAATATTATATTGTCTTTGGCCACACCGCACTATCCGTATACACCCCCTCTAATTGCCCTACGCGTTTCACTGGACAAGCCGCACAAAATGAAGCTGCAACTATGTGCCCCTGACAAAGCCAGCTTGTCCGGCGAAACGTGTAGGGCAATTAGAGGGGGTGTATACGGATAGTGCGGTGTGGCCAAAGACAATATAATATTTGTGTTGATATTATAATAGCATTGTATGCTGGAGAGAGGGTTAATGGTTCAGACAGTCAGAGGTGTTTCTAGTCTGTCTTTCACTCCGACTGGATGTGGGAACACTGCCCAATTTATTCAAAGGGAGTGAAACACGACTTAGAGAGGTGATCTTGGAATTATATCCACTATTTAAGAGCCTGGAGATTATTGTATTGCAGTCAGTCGCAGTTAGCAGGCATAAGAGATATTAGCCTGGATAGACAGCTATCACGGAAGTCTGTCTTTTGCCCCGATCAGGTGAGGGATTGATAACCCAGTCTGCTCGAAGAGAGAGAAACACGACTAAACTAGTAAGGTCGGATTGCCACTTAGACTGGAACACATTGGAGGCTACTGACTCATCAAAAGCGATAGAAGTAACCACACTATGTATGAGTTTAACTCATGAATTACTAGGGGGAAGTATGTAAACTAATGTTTGATAGTATTGAACTGGTCTCTCCCTAGGGAGAAGTCTGAGTATCCTGCACCTTTTCTATTGTTCTTTTCTTTTATGTATACGTGCAAGTCTATAATACGTAAAGTCAAATCGCCTATACTTTTCAATTTATTTTCCATATGGATAGATATATATTTTCTTTTATACTTTTATGTCCCTGACATAAAGCTCCCTGGATCATTTCCAGAAAGCTTTCTGTCATGCACTATTAAGACAGGAATAGTGATTCAACGTAGCCCTATCCCTGCAGTAGAGTCTGGGCTAGATTTCCCAGTAGGCAGAGTAGGCTACAGCTCCACATTTTGGGAAGTCCCTCAGCTGTGCTGGCCACACCCACATTCTGAATTGCAGTGGTCAGAGCAATCTCAAAGTCCCAGCAACCTTTTTATACCCCTTTACAGGCTATTGTTTAACCCTTTGGTTGCTATAGAGATCTCCAATGCAATGCAAAGCAATGTGAGTAATGAGGGTGTGGAAATGGCTGGAGCTTAGGGCACATAGAATGCCTTGCCTAGGAGAGCCTGAGATGTAAATCCATCTGTCTTATTCCATGTCCAAACCCCACCGCAGAGCTTACAATTCCTGGCTGCTCTTTAGCTTCCTGAATACAGCACCTCAGACCACTGACATTAGTAGCATAGCTGTGAACTCTCTGGATTTGCATCGGAGACTGTGGATTTTGCTGCTGATTACCAGGTTTCCGGGGCAGAGGATGCTCCTCCGGATGTAGGGAGTTTTTAATAAAATTCTGGCCACTTCTGCTCCTTCCCAGTTTGGACCTCCCACTCCTGTCCCTCTTCACCTCCCTCCCCAGCCTATTCAGTTTATTTTTTCTATGTTTATGAAGACCCGCCCACCACTCACTAATAAGCCCCACCCCGTTTTGAAGCCAATCCCGTAATTTATCCTCCCGCCAGCACCACAGGACTCCCCCTCAGGATAGTCCAGAAGAAAAAGTTCCCAGGTATGATTAGGAGTCATTAGAAGACCAACATATTTAGGGCCCTGAGAAGAAATATATTTCCAAGTGCATACTTATAACCTATTGGGCCCCAGGGCCAATGTTCTCCCTTAGAAGCTCGGCTCCATCACAACCTCTGAACCCCCTGTAGTTACACTCCTGCCTTAGATGGAGAAGACACAGCAACTAAACTGATATAAAGCAAAATGGACAATGAAAAGACTGACTTGACATTTGAATTCACTGACATTTACTGTACATATAGCATGGCTGAGATCTAACATTAGCTGGGAAATAGATCTCATTAATTCAACTAATTGGAGACGATAGGATAGACATCTGTATATAGCTCATTTCTACTTGATTTAATAATAAAGAAATGTTCCATTTTAAGGAATTAACCCAACCAGGAACAAACAACCTTGTTGTCATTTAAGTTTTCATGATCCTTCTGGTTCAAAAATTCCATTTTGATGGATGGTATGAATTACTTTTTTGTCGTAACAGCCACGGACCATAAATTCATAATGTTTACTGCTGATTTAGAAACAAAGAACATTATGAATTGCAATGACAAGCTTATACCGCCTATGATGATTTAGATGTGGTTTGATTTATCCTTTCTTTCCTAAATGTGGCCTGGTTTTATGTGTCACTGGTTTTATCTTAATTGGAATCTTAGAGATAAATCAATTGATAACATTTAACCCTTTGAATTCCAGAGGGTAACGCAACACAGTGCAAATCAATGGCCAGTCTCTCTACATCACCCCTAGGGATCTTGGGGAAATTTGTGTCAAGGGCAGAGGAAGAAGAGGGTACTAGAGTGAGCAGGACTGGTCAGCTACCTGTGTCTGCTGCCAGTGCTGCGCCAGGGTGTCTTGTGATTCTCAGGAGGGGGGGATGGTAGAGATGATGCCAAGTGTGACAGCAGGGGACCCTAAGTCATACTTGCCATCCTCAAGCAGTCCTGCCACTACTACCACTACCAAGATACCGCAGCTACAGACTCAGAATGTTAGATGTGAGGGAGGGGTGATAGTGAAGACGATTCATAGACAGAAATTGATGTGGTTGGTGCTAGTAATAATAGTGATGGTGAACTAGCTGGTGGCACTAGTGTGACCACAGGAGATCCTCTTGCTGATGCTGAGGTGGTAGGGTAAGTAATGCGGAGTGGCCAGAGTAGTGGTCAAGGGAGCCCACAACATTCCCCTAAAGCAGGTCTGCAGAACAGCAGTGTAGACCAGAGTATCTGAAGAGGGTCACACTGGTTCAGAGATGTTCCCACTGATTTCAATGCAATGAGCTGGGTGGAAAAAGTGGAAAAAAACTGCACTTTTTGAGGGCAATTATTTGCCAAGCGTGAAGTGCCATTATCTGCTGATTTTGGTTTGAGGCGAAACGTTTCACCCATCCCTACTTGTTAACTCTCGAGGACCAGAGAAAATCAATGCATTGCACACCCTGGTCCTCGCGGGGTTAATTTAAGGCCAATCTTTTTGTACTTATATGCTTTTAACCCTTTGAGTACCAACAAGGTATCCAATGTACTGCAACACTCTGGCACTTAAAGGGTTGGTAACTACCAGTTTAGTCAATGTATACTTATTGATGTGTAAGTATTGATTATTGTGATAAACATACAAATCTGTCATGTCTCCACGAGGAATGGGCCAGAGAACATAAGTGCTATTAAGTGCATCTAGAACGCTGTGCTGATTTTTCCTTTATTAACTAAATCCTATGGGCCTCATGAACAAAAGAAAAGCAGGGCAATTCTGCAGAAAACCAACTACACCATAGGGAATGAATAAAAATAGATTTAAATGGAACTTTGAACCCTATGAATGCCAGAGAGGGGCTATTCAACATATTGCAATGCAAAGCATTGGATACATTCCTGGGACTCAGAGGGTTAACCTCTTAACAGAGGGAGAAGGGTATACAATGCATTGCTTTGCGATGCATTGTGTACCCCTCTGGCAATCAAAGGGTTAAATGCTAGCAAGATCTCTTGCACATTGTTTTCCAACCCATTAGAGACCTCTATAATATCCAAGGGGTTAAAGGCCCCAATTAAATTAATGAGAGGTTGGTGTTCTAGATTTTTTCCTATTTATTGTTTATAACACCCAATGGCTCTCTTGGATGAGTTACATTAATCTTGTGTGTTTGCCTTACTGTATGGGACTTCATGGTTTTGAATGGATTACATTTTAGAAGCTGAATTTAGCTTATTTCTGCAATGCATTTTACCTGAAATGAGTGTTTATTGCACAAAAAAAAGCAGCAACAGATGTCAGGCTTGGGTTTGCCAAGTAACAATTAAGTGAGCTCTTCTGAGAATTTAACCCTTTAAGCATACCTGGGAACTTCCTCCTGTGGAGCTCCCAGAGAGAGGGCTCATGGGCTGCAACCAGGCTTAAGTTAATGACGCGATTCACTGCATACATGGGGCAGGGCTTAAAAAAGTGGGCAGGGAGTGGGTGGGAGGTGGGCGGAATAGTACTGGAAAGAGAAGTGAGCTTTCTCAGGAAGCTCACCACAGCCGGACAATCTGTCCCAGAAACCCAGTAATTTACACTAAAATCCAGAGTCTCCAGGGCAGATCCGGAGAGTTCCCAGGTATGCCTTTAAGAACCAGAGAGCTGTGCAGTGCTTTATGTGGATTAACCCTTTGAGTGCCAGAGGGGTATGGAATGCATTGCAAAGCAATTCATTCCATACCCCTCTGGCACTCAAAGGTTTAACCATTTTGACAAGTTAAGGCAGCAAAAAGATTGTGTCCTGCTGTTACCAAAGGGTTAAACACCAAACGTTCCTTTATTAGCCTGTTCATGTGTGGCGCATAATCTGCGTGGTACAGGGGAGATGGCTAAGCAGACACTTATTTAGGGTCATGGCCTAATTGAATTCCTGTCCTGCGCTGGCCACATTTCCAGTGGTCCCTTCCATGCCATCTGTGAGATTTGCAGACCATAAATAAACAGCACATTCTGAACCACAACATATACTGCTGCACCACCTCACCTTATCCTGTATAACCAAGTGGGACTTTATCAACCCCTAATAAAGGATCTGTCCATTATAGAAGTGTTTGTGGAGGGAAAAATCTTGTATTGTCATTTTAGGAGGACAGTCAGCAGATGCAATGACATTTCCATCACTTTCACCCCAAAACTCCCTACGGCATAAACAATATATAGCCAGACTAGTGTAAAAGCCCGTGTACACGGGCCAAGGTCCAGGCGATTTTAACCCTTTGAGTGCCAGAGGGGTATGCAATGCGTTGCGTACCCCTCTGGCACTCAAAGGGTTAAGAGGCCGGTCCTGCTCTGCGTCCTGCCGCAGTCATGCACTGTAGAGACTGCCCGAAAGCACAGAATGCTCCCAGCATTCCGTGCTCCCAGCATTTCTACACCTCCCAGCATTCTGTGCTCCCAACACAGAACTCCAAGCATTTTGTTCTCCCAGCATTCTGTACTCCCAGCATTCCGTGCATTTGGGCAGTCTCTACTGCGCATGAAAGTTTCTGACAAACATCCTAGCGAATTATTATATAGGATGTATGTTTATAGCTTTCTGTGTTTAATCCTTTTTATTTTTAAAACTGTTTTGCCTATATGTTTCATGTCATTCTCTAATACTTTATATATATGTACTCTGAACCTTTTTACCAGATAAAATCAATAAGTTCTGTCTTTGTATTGTCTATGAATGTTTTGTCTATTTAAGTGAGTAATAGCTAGTTATAATACACGTTTTATTATATTTTTTGAGTTTTATTTTAGTCTGTGTCTAGTAAGGAGTCACTTTAACTTCCTAAGATATCTAATAACCTTACGGGTAATCTGGTGGTGTCAGAAGTGATATTCATAGAATAATGTGTGGATATAAAGGGGGTTTGTGGTATAGTGAAACTATAGACTGATTGCACACCACTGGAGTAGTGACTCTTCAAAAAGACTTATGTTTTCTTTGTTGTTCAGGAATATAATCTGTTACACATTGGTTTGCTCTTTCCAAATGTGTAAAGATCTTGAATCTCTGAAATAGGTACCAACATATTTTGAAAATCATGGGGAAAATACAGAGCAATACCTGCAGGTTAATTGCCAGAACATCGGATTCATTGGGGGTTGTTCACTAAGGTATGATAAAGAGGTGATAAAGTGGAGACAACTTCTCCAGTGATCATACCTCACAAGTGTCCCTCTTTAGGAGGGACAGTCCCTCTTTGAGACCTAGATCCCTCTGTCCCTCTTTTCTACCCTTCTGTCCCTCTTTTTAGGAGATCAGAATGACTAATGTGTATCACTTTGCTCCACAGCAATAAAACTCACATAATGTTTAGTTAATCTTCAGTATATGTGGTTATACATTAGTCTGTGTAAATAAAATACTTTGGTCTTGATATAAATCATTTATTCATTTACACAAAGAGGTGTCAATAGGTCTTGAAATAATCTAAAAACTCTTTGTAATGCCCCGTCCTTCAGCCACTCCCCCCAGATACACCCTCTAAAACAAAAGTGTCCCTCTTTGGCCATTTGAAATGTTGGGAGGTATGAGTGATATCGCTTCTCCATTTCTTATGTTATTCTATCCTATGTACGAAAAGTTCTCAGTTGGGAGAAATCTTAGTGCATAGGTTCTATAGAAAAACATAAGAAATGGAGAAGCGATATCAATAGAAAAGTCATCTTCGCATTATCAGCTCTTCATCACACCTTAGACACAACATAACCCACAGTGTGTCAAACACTTTTTCTGCATGGATATTTCATGAGCCTTGGTATAACTAGTCCCATCCAATCTCACAACTCCGTGGAGCCTCATGTAGGGTGACCACATTTCCATTCTGCCTTCAGGGACACTGTGGGAATGAGGGCAGCGGAATACGGGTCCTCAGCTCTAGGGCAGCTATACTGGAGGGCCACTATATATCACAGGACCGAGTTCTAAACACTGGTGTGACAGATAATGATGCCTGTTGTGGGCTACAAGAAAATGTACATCACGTCCAAAGCCTTATACTAGCATTGCACTGTAATAAAATGATGCAGCAGCCAGGGCTGGATTTACATCTCAGGAGCCTTTAGGCACAGAAATTTGAAGCCCCCCCCCCCCCGTGGGCCATCTGCACTGGATACCTCCACAATGCTCCTAATCTCCACGTTGCCCCCCCATCATCCCCACATTGCCCTCACAATGCCCCCCATCGGCTCCACATTGCCCTCACATTGCCCCCCATCAGCTCCATATTGCCCCATCAGCTCCACATTGCCCTCACAATGCCCCCCCATCAGCTCCATATGGCCCCATCAGCTCCACATTGCCCTCAAAATGCCCCCCACCAGCTCCATATTGCCCCCATCAGCTCCACATTGCCCTCACAATGCCCCCCATCAGCTCGATATTGCCCCCATCAGCTCCACATTGCCCTCACAATGCCCCCCATCAGCTCCAACTTGCCCCCACCATCTCCACATTGCCCTCCATCGGCTCCAACTTGCCCCCCATTAGCTCCACTTTGCCCCTATTAGCTCCACATTGCCTCCTCCCTCCCACTGTCCTTTTCCTACCTCCCTGGTAGGATATCTGTCATCTGTCTGTGCCACCTTTGGCACAGTCTTGTACCTGACGAAGCTCCCGCGCGGTCTCCTATTCAGGAATGCAAAGCGCTGGGAGATTATGTCATCTCCCAGCACTCCTCATTCCTAAAGAGGCGACGAGGGAGCTCCATCAGGTACAAGACTGGGGGGGCGGGCAATGTGAGTGGGTGCCGCTGGCGCAGCCAGCAAGGCGGCTAATATTCTGTTTCACAAACACAAGGTTACATGCATTTCTATACAATTTTTTTTTTTTTTTTAGATGCAATGTAAATTTTTTTTTATCTCATCAACAAAAACACGGCTGGTGATGCACCTATTTGAATACCTCTTTGCAAATTGCCAAAGAAGGACACTTTTGTTTTAGGTGACGTTGCTGGGGGCGTGGCTGGTGGGCAGAGCATTACCGAGTATTTTTCATGACCTATTGACAACTCCTTGTGTAACCTAATAAATGACATAACAAGATCAAAGTATTTTATTTACACAGACTAATTTATAAACATATATACTAACATTTAAACAAACATTAATGTGAGTTTTATTGCTGTGGAGAAATGTAATATACTTATGTAGACATCACACAGTCTGATCTCCTAAAAAGAGGAACATCAGGGTGGATAAGAGGGACAGAGGGATTTGGATCTAAAAGAGGGACACATGGGAGGTATGCTATTTGTTCTGCAATTTTCAAGTGCAATATTATTTAAAATTGCTCCATTGTGTCATGTTACAAAGTTGGTGAGAGAAATAAACTGACAATTGTAATGTGCATATCCTCTAAACGATAACATTCCCACACACACATACATACACACACATACACACTTACCTTAATCTGGGGAGAATATATTATTGGCCACTATGAATCAATTTTGTGTATTTATTCTCCAAAATAAATCTTTAAAAGCACCCTATCATATAAAACAATTTGATGATTTTGGAAGAGCTTTCAGAATTACTTAAGTTGTATTACCCGTTTCTTATTTGGAAAATTCATTTTTGAGTTATTTAGCTTTTCAGATTATGCTAATAAAGGCATGCCATGCATTCACTTCCTGTCTTACAACATCTCCCCTACTTACACTGCTCAGCACTGAAAGGAATAAGTGTCAGCAGGCAAGGGAAGTAGTGTACTGCTTAGACAGGAAGTGAATGCACAGCATGCCTCTCCTTTAGCATAGTTAAACTATAAATCAAAATAAATCCTACACTAGTTTTCTAAATAAAAAATTGTCAACAAAACATATAGGTAGATTGCCTTTAATTATTATTCAATTTCTTGTCTAAGGAGGGGGACATGATTCTTTGTGGCTGAACTTCAAATGCCTCTCACTGAAGTGTTCCTTTTAAAGAAGATTTCAGTGGGAGGGGTTTGGGTTCCTGAAGTCCTGAAACAAATAATTAATACATTGTATTGGAGACTTCTCTAGACTCATTTACATCAATGCACATTTTCATTTGTCTTCTGTGCATTCCAGAATTGTACCACTTAGCTTCCTGAATACACCCCATAGAGGCATAGTGGAGTCCCTGCCCATGTTAACCCTTTGAGTGCCAGGTACCCCTCTGGCACTCAAAGGGTTTGTGTATGTGGGGGTTAACTATTAGGCGGTATAAGTGTTCATTTAAATTGCGTGAATTAACCCAGTCACACTGTCCTGTACTTAAGGGTCCATGACGGTCCTGGTACTGTAGGCCTTTGGCGGAGCCCTGAATCAAATGCCCTCCCCCCAAAAAAAATGCCTTAACTGCTGGCCAACCATGGGTTAAGTCATGGATTTATTAAAAAAATGTTTTATCAAATATTTTCTGACCTCATTTGTCTTGTGCTACAGTTTCTCTTTTATTCATATGAAATAAGGCCAGTAAAAGTAGGCCAGTACAGTAGGCAAAGATATTACAATAACTGAAAGGCAATCTAAATGACAGCACCAGCTGTCAAGATGAAAACCTTTATTCACACTAACAGTGCAAGGTAATTGGTTTGATCTTTCCTTTCTAATGTAACACATAGGTATTTTTTAAACTGCTTTTAGAATCAACAAAGTTATTTTTAAGGTGATAGGGTCTCTATATCCCATTGAATGCTAGAGATGATTCCAACATGTCTAAGGGGCTAAATGAGATAATAATAGGGTACATGCATTAGTCATCCGTTCTCTTTACGCTCTGCCACAGTTTCCTGAGATATTAGTAAGAGACGATTATCTGCCTAATATGATTTCCCTTCCTCCACTCCTTCTCTATGTGTTTATTTTGCTCAACATCCACAGTCTGACACTACAGCTTTTTTACATTGTTCACTGGTAGTCACTGAACCACACATACTGTCTGCCACCCCAGTGTTGTTCCACTATTCATTGGTAGTCACAGAACACATACCCTTCTCCATCCTAGCCTTGTTCTACTGTTCAATGGTAGTAACAAAACCATGCATATATTGTCAGACATCCAAGCCTTGTTAGACTTTCCACTGGTGGTCCCAAAACTACACATATACTGTCTAACAATTCAGAGTTCCCCACAAGCCCTAAGGAGGAGTATCATGTCAGGGCTGTGTGTGTGGGGGGGGGGTCAAAGTAAGTAGATAGGATTGAAGAGGTCCCTTTAATGGTTAGAAAGGGGTGGGGGATAGGAATCAATATAAGAGGGCTAGTTGGAGCATCACTTCCTTTTGGGGAAGTGAAACCAAAACAATCGGCCCTCCCTTCCTCTTGGTACTTGGTTTTTGTCTGGGGTTGTTTGTTGTGTGGGGTTCAGGTCATAAAAGCACCTGGGGTTAATTTATTTGTCACAACTTTTGGAGCTCTGGGCCCTTGCCAATAGGGAAAATGGTACATCAATTGCTTGGAATGCATTAACAGGTGGATGTCAGGCCAGCGGCCTTGAGCATAAAGCACCCTGACCACTGTCGTGGGTTGTAGACACTGCCCCTCATTGAGTTGCACAGACCAGTTAATGGGTTGTGGTAGGGTTGGGCATAAGTTTTATGCCTAGCAATTTGGCAAAGGGCTTGAAGTTGTGGTGACTGTTATTATATTTTAAAGTTAATAAAGCTGTGGCCTGGTTTCCATCCAAACAAGTTTTGTGTGTCTTTATTTGATTTATAATGCATGCCCTGGACAAGCAGTTTTCCACTGTCCACTGGTGGTCCCAGAACCACACACATATACTGAATGACTCCCCAGCCTTGTTCCACTGTCCACTGGTAGTCATAAAATTCTATATACACTGACTGACTCCCCACCCTTGTTCCATGTTCACTGGTAGTCACAGAACATATACTGTCAACCACCACAGCCTTGTTCCTCTGTCAACAGAATGCCACATACACACTACCTCACATCTCAGCCCTGTTCTAGTGAATAATAGATGAGAGTTGGTACCATGTTAGCCGTAGAAATACAGGATGCATCCTGTTCTAGTGAACACTGACAGTCACATATAAATTGAAGAGGACAGGTCCATTTCAACCATGAGTTAGATACATTTCTAGCAGAAGGGGACATACAATATTTTGCTATGGATTAGTATATTAAATAGGATGTTCTGGTAGTCAAATACCCATCTTTCTCTTCTGAAGGATATTCTGTGACAAAGGTTGAACGTGATGGATATATGCCAACATAATTTACTATCCAACTACAATGAAAAAATCCCATTGATTTTAATAGGGCTTTTAAATGTATGTATGTATATGTTTATTTATATAGTGCCACACAGTGTACGCAGCGCCTTACAGACGTATGTTACAATTCATAGAAACAATAGGAGAGATGTCCCTGCCCCAAGGAGCTTACAGTCTAAATGGGTAAAAGGAGACAGACAACAGGGTAAGAGGGTGTCAAGTGCTGAGATTACAAGTGCTTGGCAGAAGGCAGTGCATGGTCCTAGTGCTCCAGAAGATAAGACTTCAGAGTAGACTTAAAGACAGAGGGGGATGTTTAAGACGTAGGGAGAAGGGCATTCAAATGCTTGACTTTAAGACAGATGTCCAATGCTTTGCTAAGCAATGCATTGTGGACCTCTTTAGAATTCAAGGAGTTAAACGCACCATTTAAATCAATGGGAATTTGCAAAATATCCATTCCCCCTATAGTGCAGTGGGTTGTAAAAGGGGAACATTTACATAGGAAAAACTTTTGTCCCTGGGCTTAAATAAGTACAAGTATATTAGCATTGGTATTTTAACTCTCTATCTTAAATAGTAGGTAGGTACAATTTAAAAAACTACCAGTTTTGTACTTGTACTTATTTAAAGGGATAGTAATACTTCAAAATTACTATCCCTTATATTGAAGCCCTTGTAAAACGGAATAAAATGCCACCAGCGGCATCTCTCAAACCTTTATGGTTTGGGAGATAGCCTCTTTTAAACTTCGCTCCCCCCTGCCTCTCCGCTGACGTCAGCGTTTTTGCTGCAGGAGGGAAATCCCTTCTTTGAATCAAGCGGAGGCTCTTCAGCACAGCCAGATCTCATTATAGAAGAAACGATCCTTCACTAAAACGGTCTTCTACGTGTGCTTGGTAACCAAGCACACATAGAAGACCGTTTTAGTGAAGGATCTTGTCTTCCATAACGAGATATCAGCTGTGTTCTAGAGCCTCCGCCGGTCCTGGGACCGGATTTCCCTGCTGAAGCAAAAATGCTGACGTCAGCGGAGAGGCGGGGGGGAGCGAAGTTTAAAAGCGGCTATCTCCCAAACCATAAAGGTTTGAGAGATGCCGCTGGCGGCATTTTATTCCGTTTTACAAGGGTTTCAATATAAGGGATAGTAATTTTGAAGTATTACTATCCCTTTAAGCCCATGGACAAAAGTTTTTTATATGTGAATGTTCCCTTTAAAGGGATAGTAATACTTGAAAATAAGTTTATTTTATTTTGTAGCCCTTAAAAAAACATGAAAAATGATATAAGGCTTATCTCCCAAACCTGTATGGTTTGGGAGATATTCAGAAGTAAAGTTTCCCCTGGAGTGACGTCATTGCTCCACCCTTCAGATTTGGAATCCAGTCCCGGGACCGGCTGTGCCTCTCCAGAAGTGCTGAGATCACCATCTTTAAAAAGAATTTCTTAATTGGAATGGTCTACAAAGTGTGCTTTCAAACCAGGCACACTTTGTAGATAGTTCCAATTAAGTAGTTCTTTTCAAAGATCATGATCTCGGCACTGCTAAAGAACTGCCGGTTATCTGTGGACCGAATTCCAAATCTGTCCACTAGATGGCAGACTTGGCTGAAACAGCCAGGACAAGAGAATTTTACTATATTGTACATAAAGGTTTGGGAGATGAGTCATATCATTTCTCATGTTTTTTAAGGGCTACAATATAAAACACAATTATTTTCAAGTATTACTATCCCTTTAAAGCCAGTGGTGTAGTGAGTCATTGGATGACCCCGATGAAAACACTTTTTTGGGTCTCCAAACATAAACATATTCTCAAGGACATACTGGGCCCTTGGGCATATTGGCCTATTTGGATGCCGGGTCAACTGTACCCTCTGGTCTGCACCCCCTGTAGTTACACCCTTGGTTGCAGACCTGCTCCTCCGTAGAGCAATGTGTCTCCTTAGCATTACAGAATCCCAAGGCGATAATTCAGTATTTTTTCTATAATCCTACTGTTTCCTTTCCCTCATATCTATAAAAGATTGTAGGATTAACCCTTTAAGAACCAGTGGGGGGTGCAACACATTGCTGGGATGTCATTGTGTGTCTGTGTGTGTCTGAAAGAGAGAGACTAGCAGTGTGGGACAATAGAACAAGTCTGGGATATAATTTTGTGTGTTTGTGTGTGTGTGTGTGTGTGTGTCTGTGTGTGTGAGAGAGAGAGAGACTAGCAGTGGGACAATAGAAGAAGTCTGGGATATCATTTTGTGTTTATGTGTGTGTTTGTGTGTGTATGTGTTTGTGTATGAGACTAGCAGTGGTGATACAAGGCTAGCATAACATACAACATTCACCAGCGGGAAACTAGGGGAAGGAGAAGGAGGGGGACTGAGTGAGAGATGGGATCACAGAGACCAGAGGAGAATGGGACTGGAGGACAGGGAAGGGGTAAAGGGAAGGGGAATTGGTGAAGAGAGGAGGAAAAACTGGTGAAAGAAAGGGGAGAGACTGCAGGAGAGAAAGGGGAAAAATACTGCAGAATAGAGGCGGTAAAAGTCCAGGGCAGAGCTTAAAAGACCAGTAGAGGGAAAGAGTAGATAAATAACTGGGGAAGAGAAAGAGGGGATAAAAGACTATGGGAGATGAGAAAAAAGCTAGGGGTAGATGGGGCTAATGGTGTCAGGTGCATTGCCCTGCTGGATTCCTATGATGATGTATTGCCCTGATCTTTTCCTATGATGGTAACTGACCTGCTGGTCTCCCGTAATGGTGCATGGCCCTGCTCTGTCTCCTGGAAGTGTGTATGTGTTTGTGTTTGTGTGTGTGTGTGTGTGTGTGTGTGTGTGTGTGTGTGTATGTGTATGTGTATGTGTGTGTGTATGTGGTTTGCCACCAGAATTTCTCCACTATTCTTTGGAACAGAGGATGCCAAGACTATTAGTATATGATCAAATAAGAATAATTTTTCACTTATGCTTTTAATTGTCCATAGATCTACTGTACCTATTTAATTCAAGTTTGATTTCAGAAAGAAGACATTCTACTTATTAGAAAACAGAGCCAGGTCCACTTCCTGTTGATTTGAATGTTCTAAACAAGTGGTGGGCAATGCCAGATTACAGAGGGATGCACTTTGGCTGGTGGGCAGGGCATTGGTGATCATTTTAGGTTATTTCATGATCTCTTGAAACCTCTTTATGTCACAGAGGCATAACTATTGGACCTTGGGGCAGATGAGGCCCCTTGGATGCTGGGCTCTATCCCAACTGCATCCCCTTTGCACCCCCCCTGTGGTTACTCTCCTGATTGCAGAGCAGTGATTCAATAATAATGTGTATTAATAAAATGTATCTTCTCCTTTAAACAAAACCTTATTTTAAATTTTGTCATTTGCAGTGGAATTTCAAATTAGCAGCAACGTCTGCGGTGACGCCATACTGTTGTGCATTATTTATTTGGGCTTGTTTACAGAACACGGTATGACGAAAGTATGGGTAAATCTTAGAGTTGCTTTTTTAGGTTTCCTTCTCTTCGAGTGTGTGAGTTACTGGTATCTCATTAATAAGAAGTGGCACAGCTCTCATTTGCACGCATCCCAGCAGTGACTAGCTGAATGCGCGCTGTCCCATTTAATAAATCTACTCAAATACGATTCTGCAGGCTAGCGGTCAGTGAGTAGATTTGTTTTGAAAACCACATAAATATTTGGAGTAGTTTAGAAGCTTTGTTCATCAACCTAAAGTAGTGCAATTTTGTAGCCATCTAGCTGTATTGGTGTGTGTGGGTGTGTGTTTTGGTGTGGGGGGTGAACAGTCCCATTGATTTCAGTGCACTGAACGCCTTTCTGAAGGATTACCTATCAGCATGCCAATTAACTGCTTTTTCTCTGTCTTTTCCCATCATGTGAAGACCTTCTGAGATCCATCAATGGGGAATTATACCTTACAGGGGTAAATGTAGAATTTCCATTTTGGGGTTTCCAAAAATGTAACTGAGCATGCAGTAATAATGCCCAGAATTTGTGTAATTCTGCATGCAAAAGCCAGTGTAGATCTCTGAGGAGTTAGCAACCTTTGGTGCTACAGACGATGTTGACCACATTTCCCGTTATCCATAAGATGGCCAATGGCTATCTGAGAATGATGGGCTGCATAGTTCAACAACAGCTAGAGAAGGACCCATCTGTACAATATCAGCAAATATTTCTTATTTTGGGGGCTAAAGCTTTGTCTTTGCCCTGTTTAATGGAGCAAATAAATCAGGGAGGGGGGTGTTCTTTGCAATCGGAAACCCTCATTCAGTTTGCCCTTATCTTGGGTCTGTGTCAGCATGTGACTGCTCCCTACCCCTGGGGCTTTAAATAAGATCTGTGTGGGAGTGCATGGTGTGTGTGTGTGTGTGTGTGTGTGTGTGTGCTTGTTGGGGTAAGTGACGTGTGTCTGTGTGTGTGTGTTTGTGTGTGTTGGGGTAGATGTATATTTGTGTTTGTGCCTGTATGTGATGTTGGGTGTATGTGTTTGTATGTGTGTGTGTGTGTGGGGGGCAGTGTAAGATTCACTCCATGGCTGAGTAGGTTCTCGTTATACACTATGAGATGTCTCCAGAGCTTTGCTTTAGGATGCAATGGAGATGTCTATAGCATCAAACTGGCTAAACATGTCTTATTGGGATAGCCGGTGGCTCAGTGGTTAACACTATTGCCTTGCAGCGCTGGGGTCCTGGGTTCAAATCCCACCAAAGACAACATCTGCAATGAGTTTGTATGTTCTCACTGTGTTTGCGTGGGTTTCCTCCGGGTACTCCGGTTTCCTCCCACACTCCAAAAAACATACTGATAGGTGAATTTAGATTGTGAGCCCCAATGGGGACAGGAACCAATATGAGTGTAAAGCGCTGCGGAATCTGTGCGCTATATAAATAAAGGATTATTATTATTATTAGTACATACACCTGGGAACCCTCTCATCCGTGTCCCCAGAGAAATACCCTGGACTGTGGAATGAAGTGCCCAAATGATACTATTCACATGATAATGAGGGAGGGGCTTAATGAGGGTGAAATATAGTTGAAGGGCTGAGAGATGGGGTTTATACTTAAATGGGTGGTAAACAGGAGGAACAGGGTAGGAGTGGGCAGAACAGGTGGTAAAGTAGATGGAGTTACAACTGAACCTACAAGTAGTTTGATCACATGTGCCGGAATGCTCGGGACTGTCCCTTATTGGGAGTCTGTGTCCTGTGTCCCGGGTCATCCTCTATTGGGACAACAAAGAGTCCCGGAATGGAGCAACATGCACCAGTTCAGCCATCCAGTGAAGTGAATTTGATATATGGTCCTCAACGGCTAGCTGAGCCAGCCAATGAAGACCATATAGCAAATAAATTTAATTGGCTAGCTGGACTGGTACATGCGAGACAGCTGTGATGGAGCAGGTATGCTGGAGCTGCAAGTGAGACCCACGGCTGAGGCTCTCACTGGGAACTCTTACTCTGTGACAGCTTCAGAAAGATGGTCAGCGCCGGCAGGAGCCTTAGCCACGGGACTAGGGTGACCACATGTCCCGAAATGGTAGAATTGAAATGTGGTCACCCTACTTACAAGGCAGGGAATAAGCCTCTGATCCTGGAGACCAGGTAACTCATTCAGTCTCCGAGACAGATCTGGAGAGTTCCCAGGTACATTAATATGGAAAAAAGTATACTGCACAATAAAAAATAAAAATTCTTAAAATGGTCTTTAAGTTAAATTTGACTTTTAACCCCTTCAATGCTAGAACGGTCTCCAAGGTAAATTACTGAAGGCAGTTTTTCCATAGTGAAGCAGGGAGAATTTATGAGCCTAATTTACCTTGTAAGGATGCAAAGCAATATGTTGCACACTCATCTGGTCCTTAACCCTTTGAGTGCCAGAGGAGTACGGAATGCATTGCAAAGCAATGCATTCCGTACCCCTCTGGAACGCAAAGGTTTAAAGGGTTAAATAGGCATTAAACTTTTTTATCAAAAAACATATATCGTAGGCCGTTTCCTGTCGAGTAAAATAAGGGTACTCCCACTGCTGAGATGCATATTTCCAGGGTTATTACTGTTTTAACCAACTTTTTTTTTTTTTTCTATTTTTTTTTTTTTAAACACATTAGCAGTGCCTTCTAGTGGTAAAATTCCAATTAGTAATTCTGTTACATTCTAATGGAGAGGAAAGTCAATGACATATAGTTCTCCATAGAATGTAACAGAAACTGTCACTTCCTGTCAGTTAGAATTATCAGAAAGTAAACAGTAATTTTGCTTCCTGATTATTTGAACTGTTATAAATTTTGAATAAAACAACTGACAACAGTGGGGTAACCCTTGTTTTAATCAGCAGGGAAAGCTCTATAACATGTAGGCTTTCATGAAAAAGTTTACTGCTCCTTTAAGATTATCTTGTGGTTTTGCTAGCAACTGTCATGTCCGCCTTCATGGATATGACTGACAATGTTATCTCTTGAATAAAGGTCCCTGATAAAATTCATATGGGCCATTAGCATTTTCTAGCCATAATAAGGTAAACTGTGTGTTATTATCATGATGTGTTACTTCTTCTTTAAAATGGTGTGAACGCTATTCATTTTTAGATGCAAATATCTGTTTAAATTCCCATCATTCTTATGGTTCGTTCTTTGTGGGGTTACAATTGCCTATTACGCTATTCTATTGTTTTTGTTTTGTTTTTTTCTTAATTTCATTCATTTGCTGTTTAAATAAAAAGGCAAAAATGCAGTTAGTAGACAGTTCGTACAAACAAAATGCCATTTTTGTAAGAAGAAATTGAAGTTACTGTGTCATCTGCTGTTTTGCTCCTACAATTCCCCGGTGCTCTATCATCAGTGAACAGAAGTTTAACAAAGTGTTCCATCTGGCTCTGTGTATTTAACATCTTCCATTACACTAATCTCTGTCTTTTATGGTAATTCAATATTTTATTTAGCCCCCCTGTATGAGAATGAAGTCTTCAACACATTGTTTCACAAATAACTGAGACTTGCCTAGAATCCAAGGGGTTACATAAATAGTTCTTCCTTAGAATCTTTTCAAATAATGTAAAAGACATTCAGTAATTATCTCTGCTTGAAAATGACTTTTGTACTTCTTGTTTCTCTAGTAACAAATAAAAAAAGATTATTTTGACTTTTCATTTCCCTAGTACAAAGTGTCTTGTTCACAATAAGGAATACTGCCATTCTCGGAACACTCCACATATCTGAAACTAAACTCTTTATTAATTCTAAATTTCCAAAGTTAAAATGAATTACAAATGTGTAGATAGGATTGAGCATCCACAAATAAAGATATATGCTCCTTAAAAAGACCATGTTACCTAAAAACAACTTTTGTGATTCTGAAAGAGTTTTCAAAATCATCTATATGTTGTATTGGCCATTACTTGTTTATAAAACTAGTTAAGGCATGCCCTGCAGGCAATAACTGTGTTAGCCCTACATTGCCTCACCCACTCAATGACATGTAACTGATATCCT
This sequence comes from Rhinophrynus dorsalis, assembly GCA_037306005.1. Classification (NCBI taxonomy): domain Eukaryota; kingdom Metazoa; phylum Chordata; class Amphibia; order Anura; family Rhinophrynidae; genus Rhinophrynus; species Rhinophrynus dorsalis. Next base: position 590,091,728 of record CM074719.1, on the reverse strand, counting down.
TTTAAAATGCAAAACAGCGTGTGACAACAGGATGCAGTCAGCATGTCACAGTGATTTAAAGGGTGACATGAGAATCTGGCACTGTAGGAAAGCATGAGATTCTCATGTTGCGGCATGCAAAGTCCCCTTCTATGTGTTACAGAAAAAATTGGTTACTTTAGGTAAAAGCAGCAACCTATTGCTCTACAACTCCCATCATCCTTACCAAGGATGATATCTCTGAGTGCCCCTTCTTATGCAACTTTCCAAACAATAAACGTACTGAATGCGCTGATATATCCACTTCCTCAGGGGTACAAGTGTACACCAGGACACCTCTTTACCTTATCCTAATCTTGCTGAGCGCTTCTCGGCTCTCTCTCCCCTTCTCTATGTGCAGAATAACAGGGCGGAGCGTAGCACACAGAGAAGGGGAGAGAGAGCCAGGGTAGTGCTCAGCAAGGGAAGAGAGCCGGTGCAGCGCTCATCAAGATTGGGATGAGGTGAAGCGGTGTCCTTACACTTGTACCCCTGAGGAAGTGGATATATCAGCGCACTCAGTACGTTTATTGTTTGGAAACTTGCATAAGAAGGGGCACTCAGAGGTATCATCCTCAGTAAGGATGATGGGAGTTGTAGAGCAATAGGTTGCTGCTTTTACCTAAAGTAATCACTTTTTTCTGTAATACATTGAAGGTGACTTTGCATGCAGCGACATGAGAATCTTGTGCTTTTCTACAGTGTGAGATTCTCATGTCACCCTTTTAATCACTGCAACATGCTGACTGCATCCTGTAGTCTCACACTGTTACACATGTACCCCTGAGGAAGTGGATAAATCAGCACACTCAGTAAGTTTTTTGTTTGAAAACTTGCATAAGAAGGGACACACAGCTATCATCCTCGTAATGATGATGGGAGTTGTAGTATAACACGTTGCTTCTTTTACCTAAAGTAATCACTTTTTTTCTGTAATACATTGAAGGTGACCTTGCATGCCGCAACATGAGAATCTCACACTTTCCAGCAGTGTGAGATTCTCATGTCACCCTTTTAATCACTGCAACATGCTGACTGCGCCCAATAGTGACACGCTGTTTTGCATGTAACATTTTAAAAGTAAACCCATTTAACTCTATTCAGACCACTGTTGTCCCCTCTCCAGGATTCAGAATGCATCCCTGGCTACACCGGTATCCCCAGAGAAGCAGATCTTTTGATTGGGCAAATATTGCATGATAGTATTCCTTTATGAATCCATGCCAATTAGTTGTGTCTTTTTTCTCCCACATGGATGAATATGAATGAAACACAGGTACATCTTTTTATAAAGGTTTTTTAAACCTCTAAGGACAAGAGGTCAAGATGATACAGGGCAATTATAGCCTAGGAAATGTCTCTTAATTTATTTAAAAAATCAAATCAATCTATCTATCTATCTATCTATCTATCTATCTATCTATCTATCCATACATCTATACAAAATGAATGAATATAGTGGTATGTGATAATACCTTTTTTATTGGACTAACATTCTTAATATTCAGGAAGAGAAGAGTAACAACCTCCCTTGTCTAGATAAAGGGAGGTTGTTACACTCCAAAGCTCGTCCAGAAAACTGAATGATGTTAGTCAAATGAAAAAGGTATTATCACATACTGCAATTCTCATTAGATTTACACCATAACACAGCTACTCTATTTTATATATATGTCAGAGAAGAAGAGGTGGCAGCACTCACTCCAAATGATCCATTGCCCAGGTGCGCATTCCCATAGCAAGGTAACACATATAATCTATAAATGAGGGCATCACTGATGGGATTTGTTACAAAAAATCTTTTATAAGGGGTATAAATTGGTCAAGAACAAATGGTTAACGTTTTGGTCAGAAGACCTTTATCAAGACTTCTTGATAAAGGTCTTCTGACACAAAGGCTTTTGGCACTCAAGGCAAAAAAAATTTCAGCGGTTGATCTGCGGACCAGATTCCAAATCTGACAGCTAGATGGCAGACTTGACCGTTTGGTCAGTGAGGGGAAACTTTGCTTGTGAATATCTCTCAAACCATAAAGGTAGTAGTCTGGTTGTGGTGCTGTCACTGGCATCTTCTACTCCATTTGACTCACTCAGTATCTGGTCTGGGAGAACTCATGTGCCATACACCATGGTCAAACTACTGCCATTGTCAGGCAGAGCTGGCAACACAGTGTCACTGAGATGAACACTTTACCCCTGTTCATTATGGGGTTACAAATATATAGAAAAATGTTTTTTTTTCACAAATTATCAAAGTAAACCCCATAAATCCAGGCTGTACAATTTATATCCTTCAGACAAAGCCTAACTGTGCAACTCAACTGAAATCAAATTGTCTACAATAATGATAAAAAGTGCTTTCATTTTTGTATAACTGCATATGCATATTATATTGTACATCTGTTGAAAATATGTCAGTGTATACATAATTTAGTATGTGTGTATTAATTTGCATCTTACTATGCAATCAGTTTCCCTGGAAAACTTTAAATCAATATTTTGCATTAATGAAATGCATTATGTTCAGCTGAACTATCCTCATCATTGTACAGAGAGCTCAGATCATGATTTACACAGTGCATGACACACAAGCTTTGCATTCTAATAAACCTAGGCCCATATTTATAAAAGCAACATAGAATTATTCTGGAGTAAACCAAGTGAATCATAAATATTTCTGTTAAAGGGATAGTAAAGTTTCACAATAAACGCAGACCCAATTAATCCTTTGAGTGCCAGTGGCACTCAAAGGGTTAATCTTCATAGTATTTGTTCCACAGAGAGTGTTATTTCAACACCGTCCAAGTTGTAGTTCAAGAGTAATTGAATGATAAAGTATCCCCTCCCACCCCTTTTACTGATGTAACACTGCTCACCTCAGAGCAGCAAGACTGTCCGGATGGATCACAGAGAGGGGCAATCTTCAGTGAACATAAGGAAAAATCTGTCAAGGGGGCAGGGTTTTCCTTATGCTCACAGTAAGAAGATTGTCCCTTGCTGTGAGCTGTCCAGTCAAGAGACCAGATTTCACATCTGAGGGGAGGTGGTTATACTAGGTAAAAGGGGTAGGAGGGGGATATTTATCATTCAATTACTCTTGAACTACTCTTGAAATAACACTCTCCATGATTCAAATACTATGAAGATTAACCAGAGATGCTTTTTTTTGTGAAACATTACTATCACTTTAAAGAGAAGCCATCATTATTTACCTGCAAATTTTGTGTGGTAAAACCATATTTTTTTGCTTTCTTTCTTTAAAAGGGAAATATTCTTTAAAGTAGACATATCACCTTAAAGAGGAACTTTCATGCTACAATAAGTTATCCCCAATGAATTATTAGTAGCATCTTATTCATGGAAATAGCATAATAACGTTGCTTAAGTGCCAGAATGAGTTGTAATCATAACATCGTATGCAAGTTACATCAGTGGAACAGTGCAGACATCTTGACTAGGGGTGGGTGAAAGGTCCCGCCATGTTCCCATGAAAGAATCAACGAAAACCACTTTGTTTCCTGCTGTTTCTTGGGAAAATCCACTTTAAAAACAGCAATTAAAATCTTTGCATTTTTCGCCCATGGGCAAAAATTATTTGCCATGTTTTCAATGGCTAGAAAGCGGTTCACTTTAAAAATGTTGCATAAAAAACAGCGTGCAATGTAAAGGCGCAATAACCATGTCACCTTGATGAAAAGGGCAACATGAAAATGTCACTCTGCATCAACAGAGTGAGATTTTCATGTCGTCTCGCAATGTTTTTAAAGGATACCGATAGTTTACTCCTATTGATTTGTGTGTTTTTCGCCTATTCACTATAAAAATGTGACGTATTCGCGGAAGTGAAACAATAGAAGCAGCTACAGAGCGAGGTAGACATGACGTGCTGTTCTGCTGTGATCCTGAGGCAAAACTGAGGAAGGAGAGGCTCATGACTGCTATCACTATGAGCAAGTTTAAAACAAATAAAAGAAGGAACTGGAAGGATACTTACATGTCCACTGAGTCTGAGGAGGGGGAGGAGGAAGTGAGCACTACAGAACCAATGCTGGCCAGTCCCCCTAAATCACACCTAGGGATACTGGGGAAATTAATGTGAAGGGAGGAAGAAAGGGTAGTAGTGAGAGCAGCACAGGTCAGCTGCCTGTACCTGCTGCCAGACATGCTTCCCCTGCTGCCACTAGTGCTGTGCCTGCTCTCAGATGTGCTGCCCCTGCTTCTGCTACCACCATTGCTGTGCCTGCTGCCGGACATGCTGCCCCTGCTGCCACTAGTGCTGTGCCTGCTGTCAGACGTGCTGCCCCTGCTACTGCTACCACCATTGCTGTGCCTGCTGTCAGAGATGCTGCCCCTGCTGTTACTAGTGCTGTGTCTACTGTCAGACATGCTTCCCTGCTGCTGCTAGTGCTGTGCCTGCTGTCAGATGTATTGCCCCTGCTACTACCATTGCTGTGCCTGCTGTCAGACATGCTGCCCCTGCTGCCACCAGTGATGTGCCTGCTGCCAGTATGTCTTGTAATACTCAGGAGGGGGGAAAGAGAAGATGCCAAGTGTGACAGCAGGGGACCCTAAGTCACACTTGCCATCCCCAAGCAGCCCCGCCATTGCTAGTACTACTACTAAGATGGTCCAGCAGCTTGTTAGCATTAGGAGTGAAGGAGGGGGTAATCATCATATTACTAGTGACTTGAGGAGGAAGACTGAGGGGATGCAATTGATGTGGTTGGTGTTAGTAGTAGTAACAGTGATGGTGAAGCAGCCGGTGGGACTTGTGTTAGCGGAGTGGTAGGAGAAGCATTTCAGCACGTCCAGACTAGCAGTCTAGGGATCCAAGACCATTCCCCTGGCCCTGGGAGTCCCCTTCCCTTCACAGCACTATCCAGGTGGAACATGATCCTGAAGAAGGTAGAACTAGTGGTAGATAGCAGACGCAGCAATAATACCACAACCAACAGGAGCACAGATCAGGTGCCTTTGCATGCTACTACTGCTGCCAGTTTTCCTTCTTCATGTCACCAAGAAATGGCAAGTATGACATTAGGGGATACTCTGTCACATTTCTTGTCACCTCCTGTAATAGAGCAGCAGCAGCACAGAGGGACTAGTGGGGGTTGTAATGATGCTGCTGGAGAATCTGTGGTGGAAGAGACTTTGATGGCCTTTTTAGCCCAAACTGAGAAGGAATGGGAGACAGGGATAAGGATGGTCGTTACCACCACCACCAGCAGTGAGCTTTTGGAATTTGCTGCTCTAATTCCAGCTGCTTCTGAGTCTGGCAGCAGGATTCTCAGGAGCAGGCTAGTGTGCCACAGACAACCGTGGGCACAGTGGGAATGGGGTCAACAAGTGATGCAGGATTAGGACAATTTCCTATTGCCAGCAGCAGCAATACTCCAGGTCCTAGTTGCAGTGCTGATTCTGAGGCAGTAGCAGCAACATCATCCTCTGCCATGTGGAGGAGAAGAAGAAAGAGGCTATACTTCTCCTCCTGTTCCCTATCACCTGAAGTCATGGGTGTTTGACTATTTTTCTCTTGGAGCAGGCATGGTGCAGTCATCGCCAATGGCACTATGCACAATTTGTGACAAATCAGTGAGAAGGGGAAAGGAGGGCAGACACCTTGGCACAACTGCCTTGATAACACATATGAAACAAAGCTGTTAAAGCCAAACACCCACCACAGAAATTGAGCACCTCTGTTGCTGTAGCCCCTGACTCTCCAGAAAGGCAACAAGAGGCAAGGCAGAGATCAAAGAGGAGGAAGAATAGAGACACCCTGGCAGAGACTGGAAGTTCAGTGACGAGCGAAACAACAAGTTCACCATCACCTTCTTCCTCTAGGGTAACTACAGCTTCTGCAAATCCACCTCATTCATCATTGATGTTAGGATATGGCAGTTCATGTCCACCCATTGCACACTGTGTGGTGCACTGACCACACATGCCAGTGTTGGGGAGGAGAATCGCAATCAGTGCATCAAGCGGCATCTGAGGAGATTCCATCCCGCAGAATATGCTAAGATGGTGGCAGGGAGGGTTCATCATTACTATTAAACTGTCAGCAAGTTGTCATGTGTCCTTAGCGGGGTCTGGACAGTTGTACCCCCAGGTGTTATTTACCACACACACTGTGCACATTGCAGTTCCAGATGAGAGGCACAGTTCCTGCTCTCAAGGGAAAAATGTATATTCTTGTAACAGCACATCCATGATTTTTGGAAAAGGGGCAGGTGTAGAAGAATTAATGGCCATCTTCTTCTTTTCTTCACATATACTGGGGGCTAGTTATTGTGCTGCTACTGCCTCACTCACATCACTGGATCTAGTCATGGCAAGTGGAAGCTTCATCATCTATCACCCATGTTACTGCTGTTGTTGATCCCATTCTCTTTGAGCTGCCTAATCATCCTGCTGCTTGAACAACTCAGCAGCAGCAGCAAAAACAGACCTCTCAAATTTTGCATCTGTATCAGGGCTTGTGCTTTAAAAAAATAAGAAAAAAAAAAATAAAAAACCTCCCTAGTCCTAAAAAAATAAACAATTTTTTGAGGTTTGTTTCTAACAAGTCTAATTCCTACAAATCAATGTTTCCTTAGGGCTTGTGCCAAACAAGTCTAAGTCCTACGAATCAATGTTTCCTTGGGTCTTGGGCCTCTAATAGTCTAAGTCATACATATCAATGTTTCCTCAGGGCTTGGGCCTGTCATAGTCTAAGTCATACAAATCAATGTTTCCTCAGGGCTTGGGCCTCTAACAACAAATCTTACAAATCATCCTCTACAAAATACTCTGTCATGTCAAGTATCAGTCTACCCCATGTTACATAGAAGTTTCTCATTTATCAGTCAACAACCCCCCAAAAAACAAATTCCCTGTTAAACTGATTACCCAGACTCTACCCGCCAACATAGGCACCCTCCACAGACCCCTTTTATGCTTTGTCTCATATTTTTTTTTAGTTGTATTTAGGATTTATTTTTTATTAACTGCCCCCAATCCCAGTAAGCAAACCCCCACCCTGTTCAACTAATTCTTTCCCCGCACCCCACCAAAACAGGCACCCTCATGTCCCTTTTATACTATGGCTTTGGCACATAATATATTTGTTATGTGTAAATTCAATGTTCCCATTGATTTCAATGGAATGAGCTAGGCGAAAAAAAGTGGAAAAATGCGCTTTTCGCAGGAAATTATTCACCAAGCGGGAAGTGCCATTATTCGCCGATTTCAGTTTGAGGCGAACATTTTTGCCAATCCCTCATCTTGACAAAGAGTGATGTGTGCGCTTGTCTGTCCCTGCCTACACCTTAAGGTACAATGCAACTCCCCCTTTGGCAAAAAAACTATCAGCATACAGGCAGGGATGGACATCGCAGGCTCACATACATTCATACAATGTTATGATTCCAACTCATACCAGCACTATTTCCATGAATAAGAAGCTACTAACAAATAATGGGGCTTAATTTATTGTAGCATGAAAGTTCCGCTTTAAAATTATTACTTTTCAAAAATAAAAACTGCCTACATGTTATACTACTGATTAGATTGCATACCTGCCAACATTTCAAATTGCCAAAGAACAACACTTGTGTTTTAAGTGGTGATGCTGGGTTCCTGGCTGTAGGTGGGGCACTACAGGGAATTTTTAGGTTATTTAATGCCCTATTGATGCCTCTCTGTGAAACTAAATACTTGATTTAGTGAAAGACCAAAGTATTTTATTTACACAGGCTCATTTATAAACACATATACTGACTTTTAAACAAACATTAATGTCAGTTTTATTGCTGTTAAGCAATGTGATACACATATATATACCACACAGTCTGATCTCCTAAAAGAGAGGGCAAACATGGTAAAAAAGAGAACAGAGGGATTTAGGTCTCATATAAGGTTTGTCCCTCCTAAAGAGGAATACTTGGGAGATATGGATTACAATATATAGTATTTGAGAACTTAAATTAACCTTTATTTGTTGGTGCCAGTGTGAATGAATCTAGGCAGAGTCCACACACTGTGATATGCATGAATCTGGGTACAGCCCACAAACTGTACTATTAATTAGTTTAAGTGGAGCCCACACACTGTGCTATGAATGAACCTAGGCAGACCCCACACACTGTGCTATGAAAGAACCTAGTTAGAACCCACACATTGTGGTATGACTGAATCTAGATAGAGTCCACACACACTGTACTATGAATGAACCTAGGTAAAGCCCAAACAATGTGCTATGAATGCAAATGCATCTAGGCAGAGCCCACACACTGTGCTATGAATGGATCTAGGCAAAGCCCACACACTGTGCTATGAATGAATCTTGGTAGAGCCCATACATTGTGTTATGTGTGAATCTAGGTAGAGCCCACAAACTGTGCTATAAATTAATCTTGGCGGAGCCCACACACTGCACTATGAATGAACCTAGGTGGAGCCCACATACTGTGCTATGAATTAATCTAGGGGAAGCCCACATACTGTGCTATGAATAAACATAGATAGATCCCACAAACTGTTCCATGAATGAATCTAGGTAGAGCCCACACAATGTGCTGTGAATGAATCTAGCTAGATCCCACAAACTGTACTATGAATGAACCTAGGCGGTGCCCACAAACTGTGCTATGAATGAATCTAGGTGAAGCCCACAAACTGTGCTATGAATGAACCTAGATAGAGCCCACAATCTGCTATGAATGAATCTAGGTAGAACCCACACAATGTGCTGTGAATTAATCTAGGTAGATCCCACAAACTGTACTATGAATGAACGTAGGCGGTGCCCACAAACTGTGCTATGAATGAATCTAGGCGAAGCCCACAAACTGTGCTATGAATGAACCTAGATAGAGCCCACAATCTGCTATGAATGAATCTAGGTAGAACCCACACAATGTGCTATGAATGAATCTGGGCAGATCACATACACTGTGCTATGACTGAATCTAGGTAAAGCCCACACACACTGTGCTATGAATGAATCTTGGTAGAGCCCACATATTGTGCTATGAATTAACCTAGGTAGAGCCCATACACTGTGCTATGAATGGATCTTTTTTTTTAAAACATAAAATTTGTTTATTTAATGAAAGACAAAAGATTAGCAAACAGTAAATGTATATATAAATACATACATATGTATATTGGTGAACAGTAAATATAATATGAGATTAACAAATAGGAAATATAACAAAGAGATATAAATAATATATAAGAGAGGGAAAAATGAGGTAAGGAGGGCCAGGAAGAGACGGAAGTATTAAACCCTACTTAGAAGGTTAGGGCTTGAACAGAAATTGCTGTTCAGCCAGGGAGACCATGTAGATAGGAAGGCGTGGTAGTTATTTAGTTCGATTGAGCTAAGGTATTCATTTCTACAAATAAAATTAACCTTGTCCAGAACATTGGACCAAGAAAGATCAGGAGATTTCCAGTACAAGCCAATAGAGGACCTAGTAGCTGAGCACAATCTCACAATAAGTTTATCTTGGTTTTTATTAGTCAAACCAACTCGGGAACCAAGAAGAGCCTCAGAGGGGGTAAGAAGTATTGGTTTATGGAGAAGTAAGAAGATTATTTAATTTGTCCCAAATTGTTTTGGCCTTCGGACAGAACCACCAAATATGCATGTATGAGCCTAAATCAGAGCATCCTCGAAAACATTGGTCCGAGGCACCATCATACATGAGGGCGATTTTAGTAGGGACTAGGTGGAAGACGTGGAGCATTTTAAAGGATTGCTCGATGAGGTTGAGATTTAGATGATTTTTATGAATTCGTCTAAATATCGTATGCCATTCATCATCCGACCAAGAAAGTTGGAGGGTCGATTCCCAAAAAAATTGGCAGTTAAGTTTTGAGTTGTCAAAGAGAAGAGTTTTGTAGATCAGGGAAACTGATTTCTGAGTAAGGGACGATGAAGCAAAGAGGGACTCAAATCTAGAAAGGGGCATAGTTAGGTAATTGCCTAGATAAGAGCGAAGAGTGGCTTGGATAGCAGAAAAAATGGGTTCATCGTCGGTGGGAGCATTAATTATATCTTTTAAAATGGACCATTGAAGGAAGTCATTTCTAAAAATGATGCTTTTGAGATTTTCAAAGCCGTTATCAAAGAGTTTCTCAATAAAGGTAGATTCATCAGAGTTCCACGCAAAGAAAGATGATGTCAGAGGCATCAACTTTGATCTGAAGTCCATTAATTTAAATTTGACTCTGATTTTGTCCCAAAGCCAAAGGTCATTTTTGGTAGTGGAGAGAGTGTTTTTGATATGGGAGGATCTCTGGAAAGGAAGTGACCAAATCCACTCCAAAAGAAATTTTCTAGGAGAAAAATGAGTCTCTAGGTTAATCCAGCCTGGTCTAAGATGAGGAGGATCGTATTTAGCTGAGAGGGCTATAAGTTGGAAGAGTCTTGCAGAGAGGTAATAGTTGTAGAGGTTGGGGAAGAGGAGACCACCAGACTGTTTTTCCCTAAAGAGAACCTCTCTTTTAATTCGGGGGTGTTTATGGAGCCAAGCGAAGGAGAAAAGTTCGTTTTGAAAACCGATGAGGTCAGATTTATTAATTTTAATAGGTAAGGTTCCAAATAAATATAAGATTTTGGGAAGAATGTTCATTTTAATGGCATTAATCCTGCCAAAAAAGGATAGCGGTAGATAAGACCAGTTAGCAAGTCTCTCGGATAAGGATCTCCAAAGGGGTTTGAAATTAAGAGAAAAAGTCTTATTCAGATTCTTAGGGATCTTAACACCGAGGTAGCTGATGAAGTCGTCTCTCCATTTGAATTGAAAAAGTTGGGAAATAGCAGATTTAGTATCAGTATCTAAGTTGATCCCTAGTACCTCCGATTTTTCTTGGTTGATGTTGAGGCCAGAGATATTGCTGAACTTAAACAGTAAATCCCATAAGTTGTCAATAGAGGCTAAGGGGTCGGAGATGAACAAGAGAATATCATCAGCATAAAGGCTTGTTTTAAATTCTTGGCCCATGACAATGCCCCTGATAAAAGGGCTGTTTCTAATTGCGGCTGCAAGTGGCTCAATACAAAGAGCGAATAAGAGTGGTGAGAGAGGGCAGCCTTGTTTGGTGCCTCTACGAATCAAGATTTCCTCGCTCTCCAAGCCCATCAATCTCAGGGTAGCAGTGGAATTACACTGTAGAGCTGTCAGATATTGGGTAATATGACCATCGAGGCCGAAAAGAGAGAGGATCTTCCCCATATAAGACCAACCAATGGAATCGAAGGCCTTTGATAAATCTAAAGAAAGGAGGACCAAATTTTTTAGTTTCGAGCGTGAGCAAGCACCAAATAGATCCCACAAACTGTACTATGAATGAACCTAGGTGGAGCCCACAAACTGTGGTATGAATAAATCTAGGCTTGGCCACAAACTGTGCTATGAATGAACCTAGATAGAGCCCACACACTGTGCTATGAGTGCAAATGCATCTAGGTAAAGCCCACACACTACTATGAATGGATCTAGGCAGAGCCCACACACCGTGCTATGAATGGATCTAGGCAGAGCCAACACACTGTGCTATGACTAAACCTAGGCAGAGCTCACACATTGTGCTATGAATGGATCTAGGCAGAGCCCACACACTGTGCTATGAATGGATCTAGGCAGAGCTCACACACTGTGCTATGAATGGATCTAGGCAGAGCCCACACACTGTGCTATGAATGGATCTAGGCAGAGCCCACACACTGTGCTATGACTAAACCTAGGCAGAGCTCACACATTGTGCTATGAATGGAACTAGGCAGAGCCCGCACACTGTGCTATGACTGAACTTAGGTAGAGCCCGCACACTGTGCTATGACTGAACTTAGGTAGAGCCCACAAACTGTGTTATAAATGCATCTAGGTGGAGCCCACAAACTGTGCTATGAATGAATCTAGGTAGAGCGCACAAAATATGCCGTGAATAAATCAAGGTAGATCACAAAAACTGTACTATGAATGAACCTAGGTGGAGCCCACAAACTGTGCTATGAATGAATCTAGGCTTAGCCACAAACTGTGCTATGAATGAACCTAGATAGAGCCCACACACTGTGTTATGAATGCAAATGCATCTAGGTAGAACCCACACACTGTGCTATGAATGGATCTAGGCACAGCCCACAGACTGTGCTATGAATGAATCTAGGTAGAGCCCACACACTGTGCTATGAACTAACCTAGGCAGAGCTCACAAACTGTGCTATAAATAAATCTAGGTGGAGCCCACACACTGTTCTATGAATGAACCTAGGTGGAGCCCAAAAATTGTCTGTGCTATGAATGAATCTAGGTGAAGCCCACAAACTGTGCTATGAATTAATGTAAATAGAGTCCACAAACTGCTATGGATGAATCTAGGTAGAGCCCACACAATGTGCTGTGAATAAATCTAGGTAGATTCCACAAACTGTATTATGAATTCATTTAGGTGGAGTCTGCACACTGTGCTATGAATGAACCTAGGCAGAGCCCACAAACTGTGCTATGACTGAACTTAGGTAGAGCCCACACACTGTGCTATGAATGAACCTAGGCAAAGCCCACACACTGTGCTATAAATGAATCTAGGGGAAGCCCGCAAACGGTGCTATGAATGAACCTAGATAAAGCCCACAGACTGTGCTATGAATTAATCTAGGTAGAGCTCACACAATGTGCTGTGAATGAATCTAGGTGGAGCCCACAAACTGTACTATGAATTAATTTAGGTGGAGCCAACACACTGTGCTAGGAATGAACCTAGGCACAGCCCACACACTGTTCTCTGAATGAATATTGGTAGAGCCCATAAATTGTGTTAAGAATAAATCTAGGTAGAGCCCAAACACTGTGCTATGAATGAACCTAGGTAGAGCCCACAAACTGTTATAAATGAATCTAGGCAGAGCCCACACACTGCACTATGAATGAAACTAGGTGGAGCCCACAAACTGTGCTATGAATGAGTCTAGGTAGTGCCCACAAAATGTGCTGTGAATGAATCTAGGTAGATCCCACAAACTGTACTATGAATGAACCTAGGTGGAGCCCACAAACTGTGGTATGAATAAATCTAGGCTTGGCCACAAACTGTGCTATGAATGAACCTAGATAGAGCCCACACACTGTGCTATGAGTGCAAATGCATCTAGGTAAAGCCCACACACTACTATGAATGGATCTAAGCACAGTCCACAGACTGTGCTATGAATGAATCTAGGTAGAGCCCACACACTGTGCTATGAATTAACCTAGGCAGAGCTCACAAACTGTGCCATAAATAAATCTAGGTGGAGCCCACACACTGTTCTATGAATGAACCTAGGTAGAGCCCACAAACTGTTATAAATGAATCTAGGTGGAGCCCACACACTGTACTATGAATGAACCTAAATAGATCCCACAAACTGCTATGAATGAATCTTGGTAGAGCCCACACAATGTGCTGTGAATTAATCTAGGTAGATCCCACAGACTGTACTATGAATTAATTTAGGTGGAGTCTACACACTGTGCTATGAATGAGCCTAGGCAGAGCCCACGAACTGTGCTATGACTGAATCTAGGTAGAGCCCACACACTGTGCTATGAATGGATCTAGGCAGAGCCCACACACTGTGATATGAATGGATCTAAGTAGAGCCCACACACTGTGCTATGAATGGATCTAGGCAGAGCCCACACACTGTGCTATGAATGGATCTAGGCAGAGCCCACACACTGATATGAATGGATCTAAGTAGAGCCCAAATAATGTGCTATGAATAGATCTTGGTAGAGCCCACACACTGTGCTATGACTGGATCTTGGTAGAGCCCACACACTGTGCTATGAATGAACTTGGGTAGAGCTCACACATTGTGCTATGAACAAATCTAGGTATAGCCCACACACACTGCGCTAGGAATGACTCTAGGTGGAGCCCACACTGTTAACAGCTCAGGATTTATAATGTATTCAGAAGCAGTGTGTGTGTGTTAGATGCATATTTTGCATTCAGTGGGTTAACCCACTTTAAATTAATGAGAAGATACAGACAGAGACAAACAGACAGACAATGATAGATCGATAGATCGATCAATAGATAGATAGAGACATAGAAATAATGGATGAATGGAAAAACTTAGAAAGATATTCAATTAATAAACCAAAATAAACATGTAGGAATGTAATGAGATATCTTCATAACAATCTTTGATATTGAAATGTTAATTTATTCTGTATAAATTTATTCTATATAAATCCAGCATTTAGCCACCGAATGACAATGTGCAGGACATGCATCTGGAGATCAAAGGGTTAATGACTTTACGTCTCTTGCTCCTGTCTGGTAATCTCATATGAGTAAACAGACATTATAATATGCATATGAATGTATACCGTGATCAACAGACAAATATCACATTTGTATATATATTGCCACATGTTCCTGTTACTTGATGCAGCCGAGATATGATCATTACTCGTATATGAGCTACTGACATCTGGTGAGTGCATCCTATTGGGGGTTCAAGTGGATACTTTCTTACACATCAGTGTACACTTAGAGGAGGTGTTTTCTCTTTATTTCACTCCATATATCTATATCGGATGGTGCCATTGATACTTCCGGAGATACGGTGAATCCCCCTGTTGTAAGACGGTACGGGCGAACCGTGGCGAATCACACTATTACGCGGAAGGAACCTTCAAAATCCCCATTGAAGATTACTATCTACACTATTGTCTTGAAGCATTCTGACAAGAATCCACTCAGTAAGTGCAACATTGTTGCGTGGATTTCATTCTTTATTATAGCCGCACTCAGATCCGTTGCGGTCTTGTTCTTCTTTCTATATACAGATACCAGTGAAGGTGTGACTGTGGACACCATCTCAAGAAGCTGCAGGCTGAAAACGGCACCCTATTATTGACTTTGTTTTGCCCTTTAGTGGACTAGGTTGCCGCGCTATTGTTCTTTTCTCTTTTTCTATATATATATATACACACATACATACAAACACATATAAATAATTATGTATTATTTTTAATAACCAAACATTACTTCTCCTTTAATAATTGCCATAGTTGCTGCTTTTATGTGATTATTTGTAGTTGGTGTTTATACCTGTCCTCCAAATGCCAGCTGTGAGAAGCAATGGGCTGTATTCTGGAAGCTACCACAAGGCACAGATAAAAAAAACTCCATTGAATTAAATGGAGTTTTATCCACCTGAATACCAGAGATGTCCTTATTGTATTACACGGCCCTATTTAAATCAATGGGAACTCAGAGAATATGCATGTGTCCTGTATGGTGCAGCTGGTTTGGAATAGACGGGAACTGACAATCTCTTGTTTCCTTTACAAGGCTAATGAGAGGAAAGAACAGAACCTGTTGTCCTCTGTGTCGTTCTCACACGGCTCAGAGAGTCCCCATGCATATGTACATGAAAATTAACCTTTATTACTATCAGTAAAACAAATTATTAGAATCCGCAGAGTAAAACTGATATTGAATTAAAACAAATTAAAATTGGAACACTATGTAAACAGATAATGTTTCATGTTATCCTCTGAACAAACAACAGTTAGTGAAATATAGCAGAATTGGACTGTAGATCTGGATTTGACAACCTGAGTCCCCCCAGCTGTGCAGGACTACAACTCCCATGATCCCCAGACAGCCATTGGGGATGGGAGTTGTAGTTCTCTTCGCTAGGGCCTTTGTTTGCACACCTTTGATGCAGAGACACAATGGGTCACATGTACAGAGATAAAAGTGGAATCATTGTGTGGCTGACTCTCCCCACAGACAGAATATTTTAACCACTTGCCATCCAGTACAGGGCAGACCCTCTGAAAACATACTGGAGAACTCTCTGGATATGACCCAGTTCTCCAGGCACAGAGGCTGATTTTCAGGGCTCAGTGAGTTCTCTTGTAACTCCACCCACTTCACTCCAGTTCTGATCACTCTCCACCTTATTATTGCCACTCTCTACCCATTTTAAGGGAAAACCCCACCTCCTCTCCTCCCAATCCCACCCACCCCACCAAGCCCCACCCGCTTTATAACATGACATGCATGATTTGAAAATTCCACCTACAGACTTTTGTGGAGTTCTGGAGGCTTGGGACAAGAAGTTCCCGAACAGAGGACATTAAATACAGCTTAAAGTGAAACAGTCATGTTCCAACCAACCAACCCCTGTAATTTGTTTGTCCCCCCAAACTAGCTAAAAAAACAAAATAATCGTTCCCACTTTGATGAAAAAGCTACTTTTATTCTTTTGTAGCAAGAGAGAGAGTGCTGCCATCTTGATGACATTTAGAATGATTGGCAGCTCTCTCCCTCCACCCAAAGCCCACTGTCACGGATTTGAAGACTCTCAGACTTAAGGTTTGGTAAAATAACTTAACTTTATTAAAAGTTAAAGGCAGTCCCCGTAGGGTAAACATACATAACATACCACAGTAATATAACATATAATAGGTTCTACCGGCCTTGCCTAAATACCGGGCAAGGCAACCCAAGTGACAGTTTTAATGACAGGCTCTACTGGCCTTGCCTATACCGGGTAAGGCAACCGTGAGGGGACATATACCGGTTCTACCGGCCTTACCAATACCGGGCAAGGCAGCCCTTACGGAATGCTGAATGTAGGCTCTACCGGCCCTGCCAATACCGGGTAAGGCAACCTTAAAGATGGTGAATTACAAGGTTCTACCGGCCTTACCAATACCGGGCAGGGCAGCCCAAAGGAGTACTGGAGTAGGCTCTACCGGCCCTGCCAATACCGGGTGAGGCAACCTACAGGTTGGTATCGTCAAGGTTCTACCGGCCTCACCAATACCAGGCAGGGCAGCCTGAGCGAGTAGACCAGCTGTCAGGTGACTAAGACAGCATAGAGCATACGTATAGAGGTCTTACTCAGCAGGAGTCTATTGCCAGGGATACTCAGACAACTGCAAGGAAGTGGACAGCAACTGACCACAGTACTGGATGTTCAGGAGCAAACCAACGTCCGCACGTTGGGACTAATGGTAATAGCGCCACCAGGTTTAGTGGAGCAAACCAGCGACCGCACGCTGGGACCAACAACATATATCGCAACCAGGTTTAGTGGAGCAAACCAGCATCCGCACGCTGGAGCCAATAATGTATCTCGCAACCAGTTTAGTGGAGTAAACCAGTGTCCACACGCTGGGACCAACAATGTATATAGCAACCAGGTTTAGTGGAGTAAACCAGCGTCCGCACGCTGGGACCAACAACGTATATCGCAACCAGGTTTAGTGGAGCAAACCAGCGTCCGCACGCTGGAGCCAATAATGTATCTCGCAACCAGTTTAGTGGAGTAAACCAGCATCCACACGCTGGGACCAACAATGTATATCGCAACCAGGTTTAGTGGAGTAAACCAGCGTCCGCACGCTGGGACCAACAATGTACATCGCAACCAGGCTTAGTGGAGTAAACCAGCGTCCGCACGCTGAGATCAACAATGTATATTGCAACCAGGTTTAGTGGAGTAAACCAGCGTCTGCACGCTGAGACCAACAATGTATATTGCGACCAGGTTTAGTGGAGTAAACCAGCGTCCGCACGCTGGGACCAACAATGTATATCGCAACCAGGTTTAGTGGAGTAAACCAACAAAGTAAGATCAGCAGCGAGAAGAACAATGTCGCCAGAGCGACGGCTGGAGCAGGAGATTCAGGAACTCAGTAAGATTAACCCGCCAGGTGCTGGAACACAGGAACTCAGTAAGATTAACCTGCGAGGTGCTGGAACACAGGAACACTAGCATACTGGAACACTGGAACACAGGATCAGCAAGTACAGCAGGAACAGCAGGAACAGGCCCAGAAGCCTGACAAGCAGGTCAGGCAGAGTGGAGTCAGAAACACCACGAAAGGGCAACCTGGAAGTGCTCAGCCTGGGTTTAAAAAGGCTGTGTGAGGAGGGCTAATCACAGACATCCAATCATGATACTCAGCAAGTGACTGACACTGAACAGCACCAATCACGGGCACCGTGATACCCACCCCCACTGTTTCGTCTATTGGGGGCGCGCACTACAGCTGTGTATTATGTGTGTTACTGTCATTCTGTATGTGGCACTTTTATCTTGGTATCATTGGTAACAGCTTCTATCTCTAAAAAAAAAGTTAGGTATTTCACTGGCATCATAAAATTGTAGTTATCTTGTTCTATTCTCTAAATACATATTTGTGAAATAGGCAGTGACACTTATCACACTGTCCTCTTCACCAATATGTATTTAGACTCCCTCATTAACCATTGCAGTATGATGGAGTGACGCTACTAGTGCCACTCTGTCACATTGCATCTCTTAGGACACAGCTATCAAGCTGCAGTGCTGGGAGACTAACATTCTTAAAAGGGTACCAAGATTGAATAACACCAAGTATCAGGTAGCAGAACAGGACAGAAACCACACATAACAGGGAAACCCAGGCCACATGAATTATTAACAGCAGCACAGCAGATGAAGAGGACGATGATAAGGAGGACGGAAGCATTTGAAGGGGTGCTACCATCTACCAATGGGGGGTCATTGTTATAAACTCAGATTAATGTGAGTCAATCTGAGAATAGCTTACATTTGACTCAAACATAATGGTAATAATTGCTGAAGGAATCATGTTGAGTATGTATAAATCTATCCCTGTCCACCACCACCATACACATGTGCAACATTCAATTTGATTTTTAGCAGCCCTTTTATAAATGATATATTTTTTCTCTTTATAAACAATGACTAGTCAGCATAGCAGTAGGAGTAAAAAAAGATGAAAGATATTTGTAACATAGTAATTTAGGTTGAAAAAAGACTTGCGTCCATCTAGTTCAACCCTTTTCCTATTCTGTTTACCATCGTTGAACCAAAAGAAGGCAAAAAACCCCCCTCAATACAGCAATTTCAAATTTTGCCTTGAATGGGGGGAAAAATTCCTTCTTGATTCCAAATGGCAATCTGATTTCTCCCTGGATCAACAAGCCCTAACTAAATATTAATCCCAATACTAATGTACATTTATGTTCTGCTCTTTTAAATAAGTATCCAGGCCCTTTTTAAAGGCATCTAATGTATTCGATAGTGCCACCTCCTCAGTCAGTGAATTCCATACCTTTATTGTCTTTACCGTAAAGAAACCCTTCCGCTGTTGTAGATGAAATCTCCTTTCCTCAAGTCTAAAAGGGTGGCCCCTTGTCCTTTGTTCTGTTCTGTTAGTGAACAGGTCTTTGGAGAGCCCTTTGTATGGGCCCTGAACATATTTATATAGTGTTATTATATCCCCTCTAAGACTCCGTTTCTCTAGCCTTTCTTCATAACTAACACTTTCCATTCCCCTTACTAGTTTTGTAGTCCTCCTCTGCACTTTCTCTAGTTCCATAATGTCCTTTTTCAGAAAGGGCGCCCAGAATTGAACAGCATATTCTGGGGGGGGGTCTTACCATGGACCTGTAAAGAGGCATAATAATATCTTCCTCCCTTGAGTCAATACCCATTTTAATACATGTCAATATCTTATTGGCCTTTGCAGCTGCCAGCTGGCACTGCACGCTATTGCAAAGTCTATTGTCTACCATTACTCCCAAATCCTTTTCATTAGTAGATTTCCCCAGAGAAACACCATTTAAACTATATGTTGCCTGCCCAGTTACTCAATTTGTCCAAATCCTCTTGTAATGAAGACACATCCAGTTCGGACTTTATTACCTTACTTCATTTTGTGTCATCGGCAAACACGGATGCATGGCTCCCTATGCCCTCTGGGAGGTCATTAATAAAGAAATTAAAAAGAAGAGGACAAAGGACAGATCCAACTGGAGAACTTGCCATTTGCTACCACTCTTTGCATTCTATCTTTCAGCCAATTTCCAATCCACGCACAAACATTTTCCCCTGAGCCTATTTCATTCAATTTGTACAACGTCTAAATAGATCACATCAGCCGCCGCTCCCACATCTATATTTTTACTAACTTTTTCATAAAGTTCAATCAAGTTAGTTTGAGAAGACCTGTCTTTCACAAAGCCATGTTGACTCCTGCTAATGATATTCCTGTTCAAGCTGAATTCTTGAATATATTCCTTTAGCAATCCTTCAAACAGCTTCCCTACCACAGATGTCAAGCTTACAGGTCTGTAATTTCCTGGCTGTGATTTTGATCCCTTTTTAAATATGGGCACCACATCTGCTTTATGCCAATCCGTGGGCACCATACCTGAAATAAAAGAATCCCTGAAAATCAAAAATAGTGGTTTGGCCAGGGTCTGGCTTAGCTCTTTAAGTACCCGTGGGTGTATACCATCCGTCCCCAGGGCTTTGTCTACCGTAACACCATTCAATTGTTTTAACACTTTTTCTTGTGTTAGCCAATCCCAGGCTTGCTGTGACTGATCTGTAAAAGTATTTTGCAGATTCTTGTCCATTGGGTCTTCCTTGGTAAAAACAGAAGAAAATATATTATTTAGAATATCTGTTTTCTCTCTGTCCCCACTGACCATCTCACCCTTCTCAGATAACAAGAACCCAACTTTAGCAGACTAATGTTTTGCCATTAATATATTTAAAGAATATTTTTGGGTTGCTATTGCTCTCCTTAGCAATAATTTTTTTCATTCTCCAGTCTAGCTAATTTAATCGCCTTTTTACAGGTTTTATTGGCATTTTTGTATTCTGCAAATGCCTCTGCTGATCCCCCAGCTTTATAATGTTTAAATGCTGCTTTCTTGTTATTTATGTCATGAATTACTTTACTGGTTAGCCACATTGGTTTTAATTTGCTTCTTTTGTATTTGTTTCCAACTGGGATAAATTAAATGTATATTTTTGCAGTGTTATTTTGAAGGCATTCCACTTACCTTCTGTGTTTTTTCCTGAAAATATTCTGTCCCAGTCAACAAGACCAAGGGAAGAATTAAACCTGCTAAATTTGGACTTTTTAAAATTCAGTGTTTTGGTGGAACCCATACCAAATTGCTTTTTTGAATTAATCTCAAACTATACCATATTATGGTCACTAGTCCCTAAGTGCTCCCTTACTTGGATGTTAGAAATAAGCTCTTCATTGTTAGTTATTACCAGATCCAGACACGCATCCCCTCTGGTTGAGGTCTGTACTACTTGAGATAAAAAATTGTCATTCAGCAAGCTCAGAAACTTACTGCTTTTAGCAGAATTAGTTCTTCCATTTTTCCAGTCTATTTCTGGATAATTAAAATCCCCCATAATTATAGTTTTCCCTATTTGAGAAGCCTTTTCTATTTGTATTAACAGCTGTGATTTTTCAAGGTCACCAATGTTTGGTGGTTTATAACAAATACCCACTAATATTTTCCGGGCAGTTTTACCCCCATTGGCTATTTCAACCCAAAGGGATTCCACATGTTCACTACTGTCATCACATATATCTTCCCGCAAATGAGGCAATAATGCTGGATTGACATACAGACAGACCCCATCACCTCTTTTGCTTGACCTATCTTTTCTAAACAACATGTAGCCCTCCAAATTGATTGACCAATCATGTGTGTCATCCCACCATGTTTCTGTTATGCCAATCAAGTCATAGTTTTAGATTTCAGCTACCGGCTCCAATTCCCCTATTTTACCAGTTAAACCTCTGGCATTTGCAAGCATACAATTTATGCCACTGCTGTGTTCCACTTGTGATTTCATTTTGATGTGGTTTATAGGCTTCTCCCTATCATCTGTACTAACCCAGCCCCTAGATCCACCCACCTGGTTATTAACTACATCGCCTTCCCTTTCTATACTATCTAGCCCAGTATTTATTGGTCCCTGCCCCCATTCCTAGTTGAGAATCTCCTCCAACAACCTAGCCATCCTCTCCCCAAGCAGTTGAAGCCCTCTTGCATTCAGGTGCAATCCATCCCTACTATAGAGATTGTACCCCAAAGCAAAATCATCCCAGTGCTCTAAAAACCCAAAGCCCTCCTTCTAACACCAAGACTTCAGCCATGCATTGAGCTCCCTAATATCCCTCTGTCTCTTTGGCGTAGTGCATGGCACAGGTAGTATCTCTGAGAATACTACTTTGGAAGTCAAATTCCTAATCCTACTCCCTAAATCCCTAAAATTACCTTTTAGGACTCTCCACCTTCCTCTTACTTTGTCATTGGAACCAATATGCACCAAGACAGCTGGATCCTCTCCAGTCCCTCCCAATAATCTGTCCACACTGTCTGCAACATGCCGAACCCGGGCACCCGGGAGACAGCAAACCATTCGGTTGCTGCGAACAAAGCCACAGATTACACTATCTGTTCTCCTAATAATAGAGTCCCCTGCCACCACGACCTGCCTAGGCCTCACTTTCCTCTGGATACCCTCTGTGCTAGAGGAGCTATTATCCCAGCTGTTAGGGAGAACAGTCTTCTCCAGCAATTCCACTTCTGGGTTTGCCTCCCCAACATCTTCACTTAAATGAGCAAATTTGTTGGGATGGAAAAACTCTGGACTAGCTGCCCTCTTCCTCTTCCCTCCCCCACTGCAACCACTTCTAACTGTCACCCAACTATGTGCCTATTTTTGTGCCCTGTGCAGGACTCAGGTTAACCAAACAAAAGGCCTGAGAAGAAATGTATTTGTAGGCCTTAGACTTTTTAGAAACAAGAGCCATGAAAAAACATTGATTTGGAGGTTAGACTTGTTACGTCACAAGCCTTGAGGAAAAATTGATTTATAGGAATGTGGCTTGTTAGGCACATATCCCAAAAGAAAAATTGCTTTGCCAAGAACAAGCCTCAAGAGCGAAACAAAAATTATGCCTTACTGGCCTGCTGCCAGCAGGTAATTTTTATGGTGGCCAATGGCCAATTGCAACTGCTGTGGTGACATTGCAGCATTTGCGACTGATGTTATTGCTGCTGCAGCAATATCTAAGCAAAAGGACAAATAGGCAGTTCCAAGGCAATGGGATCAACAGTAATGATTGATAGGAAACAGGTGATGATGGTTTCATTTGCCACTAGCCACAATGATGATCCAGTAGCAGCACCCCAACTAACCCCCACAATTTCAGGTGTATCCGGAGAAAAGAAGTTGCACCTCCTCCAAAATCATGGGTGCGTTGTTCTAATACTAATTTTTCCCTTGGGATCAGGAAGAAACTGTGCCTTTTATCAGCAACTGCAATGTTCATAGTGTGTGTAGGAAATAGGGAAAGGACTGGGAACAATGGACAACTGCTCATATCCAACAACTGGCACAACTGCAACCAAACACCATGACGCTTAGGTTCAAAATGTAAAATCATTCAATAACAAAGTACTTTTGTCATTATGCCTCTCGACCTCTCCACTAAGGACACATGACAACTAGCAGACCTAGTAATAATGATGAACCCTTGCTGCCACCATCTTAGCGTATTCGGTGAGATGGAATCTCCTCAGAAGCTCCTTAATTGCCTGCTTCAATTTAGCCTCCACCTCATTGCCATGTGTGGTCAGCACACCACACAATGTGCAGTGGGTGGACATGAACAGCTGCATCCTCACATCTAGAGAATCACTATCAGCCGGTGGGGGAGGTAACAATGACAGAGGTGATATACCAGAAGAGGAGGGTACCGTTGCTAAGACAGCTGCTACGTCTTCCTGCTGCCAGAGCCTAGTGCAAGAAGCTGATGATGAAGCAGGTGTTTTGCTCGCCATAGAACTTTAAGGCTCAGGCTGGGTTTCTCTAATCTTCACAATCTTCAATTTCTGCCTATGTTTTTGGTGCCCTTGGGGAGAGACAGGGGATACAGCGACAGTGGATCCAGATTTCTTTTGCGGGGGTTTGGCTTTAACATGCTTCACATAAATGTCATGGTATCTGTATTGCATGTGTTTTAGGAGTGTGGTTGTACCAAGGTGTGTCCCCTCCTTTTCCCATTTCACTGACTTGTCACACATAGTGCACAATGCTGTTGCTGATGTCTGCACTGTGCCTGCCCCAAGAGAAAAATAATCAGACACCAATGACCTCAGGGATGTGACAGGTGGAGAAGAATGGCCTCTTTCTTCTTCTCCACACACCCCTTCACTGACTGGGGCAGAGGATGATGATGCTGCTGCTCACTCAGAATCAGGTCTAGAACTAGGACCAGGAGTATTTCTGGCAAGTGGAACCTGTCCTAGTCCCACATCACTACTGTTGGAACCCAGTCCTATTGTGGCACACTAGCCTGCTCATTATCATCCTGCTGGTGAGACAGATCAACATCTGGTACTTGCGACTCAGCAGCAGGAATTACAGCAGCAGCAAACTCAGCAATGTCACTGCTTGTGGTGGTGGCAATATCCACCTCCATTTGAATATCTGTCTGACATTCCTTTTTGCTTTCTGATAAAAAGGCCCTCATTCTCTCCTCCACCCCAGCTGTTCCACAATCCCTCTCATCACCACCACCGTTCTCTTACTGCTGCTCTACAGGATTGGGATTGGTTGGTGATGATGACAAATGTGACAGAGGGTCCCCTACTGTCACATTTGCCATCTCTTCTTGAGGTGAAGAAGGCAGACTGGCAGCACTAGCAGCAGGCACAGGTGGCTGAAGTGTGCTGATGCTAATACTGCTAGCCAATTTTTCCTTCTTCAACATAATGTCCCAGAGGGACAATGCTGGGGGAAAATGGGAATCACAGGATCAGGGAGATGTTGTGGGCTCCCTTGACTGCTAGCCTGAATGCTCAATTCACCTTTCACTTCATCATTCGAGTCCATACTAGAGCTAATCCCTGCAGCTGTGTCACCACCCTCACCCCCACCAGTCTCAAGCTTCTGTGTGGTAGTGGGAATGCGTGCGTATGACACATGTGACTTAGGGTCCCCTAGTGTCACACTTGCCATCATCTTCCCCTTCTCCTGAGAATCAGTAGGCACACTACAAGTAGTAGCAGCAGGCACAGGCAGCTGACCTGTCCTGCTCACACTGCTACCCAGTTCTTCCTGAGCCTGCTTTGATGACACTATTTTACCCCATATGTTAAGGGACAATGTAGGGGGACTGGGCACGGATCTGGGCTCGAAGACCCTACAATACTGGCGGTGGTCACTTCCTCCTCCTCTGACTCACTGGACGCCTTACGGTCCTTCAAGCTCCTGCTTTTTTATTTTAATATTGGTGCTCATAGTGTTATCCAACAATATCAGCTTCTGCTATCCTTATTTCGTTAACTGCCTTCTCTAGCTGCTTAGTTCTCCTGTTCACTTCCTGGTATCATTGTGTTTTTTGCATGAAAATGTAAGATTCAGATAGTAAACAGATGGGAAGTTTGTAGTCTTTGAAATACATTTTTGGTGTAGACAAAATAAAGACATTTGTAAGGGTTTTGCTAAGGGAGGAATATCTTGAAAAAAAAGCACAGAGCCGTGTGGTTTTTGCAGCATTTCTCCTGAGAACACAATGGGACATTTCGCTCATCCCTAGATGACTGGGTGAAAAAGAACTCCATAAACTCATTCCCCCCCCAATCTGTTCAGCAGCAGAGATAGTCATACATTGTACCACTCTCCCTGTCTCCAAGCCAGGGACCAGGTTCTCAGGAGAGAACCTGGTAATGTAGATTTTGTAGCTAGAAATGTGAAGATGACAGGGTTATATTACATTAAATAATAATATTAATTATAATAATAGTAATAATAATAAAACATTTGAAAATAAAAAATGACATTGTTTATTCTGCCCAATCCATTTAAATAAAGCCAAAATAAGATTTTCTTTCATTTTGATGCACCATTGAATACGACAGATGAACAAAGAAATGCATAACTAAATTTTGCTTGTCAGACAGAATAGAAATTGAAGCAAACCATGTGTGTTTTAATTCAAAGTAAAATGAATCTGAGATGTGAGAGACCCTTTAAAGGGTTTTAAATATGATTACCCTTTTGGGAGATAATTTGGTATTGCACGTAAACTAATTAGCATACTGTGCTGGGCATTATAATAAAGGGTCACACTGTGGCTGTAATTTACTAAGCATCAGAAATAATCGGTGGGATATTGTCTTGTGGCTCTCCACACCTAAATGGTAGCAGAAAAAATCTTGTTCAGTAAAAATTGTATGTTTTTGCCATTCCTCACAGAGGAGGATTTGTTTAAATAAGTGATGGAATTCTGGGATAAACCAACTGCAGGGGGAAAAAATAAACGTTTCTCATTGATTTAAAAGGGGATTTAAACCCCTTGAATGCTAGAGTGGTCTCAAATTAATTGCTAAGTAATTCGTTTGAGACCTTTCTAGTATTTACAAGGTTAAAAGCCCTAATTAAATAAATGGGAATTTGGGGATTTGTTTTAATTGTTCCCCATGGACCAGTTGATATGATCCAGAGCTGCAATCAGCAGTACATCAGCCTTGTGTAGAGATGTCTAGTTTTCTTGCACCCTGGTATAAAATGGGTAAAGGGAACCTTGTGCCCACTGGGTAACAATATAGATAGGTTAAGGCTCCATAGGGCCCTAGGCAAGGTACCAATTTGGGATCCCACATCTCTAGATCTGGTGCTTTTGACACAGGGCACTGTGAGCAGGTACTGACACTATGACTTTAATTTAACTGGGAGCTAATGGATGATGCTGGTCTCTCTCAAGACATAGGGCACCTGGCAGCAGCCTAGATTCCTGTAATGGTGATACAGCTCTGGGTAACAAGGTTTTCACTGGAGAAGAAGCAAGCAGTACAGACTGAAGACATCTCCATCCCTGACAATGTTAACTCTTTGAGTGCCAGAGCATTGTGAACCCCACTGGCACTCAAAGGGGTATTACATTCCAGGAGAGAGGAAGAATATCAGTATTTCCTTCACTCCATTCCTCTACCATAGGATAAAAGCAGAAACTTGTGTTTTTGTAATCCCCAGACAATGAGAGCCTACTACCACTGAAATATGGGTAGTAGGTGGTGCCCTGATAGTTGTAGATAAAATAGCAGACTGGTAGGGTAAAAGTGATAACTGCAATCTTTTAAGGCTACTTGGAATCTAAATATGCCTGAAGAAGAGGCCTAAGCTTGCATTCAAAAGCCAATAAAGGTATCACCTTTACTCTGCCCTGTCTCCTGCTTCCACTGAGGATTATGCTTTTCACCAGGTGATGGACACATGAGCACTATGTATTGAAAGCAACTCAGCCTCTCATGAAAACAATCTTAACCCCTTAGTGACCGGCCGCGCACATGCGGCCGGCACTTAACGCCCGCAGTATATATATATTTTTAAACGATTCCGGAGTCCCCAAACGGCGTGCCGCCACGCGGGGCCCTGGAAATGAAGGACGTACATGTACGTCCTCTGTCCTTAACGGACGTCCACCCGAGGATGTACATGTAAGTCCTCGGGCGTTAAAGGGACAGTAATGTCCCATAAAAAAAAAATTGTATTTTGTAATGTTTAAAAAAAAATTATATGGCACAAATCCTCTCTCTCAAACATAATCTTTTTTTTTATTGTATATGAGATTACAATGCACAGAGAGCAAACATATCTAATGCACAATTCAATACATGAAATACTTGCAATTCTATAGCAACACAAATGCATCACAGGGTACAAATGAAAAAATACATAGACTTAAATGGGGATTTTAACTCTCTGAAGTAGAGAGAGGTATCCAGTGCAGTACTTTGCAGAGAGGTATCCAGTGCAGTGCTTTGCAGAGAGGTATCCAGTGCAGTGCTTTGCAGAGAGGTATCCAGTGCAGTGCTTTGCAATGCACTGACATACCTCCCAACATTTCAAATTGCCAAAGAGGGACACTTGTGTTTTAGGGGGTGTGGCTGGGTGCATGACAGGTGGGCGGGGCATTAGAGGATTTTTAGCCCGTTTCATGACCTATTGACACCTCCTTGTGTAACCTATTAAATGACTTATAACAAGACCAAAGTATTTTATTTACTCAGACTAATTTATAAACACATATAATTTTATTGCTGTAGAGCAATGTGATACACTTGTACACACACCACACATTCTGATTTCATAAAAAGAGGGACATCAGGGTGGGAAAGAGGGACAGAGGGATTGGGGTCTAAAAGAGGGACTGCCCCTCCTAAAGAGGGACACTTGGGAAGTATGCACTGGATACCTCTCTAAAATCCAAGAGGTTAAATATCCAGTTTAATCCAATTGGAATACTGGATATTTGTCACTTGTGGCACAGCTGGTTTGCTTCAGAATTGCACTTAGATGATAGAATATAAATTATTGAATTGCAACTTTTGTTCATGCACCAGACGCCGGTATAAATGTAACAGGCTTGTTTACTTGGTGGAAAATAAACCAGCGTGATCACTTACCTTCTGGCTGGTATTGTGCTACCATCGTTACAGTCTGACCTGCTCCTTTTAAGGCAGCAGCTGCTTGCTCATGTGAAGCACCTCGAAGGTCAATGCCATTAACCTGGAGAGGATGAGAAAAGAGAAAATACAATGTAACTTAACTGAAAAGCTTCTGGGTGGATGAAAATATCTTTCACTGCGCACAGTTATCTGAAATGTATACATACGGAGAATGTAACCACCTTGATCCTCAAGACTTACCAACAATAGCAGAAAGAGGTACATGGTCATGCCACTCTACAGATCTCTGCTTAGGCCTCACCTAGAGTACTGTGTACAGTATCATCTCCTGAAGGATATAGATAATCAGGGACAATTCATATAAGGACCGCTACAATGGTGAATGGTTTACAGGATACAAATTATCAGGATAAACTAAAGGATCTGAACATGAATAGATTAGAGGTGAGGATAGAGTGGGGATATGACAGGAACAGTCATATACATAAAGGGATTAAACATAGTACAGGAGGGAAGTACATTTCAAAGGAGTAGAAATGTTAGGACAAGAGGTCAAATACTATAAAACTAGAGGGTCAGTGGCTTAGAGGTAACGTAAGAAGGTTTTACTTCACTGAGAGGTGGAAATACATAGAATACCCTGCTAGCAGAAGTGGTAGAGGTTAATACAGTGAATGAATTTAAAGGGGATGTATTGCCTTACTAAAAGTTTGCCTTCATTTCTTTCTTTTAGCTACTCTAACAATGTTGTGGGTTTTTAATTTTCTAAAACTCTATAGAAATGCAGATTGAAAACTTAGTTTTTCTCCTTGACATCATCTCCTCATTCTGATCAGCACCACACGTGCCGACGAGAATACAGGAGAGATCCTCCTCCACGCTGGTTTGTCTGTAAACTGCAGCACTCTCATTGGCTAGATATCGATCTCTGCCAATGAGAGTGCTCCAGCTTACTGACAGAGCAGTGTGGAGGAGGATCTCTCCTGTATTCTCGTCGACATGCCTGGTGCCGATCAGAATGAGGAGAAAACGTCACGGGGAAAAACTAAGCTGTCAAACTGCATTTCTATAGCTTTTAATAAAAAAACAAAAAACAAAAACACAGCATTGTTAGAGTAGCTAAAAGAGATTAAAGGGATAGTAATACTTAAAATATCCCCATATTGTAGGCATAAAAAAAGAAAATAATTGTCCCCAGTGCTATCTTTCAAACCTTTATGGTTTGAGAGATAATTGCTTGCAAAGTTCCCCCTCCCTTCACTTTCCCTGAAGTCAGCATTCTAGCTGACTGCAGGGGATTCCTGTCGTATGACCATCAGGTGGCTCTGCAGCAGAGCTGATATCGCGTTAATGAAAAAGAAATTCTTCACTGAAATGGTTTTCTATGTGTGCCTGCAAACCAAGCACACATAGAAGACTATTTCAGTGAAGAATTTATTTTTTATTAACGCGATATCGGCTCTGCTGCAGAGCCACCTGATGGTCATATGACAGGATTCCCCTGCAGTCAGATAGAACGCCGACTTCAGGGAAAGAGGAGGGATGGGGGAACTTTGCAAGCGATTATCTCTCAAACCATACAGGTGTGAGAGATGGCACTGGGGACAATTAATTTTTTTTTATGCCTACAATATGGGGATTAGTAAATTTTAAGTATTACTATCCCTTTAAGGCAAACTTTTAGTAAGGTGATACATCACCTTTAAGATAAATGGGATATGCATGAGGTTATCCTTAACATAAGAGAAGACCAAGGACCAAATAAGGTTTGAGGTTTTTACAGTAGGAAAAACTGACAGACTAGATAAGTTGAATGATCTTATCTGCAGTCATATTCTATGTTTCTAATTAATAGTGTATGTTTTCAAGATATCTCTGCTTGAGTAGTCACTTTAACTAATCCACCCTGCCCTCAAACAGGGATTTGCTACCAGTGCTCTAGTGTGAAAATTAAATAAGGACAGTAGCATATTAAGGGAAGAAAATATAAGAGGTCTGTTTTTCTATCTGTCAACAAGTCTGTTATCTGTATAATTTTTTTTTTTTTTTTAAAAAAGCAGTTTTCCTTTGTCATAGCAACACAAGAAGCTTGGTAGTGTCCTTGCTCTTAATTGTTTCTTCTTGTTGACAGCTACTAAATGTTCCCCTAGTTGTCTCAGCTCATGCAGTTAATGGGGTTGGCTTTTGCTCATCAGAGGGGTGTTTAGAGAATTAAATTGATGGAAGTAAGAGGAAACAAGCTGAATTTTGAGCCCTGAGAGAAATCCAGATAATGTTGAAAGTGTCAAAATCTATACACTTTTAAGGTTTGTGAAGCAACTTGGGAGTTTCAGGGACAGCTTACCTACTGCTTTAGGTAATAAAAAAATATTTTTTCATTTAGCCAGTTCTGCCCCTTTAACCTCATGGAGGCTGTGGTCTACAAAAAATTGCTTCACAATTTAACATTTAAAAAAAGTCTATCATCTCTGCAATTGCTGTTATTAACCCTGGGGACAATTGCTATTGACCCTGAGGACAAAAAAACAAACTATTGTTCTATGTATTTATGATCTATATACCTATATCAGAGGTTCTCAACCCGTGCCCTCAGTGGCCACTAACAGGCCAGGACTTAGGAATTTCCCTGCTAGAACACAAGTGTGTTGATCAGAGGGTCATTCACATTGATTAACTCACCTGTGCTCTTACAAGGAAATCATGTGATCAGAGGCTCATTCACATTGGTTAACTCACCTGTGCTCTTACAAGGAAATTCTCAAATCCTGGCCTGTTAGTAGCCACTGACGTCAGGGGTTGAGAACCCCTGATCTAGATTATATATAATAGAATATAATTGATCATAATAGATTATCTATATAATAATATATAAGAGAGAGATGAGTGAACATATTTTTAAAATGTGGTATTTTCCTGAATTTTGCAGCTTCCAGGGTCACTGTGTTCTATTAACCCACAAAACTTCAAAATTCTGAAGAATCCAGCAAGACCAGTGTTTTCTATACCATTTTAACCAATAGGATCTCAAGAAAAGCAATCACATGATGTCAGGAACAACTCATAATGCAGTTTTCTGTATCATCTGTGTTAGTTAGAATCTGTTCTTTTTGGGGAGAGCCAGGTTGGATTGGATTCCTTAGCAATATAGTAAATCAGTTGTTCTGTGTTACGTGAGAAGAAATGGGAATCAACAGAAGAAATGCAAGTAATGTTTGACAGTGGACTAAGGGCCCATATTTATACTGGAGTAAACCAACTGCATCATAGGGGACAAACAAAAATTCCTAAATTATCATGCACTTGAAGAGAGCTTTTTTTTTTCTTTTCTTTATTAAACTTTTTATTTTTAAAATATAAAAATTACAAAGATAGCTATAGACCACAGCTAATAGTACATTTTCCAGTGACAAAGATATCAATAATTTCCATTTGAAAATATACAATATCAATACGAAGCCCAACTGCCGACGGTGGACTTTACAAATTGTTAAACCCCTTACCATTGCAATACATCGCATATTACACAGCAAAGAACAAATGTTTAATTGTACAAGGTTATGGAGAAAAGGTTATTAGTTATTACACCTGTACTGTAAATTGGGAGTGTTCCTTTGTCATTAGAATGAGACTCCAACATAAAGTCGTTAAAGAAACATATAACTCTAACAAAAACTCTAACAATACTAGTGTCTCTCTGACTTTGATGTTAACACTTGCAAGTAAAGCTAGGATATCCGATTAGAATCCTGGGAGCGTATGGCTCGAAACCCCTCCCACTCTACCAGTACCTCTGTGTCGAGGAAGATGTATCTAACTGACACATTGCTTTCTCATCCATCAATCACACGTGTCTGAAACGTGTAAAACTCGTCCCTCTGTGATCTGACTAGTGTAAGGATGAACGGGTCCCATATCTTTACAAAGTTTTTGAAGAGAGCTTTTTAAAGGGATAGTAATGTTTCATAATAAAAGCAGCTCCAATTAATTTTCATAGTATTTGGGCCATGGAGAGAGTGTTATTACAATACTGTCAGAGTTGTAGTACAAGAGTAATTGAATGATAAAGTATCCCCCTCCCACCCCTTTTACTGATGTAACATTGATTTCCTCAGAGCAGCAGGGTGGTATCCAGGTGGATTGCAGAGAGGGACAATCTTCCATTAGCATAAGGGAAAAACCTGAAAAACCTGTCAGTGGGGGCAGGCTTTCATTGTTCTCACAGTAAGAAGATTGTCTCTTGCTGTGAGCTGTCTGGTCCGTGGGCCAGATACCACATCTGAGGGGAGGCGGCTTACACTAGGTAAAAGGGGTGGTTGGGGAAACTTTATCATTCAATTACTCTTGAACTACAACTCTGACAATATTGATATAACACTCTCTATGGCTCAAATACTATGAAGATTAATTGGATTTGCTGTTTTTGAGAAACATTACTATTCCTTTAACTGCTTGATTGCTATCAAGGTCTCCAATGCATTGCAAAGCAGTGCATTAGAGACCTCTCTAGCAATCAAGCAGTTGAAAACCCAATTTAACAGAATTTGTTCTCTCTCCCCTATGGTGCAGTTGGTTTACTCCAAAGAACTCCACTTTCCTTTTATAAATATGGAAAAAGATTATGGGAGTACTACTCTACAATAGAACAAGGCTGGCGTGTCAGACATTGTATGTATGATCCACTGAGTATCAGTGGAACAAGGCTGGGATGACTACCAATGGACACTGGGACAAGGCTGGGATGTCAGACCATGTATGTATGGTTCTGTGAATACCAGTGGACAGTGAAAGGAAGACTGTTGTCAGATAGTGTTAAATGTGATTCTGTGACTACCAGCGGACAGTGAGAACAAAGAACAAGGCTGGAGTGTCAGACAGTATGTGTAGTTCTATGTCTACCCAGTAGATGTAAAACATTGAATCATTTCATTCAAGACAACACTGATTTATACTGTATCTCTATTAAAGGGATAGTAATAGTTAAAATGCAAAAAAAAATATGTTGTAGGGTTTATCCCCCTGAGTAAAACAAGAGTACTCCCACTGCTGAAAGGTGTTTCATTCAAAAGTTATTAATTTTCAAAGTGGAATTTTTAGGTGCAATATCACTGTGGCCTGACATTTTACAGTGGCGCTGTTGCTACACCATCTTATGGAGATTTATGGTCCCGGGACCAGAGCTGTCCATAGGATCGTGTAGCAACAGCGCCACTGTAAAATTTCAGGCCACTGTGATATTGCACCTAAAAAAATCCAACTTTGAAAATTAATAACTTTTGAATGAAACACCTTTCAGCAGTGGGAGTACTCTTGTTTTACTCAGGGGGATAAACCCTACAACATATTTTTTTTTACATTTTAAGTATTACTGTCCCTTTAAGTAGTATATTCTATTTTATCTGAAACAAACAAAAAACCTCACAAAAATAAAAACCTAATATACCTGGGTATAATTACCTGGGAATTGTTACTAGGGATGGGTGAAAGCTTTCATCTCAGACCAAAATCATTGAAAAATGGCACTTCCCGCTTGGCGAATAATTTCCTGAGAAAAGTGAAGTTTTTCCACTTTTTTCATCTAGCTCATTGCATTGAAATCAATGGGAAGAATTTTTTTCCCCACAACATGAAAGTTTTTTCTACTTTTCTACAGCAATATAAAAGGCTGTCAGGCTCTCACAGCAGCCATTCTGTGTTTGTGAGAAGAGAAAGCAACATGTTTTTGAGCTAGAGAAGATAGGCAAATAAAGGGGAACTGAAGCTTAGTTTAGGGAGTCATTTAGGTAGGACATTTGGGGAGTCTGGGAGCGCTATAGGGACATTCAGTGTGACTGAATGACAATACACAGGCAGCCGGGGTCCAATTTGCCTGCTGATCTTGATTTTATTGTCTCTGTGCTGGGGAAATCTGGGGAAGGAAGTTGTTGATTTTTTTAAAAATTGACTACTGAAATAATTAAACAAATTAATATATTAGGTGACAGACAGCTGACTAGGAGTCTGATGTGAGCTCTGTGACTGAGGCAGACTTGATAGACAGCAGATAGCATTGAGAATTTTGATGAGGGATAAGGCAAGGCATCACACTCCATCAGTTGTGTACTGTAGAGTGTAAAAACACACACAGTAGTTGCGTAATGTCCGGTAAACGCACAAGGGGCAGGGGGAGGGGAAAAGGTGGGGCAGTGCAGGGAGTGGGAGTAAAGTGGTAGTTCAAAAACTGACTGCAGCAATGGTTGTAGCATGAGCAATAAATGATGACGATCCCTCTCCTCCTGGGGTGGATACAGTTTGTCAAGGTCCCACCAGTCACAGCACGTCAGTCCCCCTCCACCACTACCATACATCTGCCACATTGTAGGTTGTACTCTATTTTTTTAATCACTTGACATCATTGTGAATATGTGCCAGTGTCACTTAAGCAGGAAGTAAGTGTGGGCAAAGGACAAATGCACTCTGCATGCTAACACATTTGTCAAGGTATATGTTGCTGTAGGACTCACAACTTAGACTTCCAGCTACTTATTTCTTCACTTCAGCCCTCAGAAGTAGTAATATTGTGCTGGAAATGTTGCACCATAGGAAACATAGCAGATAAATGTGTTGGAATAGGAGAAAAATGAGTTGGTATAGGCAAAAAATTTGCTGGAATAGGTGAAAAGGAGGAAAATATTGCATTGGAGAAAAGCAGAAAACATTTGTGAAAAAAAAGACAAAAATCTTCTGTTTTTCGTGAAAATTCATGCAGGAAATGTATCTCATTTTTTGCCCACCCCTAAGTGGGCTTGAAAGGCCAACAAATATTTTTTTGAGGTTGTGTTTAGAAGCTTCTCCTCACACTTCCTGTGAATGGAGTGGCTTCAAACTGGCCCTTCAGGTAGGGAAGGGCCATTGGAGTGAACATGTTTATTTTAATTAAATATAATATGGGATCTATGGTTCGTGCACTATGAATAGGAGTAAGAAACATAAAACATCGTTTGATGCACCACAGATATTGATCACCTATCTGGTCATGACCTGAAAGAGCTTTACTGTCTTCATTACCTCCCTCCTCAACACACCATTTTCTATAATTATGGGTTGAGTTTGAGGACTTTGAAAGCTCTCTTGTTAGTTCTCCTTTAAAGGGATAGTAATGTTTCATAATAAAAGCAGCTGTAATTAATCATCATAGTATTTGGACTTTGGAGAGTGTTATTTCAATTCTGTCAGAAGGGAGGTGCCCAGGTAGACTGCAGAGAGGGACAATCTTCAATTAAGATAAGGGAAAAATCTGAAAAACTTGTCAAGGGGTGCAGGGCTTTCATTGTTCTCATAGAAAGAAGATTGTCCCCTGCTGTTATCTGTCTGGTCTATGAACTACATTCCACATCTGAGAAGAGATTGTTTACAGTAGGTAAAAGGGGCGGGAGGGGGAAACTTTGCTTGTGAATATCTCTCAAACCATAAAGGTTTGAGATATAAGACTTATCATTCTTCATGTTTTTTTAATGCCTACAAAATAAAATAAAGATAAAAACGAAGTATTACTATCCCTTTAAGTGCCCACCACCCCTAAAGCAACACTATTGAAGAAATGCCTACACAGCAGCTGTGGCTGCTTTGAACATAGCAGTGGTAGGCAGCTGTGTTGTATGCCACCTCATGCCCTTGAAGGCTAGATCGCCAATGAATTGTTCTAGTGCTAGTCAGCCACCACTTAAACTATGTCAACCTGTAATTGTGTGCACCCATTCAGAAGCCCGACACATATTTTGCATGGTGTACCCCAATTTCAAGAGAGGCAGTATATGTAGCACTTTATCATATGCACAGTGGGTTCAGAGATGGATTAAGGCACTATAGGGCCCTAGGCAAGGTACCAATTTGAAGCTCCACATCTCTTGAACTGGTGCTTCTGACATGGAGTGCTGCTAGCAGGTACTGACTCTAATGGAGGTGGGAGCAACTGGATGATGCTGGTCTCTTTCAACAAAAAGAATGTCTGACACAAGATGTTAAGCAGCAGCCACTGCAAGGCCTCTATCTGTGACCCATCACTTGCAGCCAGGGCCCCTCATATTGCTGTGGGCCCTAGGCCATAGCCTAGGTTGTCATAATGTATGATCCGGCTCTGAGTGGATTCGAGAGCAAGAGCTCTGCAGCACATTGATACAGCTATATGGACTGTTAAAGGGATAGTAATACTTCGAAGTATTACTATCCCTTTAAGAATTATACTACTGTTTCACCTTTCATATAATGCTGTCTCCGTCTGGACACTGGTCTAAACACGGTGTGTCAGGACTGACAATCACTTGTTTTTATTGGTTGTTCTGTTACACTTTGTGTGCTCCTGTTCTATGGTCTTAATTGCCTTATGTCCTTTATATTGTACCTATACTACTAATAAAAAAACGGTGTATAGTGTTTGTCCTCAAGTTTTTGTGAGTTTTCAGTGAAAACAAATGTTTGAATAATTTCCATTGATTTAAATTAGGGATTTTAACACCTCAAATGCTAGAGATGTCTAGAAAACATTGCATTGCGATGCGTTGAAGACTACCGTTGCATTTGAGGTGTTAAAGTCCCCATTTCACCCTTTGAGTGCCAGAGAATTTCCAATGCATTGTGGACCAAAGCATAGTAACATAGTTGATGTGGCTGAAAAAAGACCTACGACCATTAAGTCCAGCCCATGCCAAATCACCCCTGTTGATACAGAGGAAGGCAAAAAAACATTGAAACCATTTCCAATTAAGCCCCAAGGGGGTAAAATAATCCTTCCTGGCTCCAAATGGCAGTCAGACAGGTTGTTGATCCAGGTCTATCTGCATTGATGCCATCTGGGATAATTCTCAATATTGTTCTGTGCTAGATAGGTGTCCATTGCTTTTTTGAAAGCAGTTATAGTATCCGCAAGCACAACATCCTAAGGCAAAGAATACCATAGCTTTACCTCCCTTATTGTAAAAAACCCCTGCATTTGTTTTAGTCAAAAGCTACTTTCCTCTCCTCTTAATGGATGACCTCTTGTACTTAGCTCAGCTCTTAGTGTAAATAATTAATTGGCTAGTTCTTTGTATTGACCTTGAATATATATGTAAATGTTTATCATATCACCCCTTAGACATCTCTTCTCTAAGGGTTAAATTAATGGAAGTTTTAATGTGGTGCACTTAGTTTACATCAGCTCTTCTTAGTACAGCTGCTTTGTTTAACCCTTTCAGTACCAGAGGGGTGGCCAACGCATTGCAAAAGCAATGCGTTGGGCACCCTTCTGAAACTTAAAGGGTTAAATCAATGAGTTTTAATTTGTTGCACTTCTTTACGAGAACTCCTCTTAGTACATCAGCCTCATCGAAATCTTCATGGGGTCCTTGTGGGTGACTTTTAACCCCTTTGAGTGCCAGAGGGGTATGCAATGCATTGCTTTGCAGGGTGTTATTATACCAATAGTTGCTGAATGGCTCACTATAAATTAGCAGAAGGTCGCTTTCACAAAACACAACTCCAGGATTTTACAGGGTTTTTTTTGTTTCGCCTGATTACAGTGCTCTAGTCTAAAATTAATCTTACTGAGCGGAAATAGGTTTTGACCATGTTGGCAGCATTTTGATTTTGCGGGCAGATAATCACTATCCAATCTCCACAGTTATCTCCTTGCCAACCAAGCTGAGTTTCCGGAGGTTTACTCCATATGTTAGAGAGACGGCACATTTATGTGAACACTGTAATAAGAAAATCATGTACAAACTGTCCTCTAGATAATTGTTAAAGAGATAGTAATACTTGAAAATAATTGTATTTTATTTTATATTGTAGCCCTTAAAAAAACATGAAAAATGATATAAGTCTTATCTCCCAAACCTTTATGGTTTGAGAGATATTCACATGTAAAATATAGTAAAATTCTCTTTTACTGGCTGTTTCAGCCAAGTCTGCCATCTAGTGGACAGATTTGGAATTCGGTCCACAGAGCAACGGCAGCTCTTTAGCAGTGCCAAGATCACGATCTTTGAAAAGAACTACTTAATTGGAACTATCTACAAAGTGTGCCTGGCTTGAAAGCACACTTTGTAGACCATTCCAATTAAGAAATTATTTTTAAAGATGGTGATCTCAGCACTTCTGGAGAGGCACCGCCGGTCCCGGGACTGGATTCCAAATCTGAAGGGTGGAGCAATGACGTCACTCCAGGGGAAAATTTACTTCTGAATATCTCCCAAACCATAAAGGTTTGGGAGATAAGACTTATATCATTTTTCATGTTTTTTTAAGGGCTACAATATAAAATAGAATTATTTTCAAGTATTACTATCCCTTTAAAGGAATACTAATAATGTCTAATCAATCTTGTTCGGAGATTGATGGGCAGGTTTCTTGCTGTAGCGGCATCTGTGCGCCTGTGCCGTCAGTCATTTTATTGATTTAAATGGGGCTTTTAACTCCTTGAATGCTAGAGAGGTCTCTAATGCATTGCTTTTTCAGTTCAGCATTCTGGCAGACAATGGGCTAAAAACTCAGATTAATCATTTGGAACTTGGTGAATTTGTATTTCCCACTTAAGGTACAGTTGGTACTTAGCACCACAATTGCACCCAGTTTGTGGATAAGACCCTATATGTGTGCTTGCTTTAACATCAGAATTTAATCTAATATGTTATCACTGCCTGCTTGATCAGTGCATTTCAGTAAATCAATATCTACTATGAACTATATATATACACTGTATATTGCTTTTCAGTAAAGTGTTCATTGAAGTAGCTTTGATGAGCATTCTAAGTTCTCTGCTCCCATCTTGTGGAATATTGGGTGAACTGCAGATGGATTAGCATGGTAGTACAGCCCTCAGTTAAAATTAACCCTCAGAGCCAGAGTGGTATCCAACGCATTGTAACGCAATGCATTGGGTACCTCTTTCACTCAGAGGGTTAATCCTTTGTAGATCTGCATGTGAAGTGCATTGAAGAACTATACCAGAATTGGAGTAAAGCATGGTACAATTTCCACAATCTCAAATATATTTAAAGGGAAAAATAAATCCTCCTAATAATAACCCCACTTGCCGTACTATGCTCAGAAGATCCTAATAGCCCATAATTTTGCTTATGTGTCTTTGTTCAAGAAATTATAGAAAACATCTTCAGTCATATCTATGGAGGCCAACATGACAGTTGATGGCAGTTATTTCAAACTCAAGAAGAGTGTTTAACCTTTTAATTGCCTTAAAGGTGAGCATGATATTATTGTGTGATGCATGTCACGCACCTGCATGTTCCCTAACTGGTTAAGATTGCCATTTGCGGTGGGCAGAGTTTGAGGTCCCGTGGTAGGGCTTGCAACTATCATTATCCTCCTCCATGGACATTACATTGCAGACTGGTTGAACATGTCACCACTTAAAGGAGCAGTAAACTTTTTTTTATGAAGACACATATTTTATAGAGCATTTCCTGCAGAATAAAACAAGGTCACTCTCATCGCTGTCAGGTGTTTTATTCAAAATTTATAGCAGTTTAAATAATCAGGAAGTGAATTTACTGTGTTTACTTCCTGATAGTTCTAACTGACAGGAAGTGACAGGCAGTTTCTGTCACATTCTATGGAGAACTGTATGTCTCTGACTTTTCTGACTTTCCTCTCCATTAGAATCTAACAGGAAATCTAATTAGAACTTGACCACTAGAGGGCACTGCTAATGTAAAAAAACATGGGTTTAAACTGTAATAACTCTGGAAATATAAATCACTCGGCAGTGGGAGTACCCTTATTTTACTCAATAGGAAAATCCCTACAATATATATTTTTTCATAAAAAAAGTTTACTGCTCCTTTAAATAAAGGCATAATGGAACAATTCAGAGAGGACTTAGGAATTTCTAGCCATAGGAAGGTAAGTGGGAGGTTATTATTAGGACATGTTCTCTTTAAATTATCATTGGATTATAGCGTTAAGTCCATGGATGATAGAAGCATCACCAATGAGGCATCTAAGGCAGGTATAGGCAATCCTGGTCCCCAAGAGCTAACCACAGTCCATGATTTAGGATATCCCAACTGGAACACATGTTTGCTAATTAGTGGCTCAGAAATTTTTGTAAAATATTTTTATTAAGAAAGGCAACTTCAGGGTACATACAGAAGATAAGTTGACAAAAGGAAACATTACAACTGACGTAAAAAGCTTTAGATACAGCATAGCAAGTAAACCGGAGATAAGCACCCCAAGGCAACCTACGTTAGTTTTTTATTTTTGTAACGCCAACTAAAAAGAACACGCACAAAAAAACAAAAAATAATAAAAAATAAACCTCTCCCCCTCCCCCAGAGGGACCGCAACCACCCCCAGCGCCCCCGACGTCCACCCACACCACCATGCGGTCAGGATAAGTATAACCCCTCAAAAAGACAAGGAGTACTCAAAGTATTGTAGGCATGCTCCCCAAATACCAAGGAACTTGTGCAGTTCTCCCCGATGAACAAACACCAGTCGATAGCGCAGAACATTCTGATTAACAAGGTTAATCCAATGGTCACGAGACGGCAGATCATCGGACATCCAGGCCATCGTAACCACTTTACGTGCCATGACCAGAATATCCTGCAGGAGAGACTTAAGAGAATTCAAATCAAGATCATAAGGGTAGATAGAAAGAATACCCAAATTCGGTTGTAGGGGGAATCGGCCACTCCAGAACAGCTGATAAGGTATCAAGCACCTCATTCCAGAACCGAGAGACTGAGAGACAGGACCAAATGAGGTGCATAAAATAAACAACAGCAGCCAAGCATCTGTCACAAAGGTCGTTGGCACACAACCCCATCTGGAGCAATCTCACCAAAGTGAAATATGCTCTATGCAAGATTTTCAACTGGATCATGTGATATTTAGTTTGGACAAAGACCACTGCCAGTCCTTCAATGATCTCAGATCTCCCTCCCATTTCAATCGCAAAGCAGCATCACCTTGCGGCATGTGAGCACCCAGTCATCTGTAAACAAAGCTTAGTGGCCAGGTAGGCCGCCAGGCCATAAGGGATGACAGGAGGCGAAACTGTACAACAACGGGGGCACCACCACCCCACTTCGCCTGAAGAGCATGACAAAGCCGAATCTAGGAGTAGAAGAGGCATTGAGGAAGACTGAAGTCTCCTTGGAGCTGATCGATTTACTTAAGACCATTATCAGCATAGACATGGCCCAATTCTGTAATATCGTAGCCATCCCAGATGGTCCCAAAGCCAGACCATATAGATGCTGAAGCGTTGGATTAGCCCATAATGGGGTAGAGGGACAAAGCCCCTCCATCCCACCAGCTTCTGCAGCTCCGACCATGCCCCATACAACACAGCCACTATGGTCATTACAGAAGAGCTCACCTCTGGGCCCAGAGTCAGGAGCTGCGACAGGCACTGGCCATCTTCCAAAAGCAATGCCTCCAAGGTGAGGGACTGGCAATGAGGTCAATCCACTCCAGGGCAAGATTATCCTGTGCTGCTAAGCAGTAACAATAGAAGTCATTAAGAGCTATACCCCCTCAGATTTGGACCTGCACAATGTAGAGAGCTATATCCTAGGTCCCCCCAACCCCCTGCCACAGGAACCGGGATGTAATGGAGTCCAGTGCCTTAAAGGAGGATTTAGGAACGTGGACAGGAGCATTCTGAAAAACATAAAGGAGTCTGGGTAGGAATACCATCTTAATAAGATTGGCTCAGCCAATAACATTGAGAGGCAGAGTCGACAATCCAGCATGGGTACAAGGTTATGATGAAGGAACTCGGTGGGGAACCAGAGACCACAAATCCAAAGTATTTAAAGGAGTCAACAATTAAAAGATCAGTGGGAAGGGGTTGGGCATCAACACTAGGTGGAAACAGAAAGAATAGGGAGGATTTGGGCCAGTTAATGGCAAGACCAGAGTAGTGGCCAAGATCATCAACCCATGATAACAGAGCTGGCAAAGAGGAATCCACTTGTCCAAGAAAAGCAGCATATTGTCCACATACAAAGCCAGTTTCTCTTCATTGCCTATGAGAATGAGGCCGGATATGGTGGGGTCACCCCAAATCTGCGCCTCTAAGGGCTCGATAGCCAAGGTGAAAAGACCAGGTGATAACAGGCAACCTTGACACTGGTAAAAGTGAGAGAATCTGGCATTAATGTTCTCATCCGAGGTGAGTAGGCGAGCAGCCTCATAATGAATGTGAAGGATTGGGATTTGGTCAAGATTGTTTTACCAGGTGGGAAAGAATTTTACCTTCTTCGTCACCATGCTCAAAAACTCCCTGACATGCACAGAACACTCTGGAACCATTTAGTTCCCAGAGAGACAGATTAAGATACAGAGAAGCAGAGAGAAATGCAGCATAGTAATCCTCCCCACCACTGGCAACATAATCCTGTTCAGCCATAATGGCCTCGTCCTCCAGCCATCGAGCCTCTGCGGAGTGGCTCTTCGAGAGGGCAGATGCCAGTGAGATCAAAGAACCACGAGCATAGGCTTTAGAAGCTACAGCATTGCTAGTCACCCCCATATTAGCAGTAAAGAAGTTTGCCAGGTCAGCCGTGTGAGGAGAGGCAGCATCCTCCACATTGAGCCAGGTGGGGCGCAATGTCCAGGTGCTGACTCAGGGGGAGTCTCCAAGATTCAGTGATAGGAGCATGGGGGAGTGATCCAACT
Source organism: Rhinophrynus dorsalis (assembly GCA_037306005.1). Classification (NCBI taxonomy): domain Eukaryota; kingdom Metazoa; phylum Chordata; class Amphibia; order Anura; family Rhinophrynidae; genus Rhinophrynus; species Rhinophrynus dorsalis. The sequence goes on along the minus strand of CM074719.1, from coordinate 590,048,730 downwards.
CCCCCCAAGACAGGTAATCACAGGCAGACATCCAGCTCCTGATATACCTAGAGACAAACGTATGATCAATACGGGACAGAGGGTGGTGCATAGAGGAATGACAGGAATACCCACAGTCTGTTGGGTGAAGGGAATGCCAGGCGTCCACCAAGCCCATGTTACCCATCCAGCCACCAAAGGTCAGCTGAGTGCGAGATGACACCCCCCCAATCGGTCAAGGTAACTATCCAGATTATTTTTAAAATCGCCCATGCAAACCACCTGGTGTCCAGGTCAAGCAGAAACAAATTCCAAGTTGTCATGCAGAACAGAATCAGTAAAAGGTAGGGGAATCTATAGATTAACTATTAAAAATGGTATACCCTCAATGGAACAGTCAAGAAACAGGTAACGACCATCACTGTCCAATTTAAGTTCTAGGAACTCATAACATAAAGAACTCTTATCCATGATTGTGACCACCCTTGCATGGGTAGAAAAATGATAATGACAGGACATTCAGTGTTTTTTAAGAGACAGAACCCCGGATCCCACCAAGTGCGTCTTCTAAAGGAGAACCACATCAGGGGCTTGGCGGCATATATAAGCCAGCTCCAGGGAACACAATTTTATTGTTTAAGCCCCGCATATTCCACAATAAAACCACCATGCATGAAACCAATAATGCCTCCACCCCCCTCATATCGCCCACATCTGGTGTTGTTATCACATACAACGGTGTGGCATGTCCAGGAATTCCAGAAAATAACACAATGTGGGATTACAGTCCCAGACGAAGAAAAAGATGGATAAAGCATAAGAACAGCCCCACCTACCCCAAACTCCCCCCACATCTAGTTTTGGGATCACATTTAACGGTGGGAACCCCAGACGAGTATAGCACATCTATTATTAAACACAATGCAAGAATGCAGTACCAGACAGAGGCACAACAGTGAGATGCATTACCATTGCAACAAAACAGGAGTAACCCCACCCCCATCTGACCGGTGACCACATGCAACGGTGGGAGCCCCAGGCGAGGATAGCATGCCCAAGGACCCAAAGAGAGGCACAACATACAGGCAGAAACACAGCAGTGAGTAGACCCAGGAGCAAAACACTGGATTCCCACCGCATGTTCTAGAAGAAGTAAAGTCGTCCCCCCATAACAGATCCAAATAATATCTGACAGTAGTTTTAATCAGGATCCATGCCCACCACCATAGGCCGAGGACCCAAGAAGCCCAGACTACAACAAGTCACAGAGGAACAGAACCCCCTGAACAGAACAGGAGAGCATCTTTGCAGGCACAGGAGGTCATGACCTGCCCAAGGTCCAGACAGTGCCAAGCGTCAGGTCAGCCAAGATCAGTCACCATTGCAGACATCAAAGGAGTAAGAGATTCCGCCATAGGCGTGGAAGCAGCTATTTACGACTACAGTCCCTCCAACCAGGACACCGACTCCGCATCAGAAGTGAAGTAACGAGCACGGCCTCCATGGGTGACCTGCAGATGTGCCGGGTATAGCATAGCATAAGGAATATTTCTTACATCAGGTTTATAAGTGTTTTTTTCAGGGGATTTCTGGACATCAGGATAATAAGTAAGTGTTTTTTTTCAGGGAATGTGTTAAATTAGGGAAATTAATACTGTGCATGCCAGTGGGGTATGCAACTATGTGTGTTGCGTTGCATACCCCAGGGCACTCATAGGGTTAATATTCTTTTGTCTTTAATCACGTGTGTTGGAAACCACTTTTCTAATACACATCAATGGTTTTCATTTCACGTTAAGGGACTTTTTATGTCACAGTTTTTTCGAGATAAAAAGTACATTCCTTAATGTTTGTTTGAAGCCACTGTGCAGTGCTTTTTTTACAGTGCAGTTAATAGAATATTACAGTGAGGAATAGAATCGAGCCCTAAGACTTCAAAGCCAGAATTGTGTACATTGCCATCCTCATATATGCATTTGAAAGCTACCGCAAAAAGCCAGTAACTCATGACTACAAAAGTATTGGTAAATAAAAGCTTCAAAAAATGATTATGAATTAGGATAACTCTGACATATAAGGAAATGTGTCAGAGGAAATACCGACAACCCTTCAGAATGACCAACGCTCCCATAGATCATTTGAAGTAATGCTTTGGAAAACTATCTATCATTCAAGCAGAGCCATATCATCCATTATGGCAACCTAGGCTGTTGCCTAGGGCCCGTGGCAATATGAAGGGCCTGGCTGCAAGTGATGGGTCATAAACAGAGACCCTGCTGTAGCTGCTGCTGCCATCTTGTGGCAAATGCCTTTTTTGTTGAAAGAGACCAGCATCATTCAGTTGCTCTGACTTCCTTGAGAGCTACAATGCCAGTACCAGCTAGCAGCACTCTGTATCAGAAGCAACAGATCAGACGATGTGGGGTCCCAAATGGATACCTTGCCTAGGGCCCTATGGAGCCTGTGGTAAGGTCCCTTCAAACACAGTCAGGACAACCAGGAAGTTGTAACTTCAATGCAGTTTATTAAACAGCAACAACAAAAGAAAAGTCTCTTTCCAATTTTAGGGTATGCTTCCCCTTTAAATCAAACAGGTTTTTGACACCAAATAAAAAGTACAGAAATAAACAGGCCTACTCCTTTCAGGAGGCTAACTCACAGTAGTTCCCTCACTACCAGTTACTGGCCCAGCTACTCTGGGTTCCAGTACAAAACAAGTAAAACAAGCAGACATGCAATCTTTTCAGTTCAGAAGCTTGATCACCATTCCTTGGTTTCAGAGGCAGACAGACAGCTTGCAGGTCTCCAAACACACTATCCCAGTGCAGTCTGACCACACCCTGCTCTTTCAGACCTACTATATAGGTCTGAGCTAATTAACCAAGAGCAGATGTGCTAGCAGAGGCAAAAGACAAAACTTAACCCTTTACTTGCTGGGATATACTGCTTGTTGTAGCCTATGGCTGACGTATACATGGTCCTGGACTCTGTCACAAGCCTTAATCTGTTTCTGCATTCAAGGGGTTAATATGCCTATTTAAATAGTGAGACATTGCATTTTCTCCCCTATAGTGCAGTTATCCCAGTATGCATGCTATTTTCTTCTTTAGAACATATGGCCCATATATGTGTGTCCCCCTACTACTGGATGTATCACTGTTGGAGCCATCTGTCATTCCTGGAAACAGATCCATAATGCTACCTGTTTCTGCAATGTGTGAGTATAGTTCTACCAAGAGGGACAACAACCTTAACAATTTATAGATCTCTGAACTGCAAAATCAGCACTGTTAATTGCTCAAACTCTTACCTACAATCTGTCATCCCAGCCTGATATCTTTCAGACAGTGATTCTCAGCTCCAGTCCTCAGGCCAGATTTGAAGGATATACCTAATTAATCTCAAGCAGACCAGTCACAAATACTGAAATTTACTTGTGACCAATCAGGAATATTCTGAAACCCTGATCCGTTTACGTGTCCCGGCGAGGAATACTGCAGAGAATCACTGCTGTAGGTTCACAAAACCTACTGCCTTATCTTCAGAAGAAAATGAAAGGAAATTCTCAAACTAACCATCTGGACTAGAGAGATGAAATAAAAATTCCCCAAACTCCCAGTGATTTAAGTGGATCTTTTAAACTCTTCAATGCTAGTGAGGCCTCCACTGCATTGCTTTGTGATGCATTGTGGGTCTCTCTAGCACTCAAGTTGCTAAAAGTCCCAATTAAATCAATAATTTTTTTATGTCCCCCTATAATGCCTATTAGAACTAAGATATGTAACTCCACATTGAAACTGACTGACTGTGCTCTAAACCTCTCTCTTCTAGTAACCAGGATAGACCACTGGTATGTGTGTGAATGGACCCACAGATGTTCTGAGTATTACAGGGGAGATTTATAGAACAGGGGTTATCTGGAAAATAAACATTATTTTGGACTTACTTGCTTACACGTATGGGTAATATTGATAGAAATGCTTACACCAGTCCTTATGCTCTGTAGTCGACTTTTTGTCTAAGTGACTTTAGGTTTGAGGCAAAAGAAATGGTGCTAATTGCAACAATTTTGTGACAGAATTTACTGCTAACATTTAAGCCTTTGCATGCCAGAGGGGTACTCAATGTATCCTCATCATTGTTATAATTTTTAAAAGGATTAGTGCTACTACTGGGTTTATAGAACTTTTTGTATAACTTTACAAATGGTCTTCTCAGAAGGAGGAGGGACATAATTATTTATTTCATAACATGCAGGAACCATGGCTTAATTCAGTTTTTATTGTATAACTACTACCACCAACATGTCCATACACTCCTCCTACTGCTTTCCCCTTACCTCTGACCCTAGGGGTGGGTCTGTCTCTAGTCTCTATCACAGTCAGTCTAAGTCACAGCTCAGGTTAAGGATCTCCTGTCCGTCTATGTCACCTATCAGTCAAAAGTTGTTGTTTTTTTGTTTTACTGTCCCTCTCTCGCACTGTCAACAAAGAAATCACCCCCACTTCCCCTGTAACTGCAAGCAACTCCAGCTCACCCTTTTTTTCAGTCTGCCACTACATGTAGCTAATGTCAAAATTTCGTCAGCAGATTTCTCTTTCTCTTCCAGCTTGACCACAGTATTAATTTTTACAGTATAGGATGATGATAGACATGTACAGTACAGGACGAGGATAGACATGTTAGCTCTGGAATCAGCATTTTTCACTAAAGCATTAAGAGCTTCCACCCCACTTGCAGAGATGTAGGATCATGCTTATGTGTATGTATACTCAGTTTGACAAGCTTGTTTTCAAAGTATGATGCATTATGTATGTCTGTATATTATCTGTTGGTCACTCTCTTAATATTTTGCTATTGAGACAAAAAGTTTTCAGAGGGGTGTACAAAGCATTGCTCTGTAATAGATTGTACAACCTCTATGGTACTTAGTGGGTTAAAGCACCAATTAGAATGTTCAGGGAAAATGTGACATCATAAATAGTGGATTGTTTTAAACATAACTGAGGATATTCACTAAGGTGTGATGACCTTCTCCACTCTGGAATTCCCTCCCCCCACCCCATCAGACTCTCCCCCAGCCTTCAGATCTTCAGATGCTCCCTGAAAACCCCTCTCTTCAAGGAAGCCTATCAACTACCTCCATAACCATTATCACCAAGAACTACCCCTTCCCTTGACAACCGCCACTCAATAGCACTTCTCACTCCCACCCACTGACTGGCAGTTCATGTGGCAGGATGCACTTACACCCAATAGCACTTACTCCTTCTGTGTCCAACCTACCTTCCTCTAGACTGTAAGATCTCAGGAGCAGGGCCCTCTGATCCTTCTGTTCTTCACATTTGATTTGTATTATTTAATACCTCTGTAGGTCTATTCCCTATTGTACAGTGCTGCAGAACACATGGGTGCTATATAAATAAAGTATGATAATAATAATAATAATAATGATGATGAAGAGGTGATAAAGTGGGGATAACTTATCCAGTGATATCACTTCTCCAGTTCCTATGTTATTCTATGGACCCTATGCACTAAGATTGCTCCAGTTTGAAAGATGTTAGGGCATAGGATCCATAGAATAACATAGGAAATGGAGAAGTTATCACCACTTTATCAAACCTTAATGAATAACCCCGGACATGTGTTTGCAATAGCATTGTTCAGTTGATAAAGTGTCATTTCCCAATATATTGATGATACCTACAGATATGATCTGGTCTCCCCGCTGTAGTTCCCCACTCAGATCTGCAGGCCCCCCTGCTAAGATAAAGGAGATGAAAATTCCTTCTCCATCTTCTCCTCCAACAATGTTGAATCCTAGTCCCGTGGATCCTTTGTGCAATATTACTTTTCGGGGATCCCTGTGAAAAAAGAAATACTTATATTATCTGTGGTTCCTTCCAAAGTAAGCAGACTTATTTTCCTTTCATTGCTTTAAAGTGACAGTTAACTCTCCTATTTGACTTAACCCTTTAAGGACCTGTCGTGCACTCACTTAAGGACCAGGGACCATTTTTTTTTCAGAATCCGGACTCCCAGAACAGCGTGCAGCCGAGTGGGGAGCCCGGAATTCCATGATGGTCCAGAACCGTCATGGGTCCCTAAGTGAAAACAAGCCATGATGGTCCTGGACCGTCATGGATCATTAAGGGGTTATGAAAACCTATATGCTATAGAGCTTTTCCTGCTGAGTAAAACAAGGTCACTTCCACCACTGTCAGTTGTTTTATTCAAAACTAGTTGAACAGCCCGTGTACACTGGCCACAGTGCAATGCAGCAACGGCCGTGCTGCAGTCATGCACATTAGAGACTGCCTGTGCCGCGGCTGATAACGGAGCGGGTTGCTCCAAATTCAGACTGTAGTCCTCTCTGCGTACCGACTATGATCTGAATTCGGAGCACCCCGCTCCGTTATCAGCCGCGGCGTGGGCAGCCTGTACTGCGCATGACTGCAGCGCGCACAGTCGTCTGTACTGCACATGACATCTTCTGACAAACATATGTTAGCAAATTATTATATAGGATTTATAATGGTTCAAATAACCAGGAAGTGAATTTACTGTGTTTACTTCCTGATAGTTCTAACTGACAGGAAGTGACAGGCAGTTCTATCACATTTACTGTATGTCTCTGATTTTCCTCTCCATTAGAATCTAACAGAATAACTAATTGGAATTTGACCACTAGAGGGCACTGCTAATGTAAAAAAAAAAAAAACAGTTTAAACTGTAACAGCACTAGAAATATGCATCTTTCAGCAGTGCCCTCATTTTACTCAACAGGAAAAGCCCTACATAAAAAAAGTTTATTGCTTCTTTAAGCCATTCTGCAGACCATAATATGTAAAGTCAGATTACCTATACATATATTTTTTTCATCTTCACTTTTTTTTTTATTAAGACAAATTACCGCATACAGTCTGATGCTATGCTGTCACTTTTCTCAGTAACATTTTTAACACTTTTATGGCCCTGAGAAGACATCCCTCTCTATTTTTAGAGAATTTTCTGTCAAGGAGTATGAAAGCAGGGATAGTAGTACAATGTAACACTGTCCCTGCACCACTAAGTGCTCTGTACACTGTAGTGAAGGAAAGCAAAAAATTATATCACTCTCTCTGCTTCCACAGTCCTTGACAAAGAGCTCTCTGGAAACAGAAATTCAGGGAGCTCAATGTCAGGGACATTAACCCCTTGAGTGCCAGAGGGGTGCATCTAAAAAACAATAATAGGTGAAAAGGAAATGGCAGTGTGATTTTACATATTATTATTTGAATATACATATTATTCACTTGCAAGATACATAAAACAAAATAGGAGGAGGATTGTCTCTTCAAGTCTTTGGATGCTGACGTGGTCTAGAAATTGATGGAGACGTAGATATAAAAGGAGTTACTTATTTGTACATGTCCACAAATTGTTTTGCAGTGCTTTAGAAATGTTTCTAGTTTCAAATGGGTTGTATCATGATATTATTACAAACGTATATATTTTATAAAACAAACTAAAAAAAATGTTCTGTGGGCACACCAGCAAGTCTGGTTTTCAGGATCTCCCTTCATGGGGGGAGATTCACTAAGCGGTGATAAAGAGGTGATAAAGTGGAGAGGACTTCTCTAGTTTGTGATCACGGCTTACAGCATAATGACATAGTCGTAGTATAATAACTGAGCTTATGTAGCTTCCCGGGCGCTTAGGCCCAGGTGAGTAAAATACATGGTGAGCCAAATAAGAGGGCCACTTAGGAATACATTTTTAAAAAGAGGGAGTGGGGTGGGGGGTTCACAGAATGGAGAACCCAAAAGGGAAGGCTGCAACCCAGTATTTAAAGGGATAGTAATACTTCGTTTTAACTTTATTTTATTTTGTAGGCATTAAAAAAACATGAAGAATGATATAAGTCTTATCTCTCAAACCTTTATGGTTTAACAGATATTCACAAGCAAAGTTTCCCCTCCCGTCCCTTTTTCCTAGTGTAAGCCATCTCTTCTCAGATGTGGAATCCAGTCCATAGACCAGACAGATAACAGAAGGGGACAATCTTCTTCCTATAAGAACAATGAAAGCCCTGCCCCCCTTGACAAGTTTTTCAGGTTTTTCCCTTATCTTAATTGAAGATTGTCCCTCTCTGCAGTCTACGTGGGCACCTCCCTTCTGATCTGGCTGAGCAGTGTTACATCAGTAAAAAGGGAGGGAGGAGGATACTTTATCATTGAATTACTCCTGAACTACAACTCTGACAGAATTGAAATAACACTCTCCAAAGTCCAAATACTATGATGATTAATTAGAGCTGCTTTTATTATGAAACATTACTATCCCTTTAAGGGCTTGCATCCCTTCCCACAAACACAGGCAATAGCTTTTAACTTATCACTTTGCCAGTTCCTATGTTATTCTATGGGGCCTATGCACTAAGAAATGTTAGTGAATTGGCTTCATAGAATAACATAGGAACTGGAGAAGTCATCTCTACTTTATCACCTCATTATCAAAGCTTAGTGAATCTCTCCCATGATCTGTTTGTTTGCCTGAAGGATTGGAGCTGGGAATCGCTGTTCTAAGCCAAGCATGCACAAAATCAGTGACACATATCAAAGGAAACAGGAGAAATTTTGGGGCATACCAAAGTGGGAATTAAAGAATTCAAATTATTTAAATGGTATTTTAACCTCTTCAATGCTAGTTTGGTCTCCAATGCATTGTTTCAAAATAGCATTAGCATTAAAGGGGGGTTGTTATGCACTAAGGGGTGATAAAGAGGTGATAAAGTGGAGATAACTTCTCCAGTGATATCAATTCCCCAGTTTCTATGTTATTCTATGGAGCCAATGCAATAAGATCTCCAGATTTAGAGAAACGTTAGTGCATTGGCTCCATAGAATAACATATGAACTGGAGAAATGACAACACTGGAGAAGTCATATCCACTTTATCACCTCTTTATCACTCCTTAGTGCATAACCTCCAAGGAGTCCCATTTAACTCAATGGTAATTTAGGAAAATGTATACATCCCCTGTGGTGCAGTTGATTTGCTGTGGAATTGTCCCAGTTTTGTTTGTTACCTAAAGAGTAGTAATAAGAATCAAAACGCACATAAAATATTGACTTTACCAGAGGAGCTGCTAGAATGACTGGTACTGGCTGTAATGCTCTGCAATGCGTTGTGTACCGATCTGGCACTCAAAGGGTTAAATTGTGCAATAAGAACAGCTATACCACAGGACCCCTTCCTGGAAAAATACTTAATTATTATTATTATTATCTGTTGTCTCCGTGACATTGGGAATAATGTCCCCTTAAGATTAGTAATACTTTTGATGAAATTATAACACAGTAACATAGCTGATGAGGTTGAAAAAAAGTCATGCATTCATCACATTGAGCCCACACCAAATCACCCATGTTGATAAAGAGGAAGACAAAAAACAAAACAAAACATTGAAGCCATTTCCAATTAAAGGGATAGTAATGTTTCAAAATAAAAGCAGTGCCAAATAATCTTCATAGTATTTGGGCCATGGAGAGTGTTATTTCAATACTGTCAGAGTTGTAGTTCAAGAGAAATTGAATGATAAAGTATCTCCCTTCTGCCCCTTTTACCTAGTGTAAGCCACCTCCCCTCAGATGTGGCATCTGGTCCACAGACCAGACAGCTCACAGCAAGGGACAATCTTCTTACAGTGAGAAAAATGAAAATCTTGCCCCTCTTGATAGGTTTTTCAGGATTTTCCCTGATGCTGATTGGAGATTGTCCCTCTCTGCAAGTTATCTGGACACCACCTTTCTGCTTTGAGGTAAGCAGTGTTACATCAGTAAAAGGGGCAGGAGGGGATACTTTATCATTCAATTACTCTTGAACTACAACTCTGACAGTATTGAAATAACACTCTCCAAAGTCCAAATACTATGATGATTAATTGGAGCTGCTTTTATCGTGAAACATTACTATCCCTTTAAGTTTCAGGTGGGTAAAAAAATTCCTTCCTGATTCCTAAAGGCAGTCGGATATCAAAGTACTATCTGCTTTGAAACCAGATTCTCAGGATTATTCTGAGTTAGAAAGGTATCCATTACTTTTTTGAAAGCAGCAACAGTATCTACAAGTACAGTACCTCGAGATAAAGAAATATATAACTTTACTGCCCTTACTGTAAAAAAATCCTGGCTTTCCTCTAGTCTTAATGGATTATCTCTTATTTTTTGTACAACTCTTAGCATAAATAATTCATTGGATTGTTCTTTGTATTGACTTTGAATATATGTGTAAATGGTTATCATATCACCTCGTAAATGTCTCTTCTCTAATGTAAACAAACCCAGTTTAGCTAGTGTTGCACATTTCTGCACTTTTTCCACTTAAATACTGTGTTTTTTAAGATCTGGTGGCCAAAAATGTACTCAATATTCTCGTTGAGGCCTTACCTAAGATTTTTATAAAGTTAGAATTATATTTCCATCTTGTGCACCTATACCCCTTTTTATACAGGATAGTACTCTATTGGCTCTTGCAGCAGCTGAGTGACACTGAACACTGTTGTGAAGTCTATTGTATATCAGTACTCCTAAATCTTTCTCTAATGAGGATTCCCCAAGTAGGTTCCCATTAAGTGTTCACTAGCAATAGTGGCAGAGTGTTGTCTGTATGGTTTAATTACTTGAATGCCAAAGGGATATGGAAAGACTGCAAAGCAATGCAAAACAAATCTGGTTTGGCACACAAAAGGGTTGGCAGAAGGGTATTCAACGCATTGATGAACAATGAGCTTGGTACCCTTCTGGCACTGGAAGGGTATGTTGGATAATTCTCTGGCCCTGAAAGGGTAACAAACAAAATCCTGCATGCATTGCAGACAACTCTGCCATGGAAAATGTTTACTCTTTCAGTGGCAAAGATGTATCCAAGGTAATCGGTCTCTGGCAGTGGAAGGCTTAATTCTTTCACTGCAAAAGAGTGCAGTGCATTGCAATGATTTGAATACCTCTGTGGCACTGAAAGAGTTTAAAAAAAACTGATACTGAAATGGATAACACTGAGTGGCAAAAGAGGTATGCACTGCAATAACTCTTTGGCAGTGAAAGGGGTTAACCATTTCACTGCCAAAGAGGTATCCAACACACTGGAAAGCACATATTAACCCTGGCAAACAGGTATCCGAAGGAATAGGTCTCTGGCAGTAAAAGGGTTAGCTCTTTGACTGCAAAAGACCTATCCAATGCATTTCAATGTGTTGCTTACCTCTCTGACACTGAAAGGGTTCACCCTTTCACTGTGAAAGTGTTATTCATTACATTGGATAGCTCTCTGACACACAGACACACACTGGGGAGAAGGCAGAATAGGGAGGGTTGGAGGGACAAGGGGAGAAGGCTGTATAGAGAGGGTAGGAGGGACAAGGGGAGAAGGTTGAATAGAGAGGGTGGGAGGGACAAGGGAAGAAGGTTGAATAGGGAGGAAGGCTGAATAGGGAGATGGGAGGGACAAGGGGAGAACTCTGAACAGGGAGTGTGGGAGGGGCAAGGGGAGGAGGCTGAATAGGGAGATTGGGAGGGACAAGGGGGGGATGCTGAATAGGGTGGGTGGGAGGGACAAGGGGGGGAAGGCTGAATAGGGTGGGTGGGAGGGACAAGGGGGAAGGCTGAATAGGGTGGGTGGGAGGGACAAGGGGGAAGGCTGAATAGGGAGGGAGAGAGAGATGAGGAGAAGGCTGAATAGGAAGGGTTGGTGGGACAATGGGAGAAGGCTGAATAGGGAGGGAGAGTGGGACACTGGGAGAAGGTTGAATAGGGAGGGAGGGTGAGCCACAAGGAGAAGACTGAATACGGAGGGAGGGTGGGCCACTGGGAGAAGGCTGAATACGGAGGGAGGGTGGGCCACTGGGAGAAGGCTGAATAGGGAGGGAGGGTGGGACACTGGGAGAAGGCTGAATAGGGAGGGAGGGTGGGACACTGGGAGAAGGCTGAATAGGGAGGGAGGGTGGGCCACTGGGAGAAGGCTGAATAGGGAGGGAGGGTGGACCACTGGGAGAAGGCTGAATAGGGAGGGAGGGAGGGTGGGCCACTGGGAGAAGGTTGAATAGGGAGGGAGGGAGGGAGGGAGGGTGGGCCACTGGGGGAAGACTGAATAGGGAGGGAGGGTGGTTCACTGGGAGAAGGCTGAATAGGGAGGGTTGGTGGGACAATGGGAGAAGGCTGAATAGGGAGGGAGGGTGGGACACTGGGAGAAGGCTGAATAGGGAGGGAGGGTGGGCCACTGGGAGAAGACTGAATAGGGAGGGAGGGTGGGCCACTGGGAGAAGGCTGAATAGGGAGGGAGGGTGGGACACTGGGAGAAGGCTGAATAGGGAGGGAGGGTGGGCCACTGGGAGAAGGCTGAATAGGGAGGGAGGGTGGGCCACTGGGAGAAGGCTGAATAGGGAGGGAGGGTGGGACACTGGGAGAAGGCTGAATAGGAAGGGTTGGTGGGCCACTGGGAGAAGGCTGAATAGGGAGGGAGGGTGGGCCACTGGGAGAAGGCTGAATAGGGAGGGAGGGTGGGCCACTGGGGGAAGGCTGAATAGGGAGGGAGGGAGGGTGGGCCACTGGGAGAAGGTTGAATAGGGAGGGAGGGAGGGTGGGCCACTGGGGGAAGACTGAATAGGGAGGGAGGGTGGTTCACTGGGGGAAGGCTGAATAGGGAGGGAGGGTGGGACACTGGGAGAAGGCTGAATAGGGAGGGTTGGTGGGACACTGGGAGAAGGCTGAATAAGGAGGGAGGCTGGGGCAAGGGGAAAATGATCTACAGGGAGAGTGGGGGGTGGGGTCAGGGGAGTGTTAATCCTTTCACTGCCAAAGAGGAATTCAATGCATTGGATAGCTCTCTGACACAGACACAAATACACACACTGGAGAGGATGGGAATGACAGGGGAGAAGGCTGAATGGAGACTGTGGGTTAGATGGGGAAAAGGGTCTACAGGGAGAGTGAGATGGTCATGGGAGAAGCCTGAATGGGAAAAGTGGGAGCAATGGGAAGAAGGCTGAACAAGGAGGATGGGGGGACAGGGGATTGTATAAAGTTGGTGTCAGTCAAGAGAGCACAAATGTTTCATTATGACTCGAGATCTAACAGTGGGCACTATTGGATTAAAAACTAAACAAGTTTGAGCCGTAAAAATTATCAACTCCGAACAGTGGAAGCGCCCTTGTTTTCGGATTTACCTTGTAGATCACATAGAGCAGCCTCCCATGAGCGCTAAGTGAGAAGCTGACATAGAAACATAGAGTTTGATAGCAGAAAAGAACAATCTGGCACCTTCCAGTCTGCCCATTTCCCTATTAAATAAATTGCACAGTCTAATATACTTCTAAAAATAGACTTATGTCTATCACAGGCATTTTAATTCCCTAATAGTATTTGCCCCAAACACCTCTGCTGGGAGGCTTTTCCATGAGTCTATCACCCTTTCTGTAAAGTAATACTTACTTAAAAGTAGGCAGGCAATGTAACAAAGCAGTGGGGGGAATGCGAGCAGGGTACTGGGTTGTATAGCTAGGAGCATTAGTAGTAGAAAAAGGGAAGTGGTCAGGCCACTCTACAGATCTCTAGTTAGAGTATTGTGTACAGTACTGGAGACCCCATCTCCAGAAGGATATAGATACTCTAGAGAGAATTCAGAGAAGGGCTACAAAAATGGTGAGTGGTTTACAGGAAAAGATCTGAACATGTATAGCTTGGAGGAGAGAAGAGAGAGGGGATATGATAGAAACATTCAAATACATGAAGGGATTCAACAAAGTGCAGAATGGAAGTATATTTCAAAGCAGTAAAAATGTTAGGAGAAGAGGCCATAGTCTAAAACTAGAGGGACACAGGTTTATACGTAATGTAAGAAAGTTTTACTTCTCTGAGAGGGTAGTAGATAAGTGGAATAACCTACCAGCAGAAGTGGTAGAGGTTAATACAGTGATGGAATGTAAGCATGCATTGGATAAGCATAAGGCTGTCCTGAACATAAGAAAAGACCAATGACCAAATTAGGTTTGAGGTTTTTACAGTAGGAAAATGGACAGACTAGAGTTGAAGCATTTTAAACTGAAGGAGCTAATTGTACTGGTCTGCCTGAAGCTTCTTGTCCCACTTCCTACAAGAGCTGAAGCTGCCGGTGGCAACCTCATTCCTGTTGGCTGTGCAGCCAAAAGGAATCACCAGCTGCAATATTGATACTGCACCATCTCTATGAGGAGAAACTCAGGGGGTGAACATATAGATTAAGGGCTGTTATGCTGCTACTCCCAGCAGTGGGCATAGCTGTATTACATTTTTAAATGTTGAAATTTAACATATTTGTATATTAAAAATGTGCTTATCGTTAATGAAACTGAAATGAAAGCTGAAAATTTAGTAATATGACATTTAAAGGGATAGAAATACTTTGATTACACTGCAGCTGAGTCTTCTTTATATATTTTTAAACCCATAGTGCTTTATTTACTTACAATGTTGTAGTTCAAACACTATTCCTGCAGAAAGGATCCCCTCCCGCCCCTTCTGGCCATGTCACTGATCCTCTCTGCTGGTGCAGAAGGAGAGCGGGAGGGACAATCTTCAGTAAGCAAAAGGAAAATCCTTCTCTCCTTCCTCAAAGGGGGTCAGGGTTTTCCCTTATACTTACAGTGTTAAAGGGTTAGCAATATCTTATATAAATAAAAAGTAATATTGTAGATAATAAAAAATAAATCCATCGATGCCAGTCTGATCTCTCAGACCTTTATGGTTTGAGAGATATAAGGTGATATCCTCCTTCCCCTTGCACAGACGTCAGCCTCTAGCTGACACGAGGAGATCCTGGGCCTGTGACCGGCAGGTGGCTCTTCAGCAGAACCGAAATAGCGCTATGTAAAAAGAAATACTTCATTGGAACGGTCTACAAAGTGTGACTGCAAACCAGGCACACTTTGTAGATCGTTCCAATTAAGTATTTCATTTTAGATTGCAGTATTTCGGCTCTGCTGAAGAGCCGCCTCGAGTTGGCCGACACACAGCTGACATCAGTGAGGGGTGAACTTTATCACCGTATATCTCTCAAACCATAAAGGTATGAGTGATCAGACTGGCATTGATGGATTCAGTTTTTGTTTATCCTATATAATAATTCACTAAAACGTGTGTACGCAGTCATGAGCAGTAGAGACTGCCAGTGATGAGGCTGATGCAGAGTGCAGCATGGGCAGTCTCTACTGAGCATGACTGCACCGAGACCGGCTGGCACTGTATCAGCCGCGGCGTGGGCAGTCTCTACTGTGCATGATTGCCCTGCGATCGGCTGGCAGTGGCACTGTGGCCCATGTAACGGGCTCTTCAACTAGTCTATGATATTACTTTTTATTTATATACTAGTTGAACAGCCCGTTACACGGGCCACAGTGCCTCTGGCAGCCAGTAGCGGGGCAGTCACACGCAGTGGAGACTGCCCGCGCCTCGGCTGATACAGAGCTGGACGCTCCTTCGGAGCGCCCAGCTCTGTATCAGCCGCGGCGCGGGCAGTCTCTACTGCGCATGACTGCCGCACGCGCAGCAGTGTCTACTGCGCATGTCGGGCGTTACACACAACTTAGCGAATTATTATATAGGATGATATTTATCTTTCTAACCTTTAAGATTATCCCTAGCTGAATCGATCCAGTCCCACGACCGGATTCAAGATCTTAGGGGAGGCAGCCAGAAGGCGCAGGAGGAGGATCCTTTCTGCAGGAACAGCGTTTGAACCACAACATTGTAAGTAACTAAATATAGCGCTATGGGTTTAATAATATATAAAGAAAACTCAGAACTGCAGTTTAATTGAAGTATTACTACCCCTTTAAATCTGTTCATATTTGATGTTCTAAATCCCATCTGCTGTAGCAGATGGTGCTGTTTAGAAAGATATATTTTGGGATCCACTATAATTATTTGTGAAGTGACATCTGTTTTTAACCCTTTGAGTGCCAGGCGGGTGCTCAACGCAGTTAGAAGCAATGTGTTGCACACCCCTCTGGCACTCAAAGGGTTAAACTGTGCTTATGCAGGCAGACTTCATCACTGGATTTAATCTTTGCAACACGTTGCCAAGTAACGAGTGGTGACCCCCCCCTCTGTCACACAAGGGGTTAATAGAAGTATGAATGTACTATTAACCCCTTACCGCCCGAGGACGTACATATACGTCTTGAGCGGATGTCCCAGGTGGACAGAGGACATACATGTACGTCCTGGGAGTCATTAAAACAAATGGGGAAAAAATGTTCAGTGGGCATTAAGAGCTGGCCGTGTGCAGAGTAAAAAAGGGTATACCCCCTGCCGGGAGATTTAACCCCTTATTGATGAGAGATGTGCCCAGACCATCACACATTTCCATTCTTCAAGGACGGGTGATGGTCCAGGCATGTCAATACGTTCATGATTGGGGCACACAGTGAACATGCCAGGCAGGCTGTAACTTACTGCCCCAGGACAGGAGCAGTCAGTTTTAGCCTTTACCTGGTGGCTCAACACATGCAATCACTACTATAGAGATCACATGTGCTGGCAGAGCCACATAACAAAGGCAATGTAAATAAACATTGCCTTTGTCATTGTCCTCTCCCTCTATCCTCCTCACTGTGATCGCAAAAAGAGAGAAGCAGAGAACTGTCAGCGCCTCAAATGGCCAGAAATTAGGCACTTTTGAGACACTGGGAACAAGAACGGGGGACAGGGGGACTTAAAAGAAAAAAAAAATGTGCCTTTTTGACCCCTCTTTATTTATTGAGTAACACAATTTGGAGCAAGACCAAGTATTTTATTTACACAAACTAATTTAGAAACACATATACTGATGTTTAAACAACATTAAATTAGTTTTATTACTGTAGAGCAATGCAATATACTTATATACACACATCACAGTCTGATATCATAAACAGAGGGACACCTGGGAGAGAAGGAGAGACGTAGGGATTTTTGACTCAGAGGAACAGCACCTCCCTAAAAAAGGGACATTTGGAAGGTATGAATGACCATCTATAACTTTTATCCAGTCCCTATGAAAAATGAACTGACCACAAATTATGACAGGAAAACCTATAAAGTTGTGTTTTTGGTTTTCATTTTTCATCTTTTTTTACTATTATCAAATGAAATGGTGAGTTATACATATAAATGTGGTATCAAAGGAAAACCCTACTTATGCATAAAAATAATGGTATATAATTTGTGTGGGTGTACTAACTGATTTAGAGGAAAATATGATTGAACAAAGGAATTCTAAAAAAGACAGAACTGATGTTTGTCCTCTAGTGTCAAAAAGCCTTAGTCACTAAGGGGTTAAATATTATTATAACTCAGATTTATCTTTATTTACATTAAATGGGAATGTTCTATTGTGATCACTTGTGGTGGTGGTGCTGCTCTTACTTACTTCAATGCAGTGTTGACAGTGTCCTCACTAAGGTGTGCAACAGTAAGTAACCCACTAAAAGAGTTAAATGAGTGATTAAAAGTGGGCAGGGCATCTGTTATTCCACTGAAACTCTGCATGAATAATTATCTTGCCATTCTGGGTCGCTCACCCTTGCTCACATTAGAGGGAGCACTGGTCGTAGACCTGCATATCTGTCAGGGGATTAGACCTCAATTAATCTGTGGAATGCTGCTTGTCTCTTATAACGCAGTTGGTTTGCGTCAGGATTTTTCAGTTTTGCTGTAACGTTAACACATCTGTAAATTAGGCAAATGTCTGCTTCCTGTGTTAAAGAAGCAGTTACCTTTTTGTTATAAAATATTATTTTTCCTTTACTGGGGAGTAAAATGGGGATAGTTGCTACAGCTCCAACTAAAATACATTTGATTATGTACTGTATGGGAGAGACTGAGTCACTTACTAAAACTCTCAGTAGGAAAGGAGTAGCGCCATGTGTTGTCCTCCCCTTCTAAGGGCTTCCGGGGGTGGACTGGAGCCACAACGAGTGATTCACCATGGGGCAGTGAGTTTGACAATAGTGGGCAAAGCCTCCTGGCCACTGCTCTCAAAATCAGTGTATCTAGATTGACATAGGTGGCGATTTTGGCCACTCCTGTGAAGTCCCACTGCCATCAGAGTTCCAAAGGTTCCCCGATATGCACAGATTGCCAAATCTCCTGTGCAACGCTGTACAGCAGTTGCTAGTTAATAATAAAAAGCTCATTCTTCCTCTAAGTTTTAAATGTGTTGAAGAAATAGGTCAGACACTCATTTAACACAAATGCACTAAAGATATATATATATATATATATATATATATATGCCCACTGTTATTTTATTTATTTGAAATGGCTGGAGTAAAGGATAGTTAAAGGAATGTGTTTTTTGGGTTTAATTTTTTTGCTACTCATTCTAGTGCTGTGGCAGCAGATGGCGATAGTGCACTGTATTTCACTATAAGAAGCAGATTTTGTTTTTTCAGAGTGCAGTAGAGAGAGAGGTTCAGAAGACCATTTCAGGTGCTCTGCTATTTTGAACTTCTACACCAAATGTACTGTAATTATCAAATCAATATGATTCAGTGAAGTGATGATTGTTTGATCTGTCCGCACACTGGACACTTAGCTTTACCCTGCTGAGAGCTTCTCACTGTGTAAACAAGAGATTGCAAAATATACCTACTAAATGTTATTTTTGTCTCTGCCGTTATAGATTTCTTTGACACTTTAAAGTGGACCTCTCCTCAGGGGAATTTTTATACATGGGCGAACCTGGATTTTTCTTTGAGCCTCCTGTTTCAGGGGAACCAACCTTGGTTCCAAACAGTCCCAGGTATACAGGAAGGAACCAGTCTAAGCAGAGATTCCCTTCCAAGTGTAGAAAAAGGGTTTTTTCCTACTTCTACTCCTGCCAACTGTCCTGATTTCCACAGACAGTCCAAGTATGGTTCTCTGTCCATGATCTAGCTATCCTTGTTATGGCTCTTTATTTTAAAACTGAATTTAAACCCCATAGTCTATTTGCTTATTAATTAAAGCTTAATAGAGTATAAGAATCCCCAAAATGTAACATAAATTAGATGATGTCATGTGTTTAGGTGTGGACATACCTGGGAACTCTACAGATCTGCCTTGGAGACTCTGGTTTTTAAAGTGAATTGCTAGGTCTCTGGTGGCAGAGGCTGTTTGTCCATTAGTGCTGAGCTTCCTATCAAAGTCTTCCTACCTTTCCTCCTTCCTACCAGGGGTCAAGTCCTGGGAAAAAAGTGTTGGAACTCACCCAAGATCCCCCCCCCCGCCCAAAATAAATATGTATATGGCTCACGTCAAGTATTTCTCTCTCTCTATACGTGTGTGTGTGTGTATCATTGCATATGTGAGTGTGTCTATCTCACTCTATGTATGTCAGTGCATGTGTGTGGGAGTTTCTGTGTCTATGTGTGTGTATGTCTGTTGCATGTATCTTTGTCTATCACTGTTGCATGCATGCACACACATTGCCCCCATCATCTCCACGTTGCCCTCACATTACCCTCATCTCCACATTGCCCCCATCATCTCCACATTGCCCTCTCATTTCCCCCACCAGCTCCAACTTGCCCCCATCAGCTCCACATTGCCCCTCACCAGCTCCAACTTTGCCCCCCATCAGCTCCAACTTGCACCCACCAGTTCCACTTTGCCCCCCATCAGCTCCAACTTTTCCCCCCATCAGCTCCAACTTGCCCCCATCAGCTCCACTTTGGCCCCCATCAGCTCCAACTTGCACCCATCAGCTCCACTTTGCCGCCCATCAGCTCTAACTTGCCCCCCATCAGCTCCACTTTGGTCCCTATCAGCTCCAAGTTGCCACATTGCCCCCCCCCATCAGCTCCACATTGCCCCCTGTGTAGCTACACATCTGTGCTGAAGAAGGCACAGACCTGACTGTGTTACGTTGCCTGGCGGGGGAGTTCTGCTAGCGGAAACAGCGTTCTTGCTCTGGAAAATGTGCAGGAACGCTGTTCCCACGCATTCCTGCAGGACTCAAGCCCTGCTTCCCACCCGGTACATACCACATCCCACCCACTCCTCCTCCTTCCCACCCTGTTCCTCCCACTTCCTGCCCACTCCTCCTCCTAACAACCCTGTTCCTCCAACTTCCTGCCTACTCCTCCTCCTTTTCACATTGTTCCTCCCACAACCCACCCACTCTTCCTCCTTCCCACCCTGTTCTACCCACTTCCCACTCAGTTCTACTCCTTCCTACCCTGTTCCTCCCATTTCCTGCCCACCTCTCCTCCTTCCCACCCGTTCCACCCACTTCCTGCCATCTCCTCCTTCACACCATGTTCCTCCCACTTCTTGCCCACTTCTCCTCCTCCCACCCTGTTCCACCCACTTCCCCAAGTACCATGCCAATAGGCCCCGCACACCCAATTAAACTCTACCCCTTTATGATGTGAATCCCGTCATTTACATATCCCCGGTTGCAGCACATGAACCCTCTTTAGGGGCTCAAGCGAATGAAGCTCCCAGGAATGGGTTGGGGTAATGGCAATTCTGCTGGAGAAGTGCAGTTTAAGTCTGTCACTTAACCCTTTGAGTGACATAGAGGTATCCAACGCATTGCTCAAAGGGTTAAGGGGGGTTATATTCTAAGAAAGAGGTGCAATTCTGAAGCAAAACAACTGCACCATACCTTTGAATTAACCCCTCTGGCACTGAAAGGGTTAAATGTTTTCTGTTTGCCCCTTGAATGCTAGTGAGGTGTTTTCCTTACTATATCCACCACAAAGTTTTCATTCGGTGCCAGTTCATGAACGTCTAGGGATGTTCCATAAGTTGACTATCAAAGGGAAAGTGTACCTGTACATTTTCTGGAAATGTATGCAACTATATACTTTTGCTATTACATTATGGTCAGTATGTATGCTGAATTGGCCAAATCAACATAATATAGAAACTCTTCAAAAGAGTATTACAGTCATTCTGTTCCTTCGTCCATCTGGATAGACCTTCCCGGGCTCACAGGACTGCTGGGGAAGAAGGCTTTCCTCCTTTAATCTGCTGTAAGAGGAAATGAACGTGCCCTCCTTTTAATACAAAAAAAGGTGTTTGTGGATGAAGAGATGAGGGTTACTGTTATTCTCTCAGATATTTATTAAAGGCCATTTGGGCCTTAGACTTTACAAATATTTCAATTTTAAGAAGTTTAACCACTTAATTTCTGGGCCAGCTAGAAAGCTCTGATTGCAATGCATTCGCACCCAGTATGACAGTGTATGTGTGTGTTTGGGTGGGGGGGTAAATTGTGAACCCGGTTAGACTGGGGGGGGGGGGTTGGGGTAGTTTATGTTAACGTTTTGCAAGTTAAGCCCTCTGATGCCAAAAAGTTTACGTTCAGCAATGGATTGCACAGCAATGCATTGCAAGTTGCTTGGCATCAAAGGGGTTAAGGGTGGACTTGTGTGAATGTAGGGTGGTGCTTAAGTGCACACAGGGACACTGGAAGGCTGTGGTGGTTGCTGCCCTTTTAGGCTTAGAAGGACTTTTTCCCTATGGGAAGAACTATAGGGAAGGACAAAATAGCCTTTCTGCCAGTATGCAATAGCAGAATTGCTGTTTGCAGTATTTTAGGAGTTTTTTTTTTTTTTTTTTTTTTTTTTACATGTGCTGAATGGTATAACCCAGCATACATACAGGCTGGAATATAATAGCAGGAGTAGTATTTCTCCCTATAATTTTACCAGCAGACTTTCCATTCTAAAGGAATGGAATATCTTTCTTAACCCTTTGAGTGCCAGAAAAGGTACAGAAAGAGTTAATCCTATGGTCAGAGGGGAGAGAGGCTGTTCTCGGTATATAATATATAAATATTACTGTTTTTCTCTCAGATAGGAAGGGAAAAAGGGGAAGTTTACAACTAAAAGTAAGAGGATTCTAAATATTTCCCTATATTTGGGGGCCTCCATTCACAATTCCACCAGGGGTCCCAGGGGTTAATCATACTTCCCTGTATTTCACCATAATACAAGTTTAGTTTGTTTATGGAGAATCGGAATCTGCTTATATGTTGTACTTAAAATTTTCTGTAGAATGAATAGTATGTGACAAATTGTCCTTTAAGTTTCTATGGTGCAGAATGGCACGTTATGCTAATTTCCTGTATGGTACAGCTCACTGTGCTATTAGAAATGACCTCAGTGTGTGTGACGTGATAGCATATTCCTTTAACCCTTTGTGTGCCAGAGCAAAGCAATGCGTTGCGTACCGCTCCGGAACTCAAAAGGTTAAATCAGAGACATTAGGGAAAAAAACTCAATGCAGAATTCCAATTTTCGTACAGTCCTGCAGAGTGAAACGTTCATAAGCGTCTCTGATTTAACACTTGTCTTAAGTGTGTGGTCTATACTTAGATTCCTTCATAACACAGTGGGAAACGAATTAGCATTCCGAAATTATTATATTACAAACAAATAGCTAGTACAACAGAAATATATCTTCAATTCCTGTTAATTTATCTAAACTTGTCTTAAAGGGACAGTAATACTTTCATTTATAAATGTCTAATATTGTAGCTATTAACTATAGAAGCAGAACAGGCTACTTTCCATTTCTTGAAACGTTAGAGTTTTTGCGTTCATAGCATTTAAAGTTCCCCCTCCCTCCCCTTTCTTATAAGTCCCTCTCTAGCTGACAGATCCTGATCCCGGGACCGGCAGAGGCTCTTTAGCAGAGCCGAAATCATGACATTTATTAAGAAATACTTCATTGGAAAGGTCTGCAAAGTGAGCTTGAAAACCAGGGACACTTTGTAGACTGTTCCAATGAAGTATTTCTCCATAAATGTCACAATTTCGGCTCTG
This sequence comes from Rhinophrynus dorsalis, assembly GCA_037306005.1. Lineage (NCBI taxonomy): Eukaryota > Metazoa > Chordata > Amphibia > Anura > Rhinophrynidae > Rhinophrynus > Rhinophrynus dorsalis. The sequence continues at coordinate 590,025,935 of CM074719.1, read as the reverse complement.
CTGAAGAGCCTCCGCTGGTCCCAGGACCAGGATCTGCCTCTGTCAGCTAGCGCGCTGACATATGAGAAAGGGGAGAGGGGGGGGATGTTAAATGCTACAAAACCAAAAACTCTAACGTTTCGAAAAATGGAAAGTAGCTTGTTCTGCTCCTATAGTTAATAGCTACAATATTAGACATTTATAAATCAAAGTTTTACTATGCCTTTAAGGTGGCAGGTCCCTTTTAAGGTGGTCAGACACTTCTGTATAATATATGTCTGTTTAAAATGCCAAACACTGTGTAGCACAAAACTTATATTTAAAGTGGAACTTTTATTCAAATTAAAATGCCCCCCAAATCATTATTCACTTAACGATACGCATATCAATACTTGTATTATCCTGAATATGTCCGGCATTATTGAGAAATCAGATTTTTTTCAGAAACTCACCAGCAGGCATCAGCACAGACATCTTGCTGCAGAAACATTTGTGAGTCTGCGCTGTCCGTCTCAGTCTCCTCTAGGATTGGTGAGTGGGAGTTGCATTGTACCGCATGGTACAGGAAGTGACTGACGTCACAGGCAAAATGATGCCTGCCAGTCAGTCTCCGAACAAGTTGGATTTCTCAATAACGCCAGACTTATTCAGGATAATACTAGTATTGATATGCTCATTGCTATGTGAATAATAATTTGGGCGGCACTTTAATTTGAATGAAAGTTCTGCTTTAAAGGCTTAAAGTGATAGTAATGTTTCACTAAAACAGCAGCTCCAATTAATCTTCATAGTATTTGGGCCATGGAGAGTGTTATTTCAATACTGTCAGAGTTGTAGTTCAAGAGTAATTGAACGATAAAGTTTCCTCCTTCCGCCCCTTTTACCTAGTGTAAGCCCCCACTCCTCAGATGTGGAATCCAGTCCATAGATCACACAGCTCACATCAAGGGTCAATATTCTACTGTGAGAACAATGAAAACCCTGCCCCCCTTGACAAGTTTTTCATCTTTTTCCCTTATCTTAATTGAAGATTGTCCCTCTCTGCAATCTACCTGGACACTCCCTGCTGCTCTTAGGTGAACAGTGTTATATCAGTAAAAGGGGGGAGGGGGATACTTTATCATTCAATTACTCTTGAACTACAACTCTGACAGTATTGAAATGACACCCTCCAAGGCCCAAATACTATGATGATTAATTTGAGCTGCTTTTATTATGAAACATTACTATCCCTTTAACCCTTCTGATGGTAAAGACATTGCAAATTTGTAGAAATCTCTAACATCCAAGCGGTTGATCTGAAAGGGAGTATATCAAATTAACTTTCAGTTAATTAATTTAAAATATAATTAAAAACTAGCTGTATGATGTGAAAGCAATTCGTTTTGAAATTTATGGTGATTAGTTTCTGCACTAGACCACTATTACCGCACACTGTGCTATGAATCAATCTAGGAAGAGCACACACACACTGGAGATATTTATAATAAAAAACACAAATACACACTACTGTTCAAAAGCTTGGGGTCACTTAGAAATTTCCTTGTTTCTGTTATGGGCATACCTGGGAACTCTCAGGAATTTGCCCCGGGGACTCCGGTTTAGACACTGCTTTACTGGTTCTCCAGGGCAGAGGCCGATTCCTCCAGATGTGGGGAGTTTCTGTTGAAACTTTACCCACTCCTGCTGTTTCCCCCGTTGTAACTCCTTCCCCAGCCTTCTTTTGAGCTCTGTCTCACACCTCGCCCAGCTTGCGTAAAGCCCCGCCCTTTTTTGACGTGATTTGCGTCATTATTCTTACTCCCCTCTGGGTGGACATCAATAGAAAGTTCCCAGGTATGGTTATGGGAGCAGCTTGACCGTATGGTAGGTAAGAAGTGCCCATGAAGCCAATTCAAATTGTGGGAGGTGCTTCAGGAAGCATGGGGTGAACTCTCTTCACATTACCTTAACAAATTGACAATTAGAATGCCAAAGGACTGCAAGGCTGTAATTCTTGAAAATGGAGGACTCTTCAACTAAAGCAAAGTTTGAAGTACACGATTATTATTTAAGTTAAAAATCATTTGTAACCCTTGTCAATGTTTTGCCTGTATTTCATATTCATTTTGCAACTCATTTGATAGAAAACAAGGACATTTCTAAATGAGCCCATTTAGTAGTGTATATGACATAGAACAGAGCACATTGCAGGCCTGTGTGTAGGGATGGGCAAAAGTTGTCTCCGTGTTCCCGCGAGAAATCTTGCGAAAACCACGTTGCTATCCGCTTTTTCATGGGAAAATCTGCTTTAAAATTAGCGGTTAAAATTTTCACATCTTTCGCCCATTGGCCAAAATCTTTCACCATTTTTTCAATGGCTAAAAAGTTTCCGTCCATTGATTTACATTATTTTCTCACTTCCGCTATAAAAACTTGACGTTTTAGCTGAAGGCAGACACAATAGAAGCAGCTACAGAGCGAGATAGACGTGCTGTGCTGTTCTCCTGTGATATTTACCAAAAATGGAGGCAGGAGAGGCTCATAGTGACTCCTATCACTATGAGCAGCAAAAAGAGGAACTGGAAGAAGCCTTATTATGTGTCCACTGAGGAGGAGGAGGAGGAGGAAGTGACTAGCAGTACTCAACCAATGCTGTCCGGTCCCCCTAAATCACCCCAAGGGATCTTGGGGAATTTAATAAGAAGGGAGGGAGAAAACAGAATGGGAAGGAAGGGAGAAAAGGACAGTGAGAGCAGGACAGGTCAGCTGCCTGTGCCTGCTGCAAGACGTGCTGCCCCTGCTGCCAGTGCCACCATTTCTGTAACTGCAGCCACTAGTGTTGTACCTGTTGCTAGTACTGAACCTGATGCCAGTGCCACCATTTCTGATCTTTCAGCCGCTAGTGTTGTACCTGTTGCCAGATGTGCTGCCCCGGTTTACTGTTGAAGTGTCACATTTAACGTTTTGCGTCATGCCTGACATTTCGGGGCTGGACTGCCTGTGGGTGGGACCAGACTGATATGAATATGGAAATTTCCTCTCTGCAATGGCACATGGGAGCGAAAAACGTGACTTGAGCAGCACCTGAGGGGTTACACATGCCTTGAGCAATCTACTTTATTTTGCTCTTTCTCAGTGTGCACTCGTCACATTCTTTTCGTTTGTTGTCTCCCTAAGTGGAAGGGTATCCCAGGCAGGGGCCCTTGCTTCTGTGTGCCTAGAGGGGAACAGCTGCATCCCACTGACGAGGTCCACATAGACCGAAACGTACGTCTGGGATTGTGCTGTTTCTCTCGTGCGGAGAGGATTTGCCTGACATTTCGGGGCTGGACTGCCTGTGGGTGGGACCAGACTGATATGAATATGGAAATTTCCTCTCTGCAATGGCACATGGGAGCGAAAAACGTGACTTGAGCAGCACCTGAGGGGTTACACATGCCTTGAGCAATCTACTTTATTTTGCTCTTTCTCAGTGTGCACTCGTCACATTCTTTTCGTTTGTTGCGTCATAAAGTGACACACATTCTACATTTTGCGTCGCTCCGAATGGTGAATTCACCATTTCGTGCATTAACGTGCCGCAGTATGGGTGCAACAATGACACAATATGGGTGCAATATTGACACATTATGGGTGCAATAGGGGTGCATTAAGGACACAAAATGGGTGCAATATGGGTGCAATAATGACGGAATATGGGTGCATTAGGACGCAATATGGGTGCAACCCAAATCCAACACAAAACCCACCAAATCCAACCAAAAACCAACCCAAATCCAACCAAAAACCCACCAAAACCAACCCAAAACCCAACCAAAAACCAACCCAAAACCCACCAAAATCAACCCACAACCCAACCAAAACCAACCCAAAACCCAACCAAAAACCAACCCAAAACCCACCAAATCCAACCCAAATCCAACACAAAGCCCATCGAATCCAACCCAAAACCCACCAAATCCAACCCAAAGCCCAACCAACAACCAACCCAAATCCAACCAAAAACCCACCAAAACCAACACAAAACCCCATACTGCACCCAATTTGCGTCATTATTGCACCCATATTGCATCCATATTGCACTCATATTGCACCAATATTGCACTCAATTTGCGTCATTATTGCACCCATAGTACACCAATTTTGAACCCATATTGCACCCAATTTGCATCATTATTGCACCCATATTGCATCCATATTGCACCCATATCGTGTCAATGTTGCACCCATATTGCACCCATATTGCGACACGTTAATGCGCGAAACAGTGAATGCGCCATTTGGAGTGGCGCATATTGCATCCATATTACACCAATATTGCACCCAATTTGCGTCATTATTGCACCCATATTACACGAATATTGCACCCATACTGCATCAATATTGCACTAATATTGCACCCATAATACGTCAATATTGCACCCATCTTGCATCAATATTGCACCAATATTGCACCCCTATTGCACCCATATTGCAACACATTAACGCACGAAATGGTGAATGCGCCATTCGGAGTAAAACATATTGCATCCATATTGCACCAATATTTCACCCAATTTGCGTTATTATTGCACCCATATTGCACCAGTATTGCACCAATACTGCACCCAATTTGCGTCATTATTGCACCCAGATAGCGACACGTTAACACATTTTTAATTTTAAATCTATTTGACTCCTTACCCTTATATGTCGTGATCCACACAAGGGCAAGGGAGGAGGTTATTCACTTAATGACTGGAGAAGTTAATTCTCTATCAGGTAGTTTAGAATTCTTATATCCCCCTGATTCTTCTTTCCTTTTTGCCTAATAGCCTATTCTTTGGATCGTTTAGCTTGTTTAGTGTGCTAATGCCACAGGGCTTCCTGTCTTGCTTCTCTCTTAGTTTATTCATATAGTGAATGTGCTAGGATTTCTAAATCTTTAGCCATAGCTTAATTAAGAATAGATGGCAATATTTTACTGGGTGGGGGGCAATTTGTTTATTATTTGCAAATCACACAGAGTTATAGCAAAAAAACGAACAAAAAAAACGATTGAAATGTGTGTATGAAAGGGCATTACATGCAGATAAAAATTGTTTATAATAAACAATACACACACCCATAGAGAAGTGACATAAAAACAATTTAGATTGATCGGTACATATAATAATTAATATAAAGAGATCTTTGAAATATTATCCAAAAGCTGGCATTATTTACACTTCGATTCAGATCTGTCAGAGGTTTTCAAAGGGGGAACTATCACCTCACATAAAGTTCCCCCCAAGAATTACCCATCTGGTGACTAGCTGAACAATAGTACTATTCACCAGAATAATTACCTCCTTATAGACAGGGGAGGGCTGGCAACTTGTGGCCCGGGGGGCAAATACAATCAAGCGACCCATTTCTGCTATCGTTTGAGCCCACTCTCAAAGCCCACCTCCTTTTGTTAATTTTAAATGTGGCATTAATATCGTAAGGTAAAGCGATACCACATAGCTCACATTAAAGTGGGCTAAACTACTGATATTACAGAGCTTACAATATAAGGAAAGCTACACTAGTGATACTATAGAGCTTACAGTGGAAATGGGTTATGTAACTAGTGTAGCCTCATTTGGATTGTAGCTTTGTGGTATCATTTGTATAGCACCATTTCAGTTGTAAGCTCTGTGGTATCACTAGTGTTTCTCCATTTATAGCAACAAGATGGAGATTAAATGAGACAGTGGCCCACTGGACCAGATATATGTCCGGCCCAGGGGGCAATTGCCCCCCTGCCCCCCAGGCCAGCCCTCCCCTGCTTATAGAGAAATCCTACTCCTGCTGAGACTGACGGCCAGGCAACAGCACAGACGTGTGCTTAGAGAGGTCTGCAGACTTGCGCTGTCAGTCCCAGTCTCCTCTAGGAGACATTGCTTGGTACCTTAAGGTACCAGAAGGGACTGATGGTGAAGGCACGCAGTAGTATTTCTCTATAAGGTGGTAATTATTCTGGCGAATAGTACTATTGTTCAGCTAGCTGCCAGATGGATAACTCTTAAGGGGAACTTCATGTGGACATTGATAGTTCCCCTTTAAGTGAAAAAAAAATTGATTACATCTAGTAGAAATCTCAAAACGCGTTCATATATAATAAAGTTTGTTCTTGTATTCTGAATTGAATCGAGACTTCGCAAAGACCCCTTCCTGTAATTTGTCATGGTGAAATGTGTCTGCTCTTTCTACCACTGTACATTTCAGGAGCAAACAAAAGTGCCTGAGGTGGGTGCAACACAATGTGGAGCAAGGCATTATGTACGCCTATGGCACTCAAAGGGTTAAAACAATAATTTCAGAGGTCAAAATTAATTCTACTGTTATGAAAGCAAATGTAGCGTGTATTAGAGACTCTCTAGCATTCAAAATGTAAAAATACCCAGTTAAATCAATGGGAATTGTTATTTCACCATTATGGTATCATTGGGCTGTCCCAGAAATGGTTCGGATTTAACCCTTTGAGTGCCAGAGAGGTATCCAATGCAATGCAAAGAGTTGGATACCACTCTGGCACTCAAAAGGTTAATTTGTGCATATGACCTGGACTAGAAAACGTAAATTTAAAGGTGCATTAAACCTTTCCGTGCCAGAGGGGTATGCAACACATTTCTTTGCAATGTGTTGCGTACCCCTCTGCCACTGAATGGGTTAAGCTATTTTTCCCTACTGAGCAAAAACAAGGATTTTCCTGCTGGTGGGAGACTGTTCATTCAAATGTCATATCTCAAACCTGACTGTATTTTTTCCCATTAAACTGCAGTTTTTTTTCTTTGGCCAACAGGGGGTGCAGTTCCTATGAAGAGCTGTAGTCAATGACTGAACATCTTCAGCAGAGTTCATAATAAAATACACGGTTTGCCCTCTGGGTACCAGTTGGAGGTCTTGCTAACAGTTTGAAATAAACAAAATGTTTTACTGCAAAAACAGTTGACAGAAAAATGCTCCTGTACCCTTGTTTTGCCAAACAGGGAAAGTCTTACACTACATTTATGTTTTAATAAAATAATTTATATCTAACTAGTTTTAAAGCCCCTGTGCACCCGCCAACACTGCTTGAGTACAAGTGGATCAATTAAAGTGACTGAGTCACTGATGACTCCCCTGTACTCAGAGATCTTCTTGGACCATGCACTGCTTTTAGCTCACTGGAGACAAAGGTGGGCTACATGCAGAATGGTTGATGTACTATGAACTGGTGCAGTTCCAGGGCAAACCCCCTTACATCACTGGGACAAATACATGGTCCATGAAATTCCTATCAATTTAAAATGGCCTTTCAACCCCACGGAGAAGCAATGCGTTGGACACCTCTCTGGCACTCAAAGGGTTAAATCTAAGGGAAATGTTGTCTACCCCTATTATGCGGTTTACATCATCAACAGTGGGAATGTGCAAACACAATTCCACGAAACAACCTGCACCAGAATCTATTTCTTAGACCTACATCTGACTAACGCCTATTTAAAGGGATAGTAACACTTCGTTTTAACTTTATTTTATTTTGAAGGCATTAAAAAAACATGAAGAATGATATAAGTCTTATCTCTCAAACCTTTATGGTTTATGAGATATTCACAAGCAAAGTTTCCCCTCCCGCCCCTTTTACCTAGTGTAAGCCATCTCTTCTCAGATGTGAGTCTGGTTGTATGACAGTACAGATAACAGAAGGGGACAATTTTCTTTGTATGAAAACAATGAAAGCCCTTCCCCCCTTGACAAGTTTTTCAGCTTTTTCCATTATCTTAATTGAAGATTGTCCCTCTCTGCAGTCTACCTGGGCACCTCCCTTCTGATCTGGTTGAACAGGGGGGGGATACTTGGTTTGTGAATATCTCTTAAACCATAAAGGTTTCAGAGATAAGACTTATATCATTCTTCATGTTTTTTTAATGCCTACAAAATAAAATAAAGTTAAAATGAAGTATTACTATTCCTTTAAGAAATCATTTACACTGAAAATCCTTCCCTTATCCCGCTTGTGTCAATGAGAGGTGAATGGGTCACTCAGTCAATGGGCGTTTTGGGTGATCCTTTTCTCTGTGCGTTGTTTACCACTATGTATTACATTCTGAGAATAAAAGGTGTATTTTTAAGTAATTTCCATCCCCTGCTATGGATCAAGAATAAGGAGCTCACTGACTTTAAAGTCTTAACCCCTAGAGTGCCAGGTGGGTACATTGTACGAGTTTGGACAGCTGTACCCGCTGTACCCGCTGTGCCAAGGTCTAATGCCCCCCCCCCTCCTGTGGCACACAGAGGACTTTTATCATTACTTTGTTACCAGAGGTTGTTGGGGGGCCATCAGAATTGGTCCTGATGGCCCCCCAATAAGCTCTGATAACAAAGTAATGAGAATTTTTTTTAACCCTTTGAGTGCCACAAGGGTCCAATGCATTGCTTTGCAATGCGCTGGAGACCCCTGTGGCACTCACAGGGACATTTATTTTTATTCCTTTTTTTTTTTTTGTAAGACCTCATTGGGGGGAATCAGAGGGGTCCCGATACCCCCCAATGAGGTCTAGAATAAAAAAAAATGTAAATAAAAAAAAAATTAACCCTGTGTGTGCCACGGGGGGGGGGGGTCAATGCAGCCCCCTTCTGCGGCACACACAGGGCTTTTATCATTACTTTGTTACCAGAGATTGTTGGGGGGGGGGGCATCAGGATTGGTCCTGATGGCCCCCCAACAAGCTCTGATTACAAAGTAATGATAAAAAAATTAACCCTCTGAGTGCCACAAGGATCCAATGCATTGCTTTGCAATGCGCTGGAGACCCCTGTGGCACTCACAGGGTCACTCCATTTGTGGACATATATATATTTTTTTTTTTACTAAGACCTCATTGGGGAGGGATCAGGGGGTCCTGATGCCCCTCAAAGAGGTATATAATAAAAAAAATTAAAGCAAAAATTAACCCTGTGTGTGTGTATCACTGTGCCCGTGATCCCCTGTCAGTCACACTGATGGTACCTGTGCATTGGTGCAGGTTGTTTGGCCCGCCCAGGATGTTCCTTTTTATACTGGGCCTATGACATCTATCTGGTGCCCTTTCGTGGTGTTCCTGAAGTTGAGCCCTCTTGCTGAGTTACTGTGTTCCTGTGTACCGATTCGGCTCGTCTGACTATTCTCCGTTCCTGCTCTCTGATTGGATCCTGCTCCGTTACCGACCTGGCTGTGGCTGACGTTCCTGCTCCGTTACCGACCTGGCTGTGGCTGACGTTCCTGCTCCGTTACCGACCTGGCTGTGGCTGACGTTCCTGCTCCGTTACCGACTTGGCTGTGGCTGACTTTCCGGCTCCGTGATTTACCCGGCTTGTTTGACGTTCCTGATCGAGAGGGTCCTGGTTCCGGTCATCGCTCCCTGATCCTCATCAGTTTCCTGAGTTCCAGTGTTTCCAGGTCGCCCAACGGCGACATTCTGAACTGTGGTAGTGGGGCTCCGTTCATTCACTCTCATTGGCGCTATGCAGTGGCCTTCGTTTACCGAGCTGTTGTAACCTTGCTGAGCTGCCTCTCCGTGGCCGTACCTGCCCGATTCCCTTACTGTGTGTGTGTGTTGCCTCCGTTATTGAGCCTAATACACTTGCCAAGCTATATCATACTATCCGAGCCGTTTACACAATCTGAGCTGCGCTTCGTACCTAGTCTGTCCATTACACGAGCAGAGCAGTTTAGTCCCGGTAAGTGGTGTACCGTGGTTGCACCTCCCGGTGTTGTGGCCTCCGTTTGCTCTCGCTGTATGGTACTGATACGGCACCGGAAGGGTGTCTGGGCGCTAGTCATTGCTCGTTTGTAGTATCATTCATCGCACTCCTGTGCGAGGCTCATTGTTGCTGGTACAGTGTTACTCCTGTTGGCACCATGTGGGTGGCCTGGCTCTAATCTCCTTTGGCACACAACAGTATTCCTGTACGTATCAAGGGCTTGACAGGTTCCGTTAACCAGCTCTGCTGGCGGCTCTTTCTATCACTCCTCCTGGAGTTTATACTCAGCTCTGGTTGCATTGTGAGTCTCCTTGGGCGTCCTTTTGTTACAGCTACATGAGAGTGATTTGAGCAAGCCTACTACTGATCGTGTATACTTTCAGAGACTTATTGGTTTAGCTGGGCGTTGTCAGCCTACCATCATTGTGACTGATCAAGTGGGTTATTCCTCAACCCTTGTCCATTCTGTTATACAGTGCAATTCAGCATTCATTGTACTAGCTACTGCTTTCTACCTGTCTGTCTATGCCATACCTGGCCCCAGGGGCGCTATTCCTGATTTTCATTTCAAATAAACTGTGTTTTTACTTAAAACCTTGTCTGAGTGTCAGAAAACCGTAACAGTACGAAAGGGCCATGACCTCTGACGGTAAAGGTGACAGTAATACACAGAACCTCCACTGGAGGATGGATGTGCACGAGCAGCGCTTGGACCAGTTGGCACTGGCCATGCAAACCTTGCTAGAACGTACGGTACACCTTGATAAACCTAACCAAAATCCGGTGGTCCCCCCAGTTGTGACACCGGATCACGTTGCTGGGCAAATGGTTGCCGTTCCCAGAAGTTTAACGGTGGCAGCGCCGTTACCGTTGAGATACAATGGCGAACCCACCCTGTGTAGAGGGTTTATTAACCAACTAGAGATATTTCTAGAACTAACACCTCACGCTTTTCCGAATGACCGTAGCAAGGTGGGGTTCATGATATCTCTATTAACGGGTAAAGCCCTGGCATGGGCTAGCCCACTATGGGAGAAGGCCAAACCATGTACATTAGACTTTGACGAATTTGTCAAGCAGTTTCGGAGAGTATTCGAGCTGCCTGGGAGAACCTCCTCTGCTGCCAAAAGATTAATGGAGATTCAGATGGGCGAACGCACCGCAGGTGATTACGCCATAGAATTTCGGATACTGGCAGCAGAGGTAGGGTGGAATAATGAGGCTCTAGTGGCAGCTTTTTTCCAGGGATTATCAGACGCTATTAAAGATGAAATTGCGGCCAGAGAGGTACCTACCGATTTGGATGATTACATAGATTTTGTATTGCTCATTGATACATGCATACGAGAAAGGCGCTTGGCTAAAAGGGCAAGATCCAGAATCCAGGGGCACGATGGCCCTTTAAACCCACCCTCGCCTCCCAATCCTCCTGTTCGAGTTAACGAACTGGGGGAACTCATGAAACTAGGGTTCACCAGGCTGTCTAAGGAGGAGCGGGCACACCGCAGAAGGCAGGGCTTATGCTTATATTGTGGCAAAAATGGGCACATACTACGTAATTGTCTGGTACGGCCGGGAAACGCACGCACCTAGGGTACCTTGGGGGACAGGCCCTAGGTGGTGTACAATCGTCCTCAGATCCCTGTTCCAAGAAACCCATCATTCCGGTGTGCTTCCCTGTAGGTGATCAAGTGGTTGAGGCACTAGCATTAATAGATTCTGGTGCTGCAGGCTATTTTATGGACAAGACATTTGCTGAGACGCACAGTATTCCGCTGTCCAAAAAAGATACGCCTTTAGCCATTGAAGCCATTGATGGCAGACCGCTAGAACCCGCATTCATCACCATGGAAACTACACCTATCCCTATGACTATTGGGGCTCTCCACGAGGAGAGGGTCTGTTTCCAGATTATACATTCACCCCATCACGCGGTCATATTGGGGTTCCCTTGGTTATTTTTACACAACCCCCAGTTTGACTGGCAAAGATGCGAGGTCAAGTCGTGGTCTGAATACTGTTCTGGGCATTGTTTGTCTCATCCAGTTACGATTGTATGTACTTCTCCCTCCGTGCCAGCTGAAAACAGCAAATTCAGTGACGTATTCAGTAAGGGAGAGGCTAGCGCATTGCCGCAGCATAGGCCGTATGATTGCGCTATTGATTTGCCCCCGGGAGTGGTGCCACCGAGGGGCAGGACATACCCATTGTCCTGTGAGGAAAATCAGGCCATGGAGGAATACATTGAGGATGCCCTCACTCGAGGGATAATTCATAAATCTTCATCTCCGGCAGGTGCAGGATTTTTTTTTGTAAAAAAGAAAAGTGGCGAGTTACGACCCTGTATTGATTATCGAGGACTTAATAAGTTGATGCCTAAAAACGCATATCCAATTCCACTCATTACAGAGCTGTCTGACAGGTTGAAAGGCTCATCTATATTTACTAAACTCGATTTACGTGCTGCGTACAACCTGATACGGATAAGGGCCGGGGATGAGTGGAAAACGGCATTCAATACTAGGTCGGGTCACTATGAATATTTAGTCATGCCATTCGGCTTATGTAATGCACCTGCCGTGTTTCAAGAGTTTATCAATGATATCCTCCGTGACTTATTACAGTCCTGTGTTGTCGTTTACCTCGATGATATATTGATTCACTCTGCCAACTTAACCCAACACATTCTGGATGTGTCTGAAGTCCTGCTACGGTTACGCAAGAACAAATTGTTCTGTAAATTGGAGAAATGCGAATTTCATTGTTCCAAAGTACCCTTTCTGGGATTCGTCATTTCTATTGATGGCATTGCCATGGATGAGGGTAAATTGGCAGCAGTCCTACAATGGCCACGACCTAAAGGGTTGAAAGCAATACAAAGGTTTTTGGGTTTTGCCAATTATTACAGAAAATTCATTCAGAATTTTTCCACCATTGTTAAACCCCTCTCTGACCTCACGCATAAGGGAGCTAATCCCTCTCAATGGTCTGATGCAGCTGAAAGGGCCTTCGATACTCTCAAATCTGCATTCGCCTCCGCTCCTATACTTTCCCACCCTAACCCCTCCCTGCCATTTACGTTGGAGGTCGATGCCTCTGAGGTTGTGGTAGGGGCAGTTCTCTCTCAACGTCCCAAAGAAGGGGGCAACCTGAGACCATGCGGGTTCTTTTCTAAGAAATTATCCAGTGCCCAAAGCCATTACGAAATTGGCGACAGGGAATTGTTGGCTATAATTTTGGCACTGAAAGAATGGCGACATTTATTAGAGGGCAAAAGAACCCCAGTATTAATTCTTACGGACCACAAAAATTTGATTTACCTTTCAGAGGCTAAAAGGTTGTCATCTCGCCAGGCTAGGTGGGCACTGTTTTTGTCAAGGTTTAACTTTATAGTGTCCTACTTGCCTGGATCTAAAAACGTGAGAGCTGATGCCCTTTCCAGGCAATTTTGCACAGACATTGAGAGGGATGAAACCCCGGTTCCTATTATTCAGCCTGACAGAATTCTGGCCACGATACGTACCAGTATCACTTCGCCATTGGGGGAACAAATATTGGCATCCCAGGCTAGGGCACCTCCGAAAACCCCAGTTGGCAAGTGTTTTGTGGATGAGCCTTTCCGTGTCCAATTACTTGAGACCTATCACTCCTCGAAGGCAGCTGGGCATATTGGCAGAGATCAGCTGGTATGGTCTCTATCACAAATGTTTTGGTGGCCTTCTCTAAGAGCTGACTGTGTGGCATTTACGTCTGCTTGTGCCACATGTGCCCATACCAAGTCTCCCAGACATCTCCCAGTGGGCTTGCTCCAACCAGTACCTAATGGCGAACGCCCATGGTCACACATCTCTATTGACTTTCTGGGAGAACTGCCATCATCCAAGGGCTATACCTTTATTCTATGGTGGTGGATAGGTTCTCTAAGATGGCTCATTTCGTGCCCCTCTCTGGTCTTCCTTCGGCCCAGGAATTGGCAACAGTTTTTGCCAAAGAGGTATTTCGCTTGCACGGGGTTCCCAGAGTAATAGTATCAGACCAAGGGAGTCAATTCGTGTCGAGATTCTGGAGGGCATTCTGTAGCCAAATGGGCATACAATTGTCCTTTTCCTCCGCCTACCATCCCCAGACCAACGGGGCCGCTGAGCGTGCCAATCAGGGACTGGAGCAGTTTATGCGTTGCTTTGTGACTGATCATCATGACAATTGGGCCGACCTGTTGCCGTGGGCAGAGTTCGCCAGGAACTGTGCGGTCAATTCATCGTCTGGGAGCTCCCCATTTCTTGTCAACTATGGGTTCCAGCCTTGTCTGCTCCCAGACTCATTTCAGTCACAACAGATTCCGGCTCTGGATGAGCACATTGAGCAACTCCGCTCCAAATGGGCACAGGTGCAAAGGTCCCTCAGCCAGTCCTTCCAGCGACAACAGCGGCATGCTAATCGCAGACGGTTGCCAGCGGTCTCATTTCAGGTTGGGGACAGGGTATGGCTCTCCTCCAGGAATCTTAATTTGCAAGTACCATCCAACAAATTGGCTCCCCGGTTCATTGGTCCGTTTAAAATTATCCATAAGGTTAACCCCGAGGCATACGCACTGGAACTTCCTGCGTCTATGCGCATTCACAATGTGTTCCATGTGTCACTACTGAAACCCTTGGTTTGCAACCGCTATACTACCACTCCGGTGGTTCCTGGGCCGGTGGATGTTCAAGGTCAAGAGGAATACGAAGTACAGAGTATTATTGACTCCAAGAGATTTAGAGACAAATTGCAATATTTGGTCCACTGGAGAGGCCACGGGCCTGAGGAACGTTCATGGGTGGACCAAAAGGACCTACATGCTCCAAGTTTATTGCGCAATTTTCACTCTAAATATCCGCACAAACCCAAACCAGCAGGCAGGAGAGGGGGTCTTTGAGAGGGGGGTACTATCACGGTGCCCGTGATCCCCTGTCAGTCACACTGATGGTACCTGTGCATTGGTGCAGGTTGTTTGGCCCGCCCAGGATGTTCCTTTTTATACTGGGCCTATGACATCTATCTGGTGCCCTTTCGTGGTGTTCCTGAAGTTGAGCCCTCTTGCTGAGTTACTGTGTTCCTGTGTACCGATTCGGCACGTCTGACTATTCTCCGCTCCTGCTCTCTGATTGGATCCTGCTCCGTTACCGACCTGGCTGTGGCTGACGTTCCTGCTCCGTTACCGACCTGGCTGTGGCTGACGTTCCTGCTCCGTTACCGACCTGGCTGTGGCTGACGTTCCTGCTCCGTTACCGACTTGGCTGTGGCTGACTTTCCGGCTCCGTGATTTACCTGGCTTGTTTGACGTTCCTGATCGAGAGGGTCCTGGTTCCGGTCATCGCTCCCTGTTCCTCATCAGTTTCCTGAGTTCCAGTGTTTCCAGGTCGCCCGACGGCGACATTCTGAACTGTAGTAGTGGGGCTCCGTTCATTCACTCTCATTGGCGCTATGCGGTGGCCTTCGTTTAGCGAGCTGTTGTAACCTTGCTGAGCTGCCTCTCCGTGGCCGTACCTGCCCGATTCCCTTACTGTGTGTGTGTGTTGCCTCCGTTATTGAGCCTAATACACTTGCCAAGCTATATCATACTATCCGAGCCGTTTACACAATCTGAGCTGCGCTTCGTACCTAGTCTGTCCATTACACGAGCAGAGCAGTTTAGTCCCGGTAAGTGGTGTACCGTGGTTGCACCTCCCGGTGTTGTGGCCTCCGTTTGCTCTCGCTGTATGGTACTGATACGGCACCGGAAGGGTGTCTGGGCGCTAGTCATCGTTTGTAGTATCATTCATCGCACTCCTGTGCGAGGCTCGTTGTTGCTGGTACAGTGTTACTCCTGTTGGCACCATGTGGGTGGCCTGGCTCTAATCTCCTTTGGCACACAACAGTATTCCTGTACGTATCAAGGGCTTGACAGGTTCCGTTAACCAGCTCTGCTGGCGGCTCTTTCTATCACTCCTCCTGGAGTTTATACTCAGCTCTGGTTGCATTGTGAGTCTCCTTGGGCGTCCTTTTGTTACAGCTACATGAGAGTGATTTGAGCAAGCCTACTACTGATCGTGTATACTTTCAGAGACTTATTGGTTTAGCTGGGCGTTGTCAGCCTGCCATCATTGTGACTGATCAAGTGGGTTATTCCTTAACCCTTGTCCATTCTGTTATACAGTGCAATTCAGCATTCATTGTACTAGCTACTGCTTTCTACCTGTCTGTCTATGCCATACCAGGCCCCCAGGGGCGCTATTCCTGATTTTCATTTCAAATAAACTGTGTTTTTACTTAAAACCTTGTCTGAGTGTCAGAAAACCGTAACAGTGTGCCACTGGGAGGGGGGTTCAATGCAGACCCCCTTCCTGTGGCATACACACAACTTTTTATCATTACTTTGTGATCAGAGCGTATTTGGTGGCCATCTGAATACAAAGTAATGATTAAAAAAATGTAACCCTTTGTGTGCCACAGGGGCCCAAATGCATTGCTTTGCAATCCACTGGACATCCCTGTGGCACACAAAGGATTTTTTCTCCCCCTTTATTTTTTATTTAGACCTCATTGTATGGGTTCTGATGCCCCCAACGAGGTCTACACAAAAATATTGGTGGAAAAAGCCCCCAAAAATGCACGTGCCACAGGAGGGGGGGGTCCAACACAGTGCTTTGTATGAGGGGACATATAGTGCACACTGGTAGTCACAGATCTCCCATACACACTATCAGACACTGCCCCACCATCACCACCATCCTTGCTCCTCTGCTCATACCCACACACACTGCCTAATCCCTCACTCTCCCACACACTTTGTTACACTTGTAGTCACAGGTCCGCACGTACACCGGCTGACGCCCTAGCTTCTTTCATCTGTTAGCCATAAAATCACACATACACTGTTTGCTTTCCCATTCCTGTTTCTCTGGTAGCTACGCTCCTGTAGCGTAAATTGGTATGTCAACCCACAGCAGTGGGGTACCATTTTTCTTAGGCTGGCAAGAAGTCCTCCTAGGAAATCCCACGCCATTGAACCATTTTAGTATCTTTGAAGTGACTGATGTGTAAAACAAATGTTTGGTTTTTTTTCCTGTAGCACCACATTCTGGAAATAGTTGTGTCAACTAACTTAGGGCTAAAAAGGCAAGTGACCCCTCATTAGATGCGGCAGGTTGTCTTCTTTCCAAAATGGTATGGTTTATCTACCTTTTCTTCAATTCTGAAGGTGTTATAGCCATTTTCGTACAGGCAAGTCAGGTTTGAGAAAATGTTAGAAACATCAGAGGTTGTAGTAGGTGTAGTTTTCTACTTCTAGCACCCCCTGAGGTAGGTCAGCTCATACCAGTGGGGTGTGGTTTGACTCTTAAGAGGCCTAGCTAATGAATGCAGTTGAAAATTCCATGGTTTTTACAGAGCTCCATACATTTGAAGGGGCAGAAATGTAAAAAAATGCAATTTTTTTCCTATATCGCCTCCTTCTGGAAACATTTATGCACACCAGTATTGGGGTAAGGAGGCAAGTGACCCCTCATTAGATGCAGCAGGTTGTCTTCTTTCCAAAACGGTATGGTTTATCTACCTTTTCTTCAATTCTGAAGGTGTTATAGCCATTTTTGTACAGGCAAGTCACATTTGAGAAAATGTTAGAAACATCAGAGGTTGTAGTAGGTGTAGTTTTCTACTTCTAGCACCCCCTAAGGTAGGTCAACTCATACCATTGGGGTGTGGTTTGACTCCTAAGAGGCCTAGCTAATGAATGCAGTTGAAAATTCCATGGTTTTTACAGAGCTCCATACATTTGAAGGGGCAGAAACTTAATAAAATGCCTTTTTTTTCATTAGCGCCACCTCCTGGAAGCATTTGTGCATACCAGCCTTTAGGTAAGAAGGCAAGTGACCCCTCATTAGATGCGGCAGGTTGTTTTCTTTCCAAAATGGCATTGATTCTCTACCTTTCCTGCATATCTATTATGGTTATAACCATTTTAGTGCAAGCAGATAATTTAAAAAACAAAAGTGTCAGGTTTACGTACGTGTTCCTAGCACCCACATATTGTATGTTAACCCACACAAATGGGCTACCATTTTTCTCATGTTGGTAGCAGGTACTGAATACAGAAGGAAATGTTATGGTTTTCAAAGATTTTAGTATCTTTGAAGTGGTGGAAATGTAAAAAAACATGTATTTATTCCCATAGCGCCACCTTTTGGAAACATTTGTGCACTTCAGCCCAGGGGGTAGAAAGGCAATTGACCCCTCACTTGATGCGGGAGAATGTCTACTTTCCAAAATGATATACCTTTTATACCTTTCCTTCATGTCTCTAACAGTTATTGACATTTTAGTACAAGCAGCCATTTTCGAAGAAGCAAACAGGTAGGTGTAGTTATGTGCTTCTGGCACCCCTAACATAGGTCGACTCATTCCAATGGGGTGTCATTTTTCTCCTAAGAGCACTAGCTAATGAATACAGTTGGAAATTCCATGGTTTGCACAAATTTCAGTACATTTGAAGGGGAAGAAATGTAAGAAAATGCCTTTTTTTTTTTAATTAGCGCCACATTCTGGAGGCATTTGTGCACTCCAGGCTTGGGGTAACAAGGCAAGTCACCCATCACTAGATGCGGCAGGGTGTCTTCTTTTCAAAATGGTATGGTTTGTGTACCCTTTCTTCACTTCTGTAATTGTTATAACCATTTATGTACAGACAAGTAATGTTTGAGAAAATGTTAGAAAAATTAGAGGTTGCAATAGGCGTAGTTTTGTACTTGTAGCGCCCCCTGAGGTAGGTGAACTCATACCAATGGGGTGTCATTTTTCTCCTAAGAGCACTAGCTAATGAATACAGTTGGAAATGCCATGGTTTTCACACATTTTAGTACATTTGAAGGGGCAGAAATGTAAGAAAATGCCTTTTTTTTTCATTAGCGCCATCTTCTGGAGGCATTTGTGCACACCAGGCTTGGCTAACATTAGATGCAGCAGGTTGTCTACTTTCCAGAAATATATAGTTTTATATAGTTATTCCACTGTTTTAGGGTAGATTTACCACAAAAACACTAGAACGAGCATATTAGCTCATAAAGTTGAAAATGTCATTTTGCGCTGCTGGTGATTAGGGCTCTACGCTAGCCATGGACGTAGATAAAACTATACAAATTTGGTATTTTTTTTACTCGGGGACTCTGGGCTTTTTCAAATAATTGAAACTTTTTCAATCAAGGTAAATGTTTTTGATACATAGTATGTGATTTTAGCAAAATGAGTAAATTTTCACTTTTTTGTCATTATGACATCATAGCTTTTTGCACGATGTAAAATTCTCTTCATGTAAGGTACCACGAGAAATCTCAATTCGTTGTGAAAAAAACAATATATAGTTTTCCATATGTAACTAAAAATCCCCAGAGGAAATCAAGCCTAAACAGAAGGATAGCAAAAATGTTGAAAAAGTGTCTGGCCTGCAGGGTACAGGAAATGGCCCGAGCCTCTGGCACTGAAGGGGTTAAATGGATATTAATGTTTAGTATTGGAAACATATATAGTGTAGGGCTTATCATTCCGACCGCTTAGAGAGATTTTATTTAAAGCTTATTGCAGCTCAATCTTGCATTTTTTGCATGCAGTCTGAAATTTTACAGTTGTGTTGTTGCCACAGCATCTGATAGATGGTCAGCTGACCGGCACTGTCCATAGACTTCTATTTCAATAGTGCCACCATAAAATTTCAGGCATTGCAAGTACTGCACCCAAAGAATGCAAGTTTGAGCTGCAATAGCTTTTGAATAAGACATGTCTCAGCACCCATGTTTTACTCACCAGGGTAAACCTTGCAATATATATATATATTCTATTATTATTATTATTTTAAGCATTATTTTGCCTTTAACAATGGTGAAGTGTGTGCATGGTATGCCTTCAGCAATCATTGCAGGAACAGATTTTGAAGTGGTGATGCCCTAAAAAAAATTGCACATTCACCCCAGTGTGCTCTCCAAAGTTATCTGTAGTTATCTGAAAACAGCATGAAAATAAACACAGTCTATGAAATCTTGAACCAAAATACCTGGAAATCTCTGTGTCAGGGAGCAGGCCTCCATGGAACTGAGGATAAGGAGATGTGAGGAGGAAACTTTTATCACATTCTACAGGGGAGTAATGTCTTGGAGAAGTAGGTTTCTCACCCAGTTTATTCACAGTGCTGTAAACAGGTTCCGGGGACCTGTAGAAGAACAAACAGATCAAAAATAGTATGTAAATAAATAAATAAATAAAAGGTCATATATATCCAACAACACCAAGCACTGTGTCTGACATTCTAAGGTAAGGTAAAAAGATGTGACAGACAGAAAGCTCCAATCCTGATGCGTTTCGTGACATAGTCAACACTGTTTGACAGGACTAAATAGAATCAAGCTTACCATCCTTCTATTAGAAGTCTAGGTAAGGACACACACCCATTTACTGATTGGTCTGTTTCTAAAAAGGAGGTGCTAATCAAGTGGAGGATTAAATAGAAGAGAACAGAGCAAACAACATTCCACAGGTCCTGACCACATCATTACTATGCAGGTGAAGAGGTAACAGAGTACTCAGATTAAGGAGTAAGGATCTTACATGGAAAGTAAATAAATAAAAGGTCAAATATATCCAACAACACTCAGTACTATGCTTGATGTTCTAAGGGAGAGTAAAAAGGGATGGTTGTTACTATGACAGACAGAAAGCTCCAACCCTGAGGCGTTTCGTGACATAGTCATCACTGTTTTACAGGACTAAATAGAATCAAGCTTACCATCCTTCTATTAGAAGTCTAGGTATGATACACACCCATTTACTGATTGGTCTGTTTTGAAAAGGGAGGTGCTAATCAAGTGGAGGATTAAATAGAAGAGAACAGAGCAATCAAAATTCTGCAGGTCCTGACCACATCATTACTATGCAGGTGAAGAGATAACAGAGTACTACAATTATAAAATCAATTATAAAATCAAGGCCTTACATGGAAAGTTGATAATTTCTAGGGCAAACCAACTGCACCAGAGGGGATAAAATTCCAGTTGATTTAAATAGGCCTTTTAACCCGCTGGATGCTAGAGAGGTCCCCAATCCATTGGAGGCAATATTATGGGAGGGAACAGAGGAAGACCGAAAGGCTGCGGGACAGAGTTGTACCCACAGTCTGTACTGAAGGAAGGCCCAGGCTCATTTTTAAAACAGTAAATTTAGCCATAGCCTGCATTATATAAAAAATATCACACAGATTACATGTTATCGCTATAGGAACATTACACAGAGGCAAACTTGACATGAGAATTAGTTATTTAAAGGGATAGTAATGTTTCATAACAACAGCAGCTCCAGTTAATCTTCATAGTATTTGAGACATAGAGAGTGTTATTTCAATTCTGTCAGAGCTGTAGTTCAAGAGTAATTCAATGACAAAGTATCCCCCTCCTGCCCCTTTTACCTAGTGTAAGCCACCTCCCCTCAGATGTGGAATCCAGTCCATAGACCAGACAGATAACAGCAGGGGACAATCTTCTTCCTATCAGAACAATGAAAGCCCTGCCCCCCTTGACAAGTTTTTCCAGTTTTTCCCTTATCTTAATTGAAGATTGTCCCTCTCTGCAGTCTACCTGGGCACCTCCCTTCTGCTCTGGCTGAGCAGTGTTACATCAGTAAAAGGGGCAGGAGGGGGATACTTTGTCATTGAATTACTCTTGAACTACAGCTCTGACAGAATTGAAATAACACACTCCAGGGCCCAAATACTATGATGATTAATTAGAGCTGCTTTTATTATGAAACATTACTATCCCTTTAACACAAAGTATACATGCGTTAGTCAGCAGGGCTATGAACAGTGAATGTGTTCTTCTTTGAGACAATTCTAATAAGCAGGGCAGCTGCAGATGTAAAGTGCATTGAATCAAATCCCAGTGCAGAAAGTGGAACCAAATCATTATCGTTATTTATTTATAAAGCATCAACATAGCTTGGCAGCGCCATATAAAACATGCCACCTTGTCTAATTCTTACACCGTGTCTGACAAGAACTTATATTATTACTACCATCAATTTAAAGGAGGACCAACAACTATGAATAATAGCCCCTACATAACATTATTACTACCATCAATTTAATGGAGTAACAACTCTGAATAATAACCCCCTACATAACATTATTACTACCATCAATTTAAAGGAGTACTAACAACTCAGAATAATAAACCCCTACATACTTTACTATAGCCAGGAAATTCTAATGGCCCCTATTAAATTTCTCCTTGTGTTTTTGTTCAAGAGATAACATTTACATTAAACATTCTAGATTCAATCAGTACTAAAGTAATCTCCATGAAGGCAGACATGACAGTTGTTAGTAGGAGAGCAGGACACAGACATTACCCACTGCACATGGTGACCTTAACCCTTTAAAGGGATAGTAATGTTTCACAAAAACAGCCGCTCCAATTAATCCTCATAGTATTTGGACCAAAGAGAGTGATATTTCAATGCTGTCAGAGTTGTAGTTCAAGAGAAATTGAATGATAAAGTATCCCCCTCCCACCCCTTTTACCTAGTGTAAGCCGCCTCCCCTCAGATGTGGAATCTGGTAACTCACAGCAAGGGACAGTCTTCTTACTGTGAGTATAAGGTAAACCCTGCCCCCATTGACAGGATTTTCAGGTTTTCCCTTATGCTCACTGAAGATTGTCCCTTTCTGTGATCCATCTGAACAATCTTGCTGCTCTGAGGTGTTCAGTGTTACATCAGTAAAAGGGGCGGGAGGGGGATACTTTATCATTCAATTACCCTTGAACTACAACTCTGACAGTATGGAAATAACACTCTCCATTGCCCAAATGCTATTAAGATTAATCGGAGCGGCTTTTATTGTGAAACATTAATATTCCTTTAGGACCAGTGGGGGTGGGCAATGCATTGTGGAGCAACTCTGTGCCCACCCCAATGGTCCTTAAAGGGTCATGTAGGCTCATGAACTCAGCCTGTATCAGTTTGAAAAACCTGCCAGCAACTGTCATGTGCGCCTCCACGGACATTTCTTATATGGTAATGAAGAACGGTAAATACAGGGTGTGATAAGGGGATTACCCCAATTATTCTGAAGCAGGGTGCAAATGCAAAGTTTCAGGGGCTTAGCGTCTCATTGACAGGTGATCAACAGCCCCCTTCTGGGACAACACAAGTCCCGGAGCACAGAGTTCTAAGCACTAGAAAGAAAACTGTCCATTGCTTACTGTGACAGAAAATGATGCTGGGCTACAAAATGGCTTCCAGACAGAGATCTAAACACTTGAGAACTGAGCCTTGATCTTGACATCAAAGAGGAACAGCAGTGTAATTTTATTGTAATGTAACACTAAGTCTAATTCTTTGGGCGGGATGTACATTATCTTGTTAGCTGACCACAGGCATCACTTTCTCACACAGCAGTCAATGGGCAGTTCTCCCTCTAGTGTTGAGAACTCTGTGGTGCATGGAGAAAGAGAAGGCTATGCACGGACCTCCAGTGATGTATAGTAATCCCTCCAAGATAGCTGCACTAGAGCAGAAGACAAGTGCTCTGCTGCTCTCATCTCTCATTCCTGAATGACATAATGGAAATGTGGTCACCCTAAGAAGGGGAGACTAAGCCCTGAAAATGTTGTGTTTTTACCCTGAACTAGAATAAATTTGGTAATACCCGTTATCATAAACTGCGCTCCCCTCTTCATTACTGTACATGAAGTGTCTGACTGGAGATAACCAAGTCCTTGAGAGGAAGCAGCACTGGAGGAATCATATTGGAATGGATAGGGGTACAAACCAGATTGAGCCTGTACAGAATACACCATCACGGACATGACATCCACTATTGTACATGTTATCCATTGAACAAAGGCACAAGAACAAAATTCATAAGTTATTATAAGAAAGCGTTAGTTCTCCTTTCTGTTCTGTGCAGACCACAAAATTTTGAGTAAATTGCATGGCAATACTAATTTACACTAGACATATACATTAAAGAAATAGTAAATACTGTATTGTTTCAATAAAACTTTAGATGGTAGAGAAACCTCCAACTCATTGTGTTACATTAGCAGTGGCTGAAATTCCAGCTATACAGACAGTAAGCATGTATAATTTTATATGTGAAAGACTACCATAAATACAAAGGTTTTACTTCTGCCTATTAACAATGGTAGCATCAAGCAGTTTAATTTTGCCAAATAATATGTTGCTTAAGCCTTTGAGTACCAGAGGGATATGCAACGCATAAAAGTTATTTTATGAAAAAATAATATATAGTAATGATTTTACTGCTGAGTAAATCAGTGTTACAATACACTCTGGGAGACTCTTTATGAAAAGATATTGCAGTTCAGACTTTTTCGCTTGAAGATTGGGTGTATGAAAAGTAACCACTAGATGGCAAAGTTGCTGTCTTACTATATGGAGATGTTTTAAAAACACAAAGTAAAAGCATTTTGTTGTTTTGTTTGAGCTGTAATGACTTAAAGGGAAACTAAACCCCCCAAAAAGCTGTAAGCCAAATTATAGTAATAATGAAAACATACTTAACGCCCTCATTCCCATCTCTCAAACAGTTATGGTTTGAGAGATGTAAGAAAATAAAGACCTCCGCTCCCTCCCCTTTCTGTCTGACGAGCTGTAAAGCTGTCAGAGGCAGAATCCGGTCGCCCGACTGTAGGTGGCTCTTCAGGAGTGCTGTCATCGGGATATCTAACTATAATTACTTCATCGGTATGGTCTACACCCTGTGACTTCCTTGCAAGCACACGTTGTAGACCATAGCGATGAAGTAATCATAGTTAGATACCTCAATGACAGCACTCCTGAAGAGCCGCCGTCTGGTCCCGGAAGCAGGATCTCATGACGTTCGATATACAGCAGACACATTAGAAGGGGAGGGAGCGGAGGTCTTTATTTTCTTACATCTCTCAAACCATAACGGTTTGAGAGATGGGAATGAGGGCGTTAAGTATGTTTTTATTATTTCTATAATTTGGCTTAAAGTATCCACTGCATTGCAAACAACGTCTGGGTCTAGGTATACTCTTACATATACAAATACTGTAGCTCACAGCTCAAACTTTTTTTTTTTTTTTTTTTTTTAACTTTTAGAAGTGTGGCTGACATGTCCCCTTCATCCAGACCCTACTTCTCTGTTAACCATTTTCCTATCAGGACCTTGGCAGGGTCACCATGACTCAATGTAGTGCCATCCCCACTAAGGTCAATACTAGGCTGGCATGTGGAGGAACCTGTTGGCTTTGCTTATAAAAGTTAAAAATATATCGGTAACAAAAGAAATTAATGTGCGTATGAGAGTATGTGTCTAGAATTCAACAATTTATATTTTATATTTTTATATTTGTATGTTTGCATGTGAGCATGTTTGAGAATGTGTGTGTATGTGGGTTTGTGTATGATAAAGAGTGTATGTGTGTGAGAAAGAGTGTGTGTGTGTGTGTGTGTGTGTGTGTGTGTGTGTTTGTGCCTGGTAGAGAGTTTGTGTGTGAGAGTGTATAAGAGAATGATTGTGTCTGTGTGTATGTGAGTGAGTGTATGAGTGCTTGTGTGTGCATATGAGAGAGTGAGACAGTGCAAGTGTGCATGTGTGTGTGTGTGTTTGTATGTGTGTATGTGATAGAGTGTGTTTTTATGAGTGTGTAATGTAGAGTGTGTGCATGGGCAAGGTTACCTCTCTTGCCCCCAAAATGCAGACAGATTTGTCTACCCCTCATCTAGCCATATTGCACTTTTTCTATCTGAATTAACCATTTGAATGCCATAGGGGTACGCAATACATTGCTCTGCAATGCGTTGTGCACCCTTCTGGCATTCAAAGGGTTATAGATTTAAAATGCAATCATTATCACATTTTGATATGTTTGTGAATTAAGCCCATGACTTTTAGTGATGTCTACAGTGCAGATTCACTGGAGCTGTTTCTAGCACTGAAAGTATTTAATATTTAAAAATATTACATATGTACCACAGAATTGCCTGCAGACTCTCACAGTTATCAAACAACAAATTATGCTACACTCTTTTATTTAGGACTATGTTTATAGGTTACAAAAATATACATGATTAGTTTTCCTTTACAAACATGTTGACATTTCATCCTTGTGTAACTATTACAAAACTTTCTGAAGAAACCATGAAAAGCCTAAACCGATAGGGCTCCCCAAAATAACATTGAAGGGATAGTAATTGTAATGTTTCATACAAACAACAGCTCTGATTAATCATCATAGTATTTGGGCCATGGAGAGTGTTATTTCAATACTTTCAGAGTTGTAGTTCAAGAGTAATTGAATGATAAAGTTTCCCCCTTTTACCTAGTGTAAGCCACCTCCCCTCAGATGTGGAATCTGGTCCTGGGACCAGACAGATCATAACAAGGGACAATCTTCTTACTGTGAGCATAAGGAAAACCCTGTCCCCCTTGACAGGTTTTACAGGTTTTTCCTTATGCTCGCTGAAGATTGTCCCTCTCTGTGATCCATCTGGACAGTCTTGCTGCTCTGAGGTGACCAGTGTTACATCAGTAAAAGGGGTGGAAGGGGGATACTTTATCATTCAATTACTCTTGAACTACTGCTCTGACAGTATTGAAATAACACTCTCCAAATACTATGAAGATAAATTGGAGCTGCTTTTATTTTGAAACATTACTATCCCTTTAAACCAACCAACCAAACCTACAATCTTTAGTTGCAAAACTTTCAGGACAGGCAAGAAGTTTAAATGTACAGAATGAAAAAGGTTCATTTAAAGTGGTTTTAGCATCTTCTATTGATCTAGAATTGACTCGAGTGTGTACATAAATCAAGCTCAAGGAGAGCAGATTGATCAAGATGACATTTTGTGTCAGCGTGAGGAAAAATGTGCTCGCAGTCCATTTTACCAAAAAATCTTTTCATCCACTGCAGACTATTAACCCTTTGAATGCCAGAGGGGTGTGCAACACATTGCTTTGCAATGTGGTACGTACCACTCTGGCATTCAAAGGGTTAACCATTCCAAAATATCTAGTAAAGCTTTTCTGCAATGAACAAACAACAAAGAGGCACGTTTTACATTCCCAAAATCCCCATGGATTTAAATGGGATTTATTGGAGACCGCTCTAGAATTCAAGGGGTTAAAAGATCCATTTAGATCAATGGATTTGTTTATGTGTTCCTTCCTTGCAGTTACATTCCGCCAGTTTTTCACAGTACAAAACCTCATTAACCCTTTGAGTGCCAGAGGGGTACGCAAAGCAATGCGTTGCGTACCCCTCTGGCACTCAAAGGGTTAATTATCTTTAAAGAAGAAATTGCTATTTATTCAACATATACAAAAATTCCATAATATGCAATTAAAAAATATATTAAAGAGTAGGGATTGGTGAACATTTTCGCCTCAAACCAAAATCATCAAAAAATGGCACATCCCGCCTAGTGAGACATTTCCTGCGTAACGTGCAGTTTTCCCACTTTTTTCACCTAGCTCATTGCATTGAAATCAATGGGGAGACTGAATTTTCTCACCACATGAAAGTTTTCCTTTCCTGCAGGCTCTCCCAGCATGCCATTCTGTGTTTGTGAGAGGAGAAAGCAACATGTTTTTCCGCTAGAGAAGACAGGCAAATAAAGGGGAATATTTCCATAATAACAACACTGACAGGCACCAGCTGGTACGAGACATGTTAGCCTGCTTTGAACAAGATCCTCACATAGTGTCCATTAAAAGCAATGAGGAACACATTCTTACCACTTTACTGGACACCCACATTTAACACAAAATTTCAGATTTTCTGCCAAAGCACCATCAGCAGTTTGTCACATCAAGGAGTCATGACTAGGGTTGCCACCCAGCCGGTATTTTACCGGCAGGCCGGTAAAAAATTGGCTTCTGTCCAATGTTAAGTCTATGGAGGGAATGTCATGGCTGGTATTTTTTTGAAGAAAAGGTGGCAAACCCTAGTCATGACAATCAGCAGCAACTCTCTGAGGAATGGGATTCTGTCAAGGAATATAGAGATATACTTATTGATTAAGTGGGGGGTTGCATTGTGGAGGATGAGAGGGAGAAAGTTAGGGCATAAAAAACATCTAGACAGTATAGTAGAAAGGAAGGCAGCAAAGCATTTCACTGGTGGCAGCACATCTCTTTCGGACTTGCTTCCTGAGTATGGGTTGGTAACTGACACACAGGAACATCGTCTAGCTCCTAGGAGTAGTCCCACTGCATGTGAGATGGTGTCTGTATACTTGCAGGATAGCTATGTTCTAGGCAGAAACAATAACCCCATGGACCACTGGCAAACAAAGCAGTGTGTGTGGCCAGCATTGATACATACTGCAGTGGAAACCCTTAGTTGCTCTCCAGCAAGCATGAAGTCTGAGCAGGTTTTCAGTGTAGCTGGTTACATTGTCAATGTAGGACTTGATTATCAAGCAGTAATGTTGGGAGACTAACATTCTTAAAATGTACCAACATCTCATACCATCTGATTATCAGTTAGCAGAAGCCACATATGACAGAGAAAGCCACGCCAATGTATTAACAGCAGCACAGATGAGGAGAAGGGGTATGAAGAAGGGTTGCTACCATCTACCACACTTGGGACCACTGCTATGACCAATAAGTAATGTGTGTCAATAACGTGAGAAGGATAGTTTACATTTCACACACACACATACACACACACCAGTCACACCATGCCAGTCCCCCAACACCACTACCATACACATCTGGCACATTGTAGGTTGTACTTTATTTTTTTTAATCTATTTACATCATCATGAATAGGTGCCAGTGTCAGAAAGTTGATGTTATGGGTAAGGACAAAAGCACTCTCCATGCGAACACATTTTTTAAGGTATATATTGCTGCAGGACTCACAACTTTGACTTTCAGGTACTTATTTCTCCACTGCAGCCCTCAGAAGAAGTAATATTGTGCTGGGAAATGTTTGCAGCATAGGAAACACGGGGCAAAAATGTCTTGGTAGTGGTGAAAAAGAGAATAATTTTTGAAATGGAGAGAAAGAGAAAACTTCAGCAAAAAAAAACAAAAAACAACAAATTTAGGTTTTTCACAAAAAATCATGTGGGAAATTTTGACGACTTTTCACCCACCCATTAAGAAATATTCAATGTTTACAGTTGAATAAACAACCAATGTGATATATGACACAGATTAAGTGCTTCTCTTTTAACCCTTTGAGTGCCAGAGGGGTGTGAAAGGCATTACGGAGGGTTTAAAACTCCAAATATCAGGTTTGTAAGTTTATTAGTTATTCAATTAAATTAAAGGAATTAACACTTCCTAAAAATAAATATCCACATATTAATATTGGCAGAAAATCGTAATTTGGATGAATCTGTTGTGTGTGGATTCATTTCCTAAAATGAATCTTTAGTACTGGATCTCACGTCTACGGAAGCAAACATGATTCTTTGTTGGCAGATTCCAGGGCATGAAACCCCATCCAATGAAGACTTTCCTCCTTCCTAGGAAGATTTAAGTGAGAGAAATGTGTGGTCATGCTAAAAGAATCATGTCTGTCTCTGTGAACATGATATCTAGAGCAACTTAACCCTTTGAATGCCAAAGGGGTACGCAACGCATTGCAAAGCAATGTGTTGAATACCCCTCTGTCACTCAAAGTGTTAAAGATTATTTCAAGAAACAATCCACTAAGAATTGGTTGAGAGTTTTATTCCCAGATCAATGTAAGTGGACTTTTAATAGTAACATTTTCAACGCAGTCACCTTTATAAAGTAGAAAGCTAAACAATGGTTCCTGTTATTAGGAACATTTTAGCTCAATGCTCTGATTTAACAATTAAACATTTTTAAAGGAGCATTAACATTTAAAATGAAATGGCGTTAACTACACATACATACCCTTAATTCAGGCTTGCATATTTAAAACTTCTCTATTTGTTTTCCACGGATTAAAATCTAGTCTTACATAGGCTCTGAGAGAGCAGATATTCCTGCCTTTTCCCTGCAAATACCGGATCAATCTTGATGTGATTGTCCCGGATTGTCAGTAAATGGGATGATATAAGATGCTATCCTTTCTTAACGGTATAGTAATGTTTGTAGATAGATTAAGCTTCGATCATACATCATAGTTTTTTAACAATGTAGCATCATTACAATGTGAGGTTCCGGTTCGATGACCGGATTCCAGATCCTGTTATGTAGGTAAAAGAGGTGGGAGGGGGACACTTTATAATATAATTTCACATGAATTAGACCATTTACAGCATTGTAATAATGCTCTGCATTGTTAAAAAACTATGATGTATGATTGAATCTTAATTTATCTATAAACATTACTAACCTTTTAATACACGACCACAATCAATTAACTGACTTTACCTCTTATTGCTCATTACAGACAGCACAGACAAAATAAAACAAATGTTCTCTGAATAGGATAGTTTACACATGTTTTAAAAAGGGGAACTTTCACCTCTAAAACACTTTTTCCTCATTTGATTAAGCTATTAAAATTGTATTGTGATTGCCTTGCATTTTTTTCTACTTACATACTTTATTAGATATTGGATGTTAAATGTAGACTTGATGCTGGGTAAGCTCTGTTTGTCATTATATTGAGATTGCAATGTTCTTGTGCGTCTCCCTTCTTCTTTTGAAGGTTGACAACAAGAGAGCTACTGATCCGAAGTCTATCTGAGTGGAGGGCAGTGTAATATCCCCCCACTTGCCTTTGAGCCACCAGTGTTTCAAATGGGACCACTACTACATGTGAGTTCATACGAAAATGTTAAATAAATATATATATATATATATATATATATATATATATATATATATATATATATACTCTAATTCAAAGAGCTTATTGACCCTATGAGCACCTCCCTTCTTTCTTCGTCTTTTCCATATATTTTGTATTTTGAAATTTTACAAAGAATATTAAAATAACAATCAAGATAATGCAGAAATGTTTTATTATGAATTTCCAAACCTGTGGTAGGTAACAATCAGTTCTGGGGCCATGTGCTGCCCTCAGAGGCTTCTCCTGCAGCCTTTGTAGTCTACAGTGGGAAGGGGAGATAATGTCTCTCTACCATACATCATACACACAGTATTTTCATACCAAACCCCTAGGGTGCAATATACTTTCTTCAACCCCTATTTAGGATTGGAAACCATAATGTGCAGCTGTTTGGTGGACTAGAAGGTTGCCTATGCAGATTATGGGGTTAAATTAGTTAACTGTCACTTATCTGGCAAACCGTGTGAATTGTCTTACCTCCCATTTACAGAGGTGCCAGGTTTCATTTGGTGGCACTTGCTATTGCACGCAAGAATTCTCCCCTTTTCCTTTGTTTTGTCAGTGTCATGTACATCATTGAGCTATCAGTATGCTTTTGTTTGAGCTCCTGTGCACTTTCATTCTGTGGGTCACCTGTCAGTTTCTGTCTTCTGATTGGTCTTAAATTACCTATATTAACCCAATCATTCTTCTGCTTCCTTGATTATTAGAATCAAATTAGTTGTGCTTCTTCTGCTGGTTTATTTCTGATCCGGACCTCAGCTTTATCTTCTAGATAGTGAGTGAACACTGCTTGTCCTGACCGTTGCCTTGAAATTTGACTTTCAAAAGAACCGTCCTTGATCTTTTGTCCTGTTTCCAGATCTTGCTACTTGGGAAAGATTTTTGAATACTGAGGCTTTCTGACCCAGTCCTTTTGCACTCAAATTCATTCTTCATTATCTACTCAGCTCAGGTGACTTTTTGATTTCCTTATTTTAAGGTGAAATGTTGGCTTGGGTGGAGAAACTCCACTCCTCAAATACTTCAGTGCCTTTTTCTGAGTCATCCAAGCAGTCATTAACACTCCTGGTTGTAGGGATTCTGCTGATGGCATGCTACTGAAACAGGGCCTGGGCAGTCATCCAGTTGATCAATACAGAACTGAGTTTTCCTTTGAGATCGACTGGAATATAAGAGTTCTTAATGGAGCCTTCAGGAAAGGTTGTACAAAAAGACTTAAAGAGCAACTTATCTGTCATGGGATACTTGAAAACTTTGAATCCCTAATAGCTTTATGTTTAGATCTAGACTGCCAGAGGTAAAACTATACAGAATGGAACAGATCTTGTAGAACCTGGTGTCAGACTGTTCCTTGTCAATTCTTACTTCAGTTTAAACCCATGAACCAATGAAAGTAGTGAACTTACTCATATTTCTGACTATAGAAAAGTGGGTCATCTCTTGAGAAATTGTGCTATATAGCCAGGAAATTCCAACACTTACAGCTGTTTGGGAAGTATGTACCTTCCCAGTCATCCCAAGTATTGATACCTCTATGTCTCTACCTTAGCTTTCCTGGACTCTAGGTAAGTTAGATTTTTTTGTACACCAGCCTTGGACCACAAATCAGGGAATAAAGTTTGATGTAAGATAAATCCTTTATACATTTCAAAAACTGTTAGGAAGCTTCTAGGAAATGGACATGTAAGCCTTGAAACCATCATCTGAAAGGCAACCATGTATTCTGCACCATGAAAGTCTCTCCTGAAAAGTCATTCATGCCCCTGTAATTCTGGGGCTATACAAGAGAACACGAGACAGAACATGTCAAGCTAGTTGTACAGAAATTATGAGAAAACCACCTCTCTGCTAAAGTAGAGACATTTCAATTGAAAAGTTCAAATTAACCTTTCTCAGATAAATAATTTCTAGTACTGAACTTGAGATGAATCCAACTAAGGTGTCTGCAGTCACTCACTGGCTACAACCTAAGGACATGAGAAGCATCCAGAGATTCCTGGGTTTTGAAAATGATTACAGAAAATGTTTCAGGATTTTTTTTTTAAGATGGCATAGGCTACACCCACATAACTGTTTTAAGTCAAAAGGGAGCTAATCCTCGTATTCCTAAAACTCGCTATCTGCTTTTGAAAAAAGTGAGAGCTATTTAAACCACCCCATACTGATATACCTGTATTGTTGAGGTTAACACTTCAGAAATTGGGACAAATGCTTTACTGTTCCAGTGAGAACAACAAACTAAAGCTTATGTCTGAGTAAGATGGAAGGGCCATCTTTTTAACCGGATTTAATTACATTATTACTTATCTTTCTCAAACTAAAAATACCAAAGCAGATGCTCTCTCTCTCTCCAGACAGTTTGATTAAACTACTGTTTCTGATCCTAAGCGCATAGTACCTTCCAACTTTTCTAGTTTCCTCTCTGTCTGCTCCAGCTTTGTCTGGAACCCAAGGAGCTCAGAAACAATTACCCAAACGTCTCACCTTACCCACTAACTGTCACTATGTACCTCCCTGATTTCTTTTGAGGATCCTCTGCTGGCCATAATGTTCACCCACTTCCAGGCTCCCAGGGGTCAAAAAGACCCAAGAACTTTTAGAAAGGAGATTTTGAAGGTCATCCATTAAACATGAAGTTTGTAATTTTGTTTCCTCTTGTATACTCTGTGCGAAGAACAAGATACAGAATTCTTGTCCAGTTGGTCCTCTTTGGCCGCTATTTGTTCCTTCTTCACAGTGGTCTCACTTGAGGATGGAATTTATTGCTCACTTACCTACCTTCAACAAGAATACAATAATTCTGTTATTGTGGATCATTTTTTATGACAGGCTCGTTTTATTTTGCCTCCTTCACAAAGCCTTCGGTAAATCTTTGTGAAACAAGTTTTTTGGTTACATGGTCTGCTCAGACACATTGCTACTGAAGGAGCTTTCAGTATATTTGTGGAATATGGAGGGCCTTCTATAGTTGGCTTGGCATTGATTTGTCTGCCTATCATTCTCAATCCAACAACAGAATGAAAGAATCAGTCAAACATTTCTGCTCCTTTGAGAATTCTCAGCAATCCAACTGATCTGCTTTACTTCCTCTTGTTGGGTTCTTTTTTTTAACAATCTGAAGCATGATACTCTGCAATGCTGTTCCTTCTAAATTGCTTTTGGATATCATACCCCGAATCTTTCATCTCCTCTGGAATATCAGCAGCTGACAACCAGGTTAAAGACCTACTCCAGCTTTGGTCTTCTATATGAGTAAACGTAAAAGCTGTATTCCAGCAGAAAATGGATGTGGATAGCACCACAGTCCTCCTCCTTCTCTCAGCCCCAGCAAGAAGGTTTATCAACCCTTCTGTAAATTAGGACATTGCTTCATTGGTCCATTCTGGATTTTGACGGAGATCACTCGTGTCACATTTTTACTACATTAATAAATCTCCATGAAGGTCATTAACACTTTTCAGTTGTTACATTTTTTTTCATCCTTCCTTTCCTCTGAGACCTGTGCTGGTTCATGGTCCAGAAGAATACGCTGTTCATAAGATTTTAGCTTCTTCAATGTTTGTGGAACTTTACAATGTTTGCCTGACTGTAGAGGTTTACAGACCCAAAGATGTCATTGGTACTGATGGTGGGTGTTCACAACCCTGTGTTGGTTTGTGATGATCATTGCTCTCACCCTGATAGGCCTGGTAACCCAGAGTGATCCCCTTGAAGGAGAGGGTAGAATCATACTTCTCGAGAATGTACCCCTTTTCTTTGTTTCACTGGTGTCCATTTTCACGTCTATGCTCTCTTAGCAAGCGTCCATACACCATTCAAGAATGAAGGCTGTCGATCTGCCTTCTCCTTCAGAGCTCCAAAGGCCTGGAATAGTCAGCCCAAAAAAAATCAGATCTTCTCCCAGTCTAAAATATGTATAAAATTGTTTCGCCAGGACATACGTGAAAACAAGCGAAATCTCAATTTATTCTTCCTGGTAAAACATTTTCTATCTCTGAGTACTTAACATGCGAATATCTCTCAAACCATAAAGTTTTGAGAAATGGTGTTTTCACCACATAATTTATTTATTTTTTTTAAATCTACAAAACAACATAAAGTTATCATTGGACATTAGTGTCCCTTTAAAGTAAAAAAAAACTACCAAAAAACAAAACAAGAGATAACATCTTCAATCAATGACAGTTGCTAGCTGACCACAGGACTAAAAGTCTGGACACTGCACATGCAAATCGTATAACTTTAAGGACCATAGAGATGTACAACGCAATGCTTGCTGTGTGTTTCACTTTGGGAAAAAAAATTGCCATCCTCCATGAACATGCCGTCCTGAACTTTTATTTAGAAAAGGGTTTACCAAAAATATATTGAGATATACCTTGTTTTCCCAATATGCCCTGGAGATCTCTTACTGAAAATGCTATTTCTTGAGGAAAGGCATTTGGAAGTAATTGTTTCTAACGACGTAAAGGTAGGCAGTCAATATAAGTGGTGGGGAATGCAAGCAGGGTGTTGGGTTGTATAGCTAGGGGAATTAGAAGCATGAAAAAGGGAAGTGGTCATGCCACGCTACAGATCTCTAGTTAGACCTCATTTAAAATATTGTGTATATTCCCGGAGACCCCATCTCAAGAAGGATATAGATACCCTAGAGAAAATTCAGAGATGGGCTACTAAAATGGTGACTGGTTTACAGGAAAAGAAATATCAGGATAGACTAAAGGATCTGAACATGTATAGCTTGGAGGAGAGAAGAGAGAGGGGATATGATAGAAACATTCAAATATAGGAAGGGATTCAACAAAGTGCAGGATGGAAGTACATTTCAAAGGAGTAAAAATGTTAGGACAAGTGGCCATAGTCTAAAGCTAGAGGGATGCAGATTTAGATGTAATGTAAGAAAATTTTACTTCGCTGAGAGGGTAGTAGACAAGTGGAATAGCCTATCAGCAGAAGTGGTGGACTTTAATACAGTGAGGGAATGTAAGCATGCATGGGACAGACATTAGTCTGTCCTGAACATAAGACAAGACCAAGGACCAAATAAGGTTAGAGGTTTTTACAGTAAGAAAATGGGCAGACTAGATGGGCCGAAAGGTGATGTCAAATTCTTTGTTTCTATGTTTAAAAAAGGTAAAATTCATAGGGGCACTAAAGATTTTCTGGCCATAGTCAAGTACATGGGGGTTACTATTAGGGGGTGTTTCTTCTCCTTTAAACAACACCAAATCAACTGAATTATGTAAGAGATGAACAAATATTGCCAGAGTGAAGTTCTGTATTTACTAACTAGTGATCTGGTGCCAGGGCAATCAAAACTTTATAGAGAATGGGTAAAAGAGCAATTATATTATCACTATATCCTCGATAGACACAGGTCAAAGATCCTGTTCTCACCTTGGACAGATCGGGCATGATCTGTGTGGTATAAGCTTCTCTAATCTCCCAAACTCAAGCAGTGTAGCTACTTCCTCAGCTCTAGCAGATTTTCTGGACAGCCTGTGGTTTGTTGTGAAGGGTATACAGTCGGTCTCTCAAAAAATTTACTTGACTGACTGCACCTGTAAAAATGAAATTGGAATACGCTTTAATATCTCTGTTTTTATGATAGAGCTTAAAAAACATTTTAAAAAAACCTACGGTCTGCTAATTTGTGCATCTTTTTTGGAATAATGTATCTCCCACTTTGCAAGAATTTAGATTCCAATTGAAATGTGATTTTTTTTAATGGCCTGTGTCAAAATCTTTCATGCAAAGATAAGTTGTTAAACAACTAGAGAGCTATGCTTTCATTGCATAGTTTTGTTTTTTCTAAGAACTATAAAATAAAGACTTGGGAGACGGAGATTAATGTAATAAAATAATGAGAATGATGTTAAGAATGACTGGAGCAATTATGGGGGAAACTAAATATCTGCATCATAGGTGACAAAGATAAATTCCTCAAATTCCCAATGATTTGCTGATTAACACTTTGCATTGAGCATTCTTGGGGGTTAAACAACACATTTAGAAGGCTGGAAAATGGTCATGGAAATGGACCTTCTATAGCAGGTAGTTATCTAACAGTTTTGGGAATCAAGTTCCCATAGGTTTAAACTCTGTTATACTCTATCTTTCTGTTTTCCCTGCAGATCTCTATGATCTCTGGAGTTGTGTGCAGTGCTCTATCTGGTACTTCTGGGAGAGGACTCAACATTGCTATCCTCTCCATTGAAGTTTGTTCAGCCCTGCAGATCACAGTGACCTGTAGGGCGAATGAAGAGAGCATGTCAGAGTTGCAAGTTATGGTAACTCAATTCCCTTAGCTGTCAGGTAACTGCCTGCAGTTTTAAATCACATTCCCCTGATCCTTTACTTCTCATTTTAACCACTGTCAATATGTATTTGTTACCTGTGCTGCAGATTGTTTACCCCAGAATCACAATATTTTAGTAGATCAGCCTCATTGTGTGGTAAGCATGTACTTATTCAATATGTGAGATGTGTTGTGTTGGCTGTATCAGAAAATACATCACCTACCCTTTTTCCGGGAATCTTCACTACTTGAATCAGCCTTTCCTTGTTGATTCTATACTGGAAAATGGTAGAACCATTCTCTAACGAATATCATCTAAATAAGAATGTTTTCTAACCTTAAATTTGGAAAATGTAAAATAACAATTTTAATGGAATTTTGTTAACGATGGCAGAGTTTTCTAATTAAATTTTAAAAAGAAAAAAAAAGGTGTAAAATTAATTTAATAATAATAAAGAATTGCATATATAGCCATCACTGGCAATATATCTAATTTTCCCTCGTGATGGATTTCTCAACAAACTTCAGGCATTGTCCATTGTATTTAAAACTTCAATTTTGTCTGAGGAAATTGCAAAGCTGATGAGTAAGAAATGACTGTTACTTCCTGTATTCCTTGCGGCAATTGTAGTTGATGATGACTCAGTTGATCAACAATTGATTACATAGTTAAATATTCTACGAGAACTGAAAAGCCTACCAGATTTCATGTTGTACTGTATGATATTTGTAAGAATGATTTAGTGGGAAGCATATTTTAGACTTGGCTTGTTGACTTGCACTATATGTGAAAATGTTAAAATTTAAATCAAAATTACATATGCATAGTGCTAGCCAAAAGGACAAAATGGATAAACCAAATTGTTTATGGAAACTGGAGGAAAGGAAAATAGTATGGCATCTAAATGTTAATTATGAAAAGTGCAAGCTAATGTATTAAGTTAACAGAATTCCAGAGGTGGAATTCACTCTTAAAGGGATAGTATTACTTCAAAATTACTATCCCTCATATTGTAGCCCTTAATAAACTGAGTTAAATGACACCAGCGGCATCTCTCAAACCTTTATGGTTTAAGAGATAGCCGCTTTCAAAGTTTCCTCTCCCCTGATGTCAGCGTTCTGCTTGATTCAGAGATCGGATTCTCCTGCTGGCAGCAGAACGCTGACATCAGGGGAGAGGAAACTTTGAAAGCGGCTATCTCTTAAACCATAAAGGTCTGAGAGATGCCGCTGGTGTCATTTAACTCAGTTTATTAAGGGCTACAATATGAGGGATAGTAATTTTGAAGTAATAATATTCCTTTAATGATACTGTGCTGATAAAAACATCAGAGGAAAGGGACTAGGGTGTTAATATTTCAGATGACTAAAAGGTAGGCCAAAATGCAGTAAAGCAATGGGGAAAACAAACCAGGCTCTTGGTTATATAGTAAGACACATTAGCAGCAGGAAGAGAGTGGTGCTGATGCCACTCTACAGATCACTTTTACTACCTCACCTCGAGTACTGTGTGCAGTTCTTGAGACCACATCTCCAGAAGGACATTAATAAATTGGATACAGTTAAAAAAAGCTACCACAGATCTTAATATGTACAGCTTGGTAGAAAGGTGGGAAAAGGGTTATGATAGAAACCTTTACATATATTAATGGATGTAATATATTTCAGCAGGGAAACATTTCCTAAAAAACAGGAATACTAGAACAGGAGGTCATGATTTAAAAAATGCACGGGCTATGCAAAAATCTATTGTGAGAAGTATCTAAGACTGTGTATTTTAATTAGCTAGGGGAATGGCCAGACTGGATGGGCCAGGTGGTTATTTTCTGCCATAAAACTCTATACTATGAACTATTATTATGTTTTGTTATAGATGGTGATCTTAGTGCAGCACTGTATGCTAATCATTGTAACACAGATCATAAGTAACATACAGCACTGCATTGATAATCACCACATCCAAAAATAAACATATTAATATCTCCTAAACTATGCATCTACTTATGCCAGTCTTTTAACTGACATAAGGCAGGAACAATTTGGAATTTTATTTTCAAATACACAAACTAAATTTAGGGTGAATCTAGGCAAAATAATTCAAGTTAACGTGTGCAAAGTGGTGACTTAGACTCAGCACACACAATGTAATGTATATTGTGAAAAGGGACATACAGCTGTCTCAATATATTTTACTCAGTTTTAATGAATGAAGTTAAGGCCCCTCAACAAAATAGAAGAACCTGGGCTATATATCATTTATGGAGTCTCCCATGGAAACACTTACCATATAACTTCCAAAGATCATCTCATACTTGATGTATCAAAATACATACACAATATAAACTCAGACACACTAAATGCATACTTGTATAACTCTGTAAACCATATACACCTTCATGTAATATATGACTACATGCAACACATGCATAAGATGCACAGGAAGTCAAGCCACAAATTTCCATTCAACACATCTGCAACAGGCACAGAAAAACATAACACAAACAAACATAACACAAGGATTATATGCCTTCCTGATGGTCATGAGTAACTTAGATATATCTGTTCAAGTGATGAAAACGTCTTATGTAGTTAGAGATATATTTTATTAAATCAGAATAATATTAATATAGAGTGCAGAGAATTTTAATTATGGATGGTGATCATTTCTTCAAGAGATTCCGGATGTATAGAGAACTATAAAATTGATTTACTAAAAGTCACCAACTGCAGCCTCTGCTGGAGAGGGGCTTGTGAATCTGTTCTCTAGTCTCAAGCCAATTTGTTATTTATGAAACACAACAGAACCATTTGTTCTTCTGAACAGATGAGCAGGCAGACTATTGCGAGATACCACTCAAGAACCAGACTGACTCAATGATAACCTTAATTTGTGCCAATCTTGTCCACATTTTTCTACTAGCGTAGAAAAGAAAGTGCCCAGAATTTATTGGAATATTCAGATTAAATCAGGTCTTTTGAGTTATCTCTGTCCTACAAGGTGAGTCATGGAATGTTCCCAGGCCACAATTCCAACTATCATGAGTAAATTAATTTTACAATGTTCTACTATACTCTACTGTACTTTTTAAAATGTGGCTTGAAGTTGTGTGAGCAATGTTGCAAAGCTATATGGAAAGAACATATTGGTAGCCTTATTCTGTGATTAATTGATTTTTAAGTGCACTGCTTCTCTCACACAAGGTCACATTCAGCTGTGAAACAGTAAATTGCTGAATGAATGAATGGAGGAGCATTTTGTTTATTGTAGAGCACTGTTAATGCATGTTCAAATGACCCTTTTGTAAATAATAGCTTGGGTGAAGTGACTGCAGGACTATAAAGTCTCATCTGCACATAGGGATGTGATCAGAATGCTTCCATGAAGACCTCTGTTAGCTTCTCCAGCCCCACTACACCCCAGGATTTCATGGAGAAATTCCACACAAGAACCAGACACTTTAATGTCCTAAGTTTAATAACATTAAACATTAATTTTGACAGGAAATAGCCACCTGCTTACTCATGTAGCCTCAGTCTCATATCTATTAAAACTCACTAATGCTCATCCCTGGCATTAATACATTTCATTAAGATTTTAGTTCTCATCGTTTGCTCTGAGTGTGTTTTACAGGACTGTACCACCAATTCTATAAAATTAAAATAATTCATATTACCTCTGGGTAGTAATATCGTCCTAAAAATGGTGAAAGGCCAAATTCCCATTTAACTGCCCATCCACAAGGCCACAAAAAAGTTTACTCAAAGTTAAGCCAATCATTGCTGATCAATAGAATTTTTAAACTTAAATTTGTGACATCCTATGCACAACATATAATCTGCCCATCCTAATCAAATCTTGGGTGCCAGTAGCAGTTTGCGCGTAATATTTGATAGCCTCTCTCACGCTGTTCCTACCTTTGCTTTGGTCACAGCAGGGAGGCAGGCATAGGCATTTAGGTAAAGGCAAAGAGATGGTAGAGTGTTAATTTGCTAGCCTTGTACTACTGTAAATAACAGAAGAATCATTACTGGGATAATGTACCAGTGCTAATGGGCGTCTGCAGAAATTTTTTTTTTTTTGTGGGGGGGCAGGGGCAAAACAGCAAAGCCATAATATGTCCCCCAGGCCAGCCTCTATTTTTATATGGAGGGGCAAGTGTAGGAGGAAATCAAATGCCTCCACCCTGTAGGTCCAGGCCCCACTACACTACTGTTCTTTAAAGGAGAATTAGCAACACCTCCTATAATCACCCCCATTTCAATATAATGTATTCCAAGCTTGCATATATTACATTATTTATTTAATAATAATAATAGTCTAATCCCAAACTTGCTTTTGTAGTAAATGTGTGCACTATCCTATACAGAAACTATCTGGCTAAATGTGGTCTGGATTCCATTGCAGTTGATAATAATACCACATGTTTTATCTCCCGATTTCCACACAGTATAAAAGGAATCTGTGAGATTAAGCCCAGTGACAGAATTTATCATCTGCAATGGAATCCAGTCCTTTATTTTATCAGTTTTAATGAGTGACAAAGTCAAACAGTTAATACATTGAAATTAGTAGTAATTGGTTAGGGTGGCTGTCTAATAATTAGTTATGTAACCGACTAGTAAGAAAATCCCTCCTTTTATCTCTGACGAGTATACACACAACAATGAACCATCACTTTTCAGAAATGTTAGCAAAATTACTGTGTTAAGGTGGTCAGGGCGTTCTATACAGGACCTGAATTCAAGGACCTGATTTTCTGCTTCTGTT
Source organism: Rhinophrynus dorsalis (assembly GCA_037306005.1). Taxonomy (NCBI): domain Eukaryota; kingdom Metazoa; phylum Chordata; class Amphibia; order Anura; family Rhinophrynidae; genus Rhinophrynus; species Rhinophrynus dorsalis. The sequence goes on along the minus strand of CM074719.1, from coordinate 589,984,336 downwards.
AAAATGGACCTTTCACCTTGATTTAAGTTTGCATTTTTCAAAACTGCATTAAAAAATACCATGAAATATACAGTTCAGGAGATATTTATATATGCTAATGTATGCTAATTGTGGTACATGTGCAGCATCTTTAACGTATCATATGCTAATTAAGTTTTTCAGTGACGTTTCATATGCTAATGGAACTGTGTGGTACCAGGATACTTTCACTTTTGCTTTTCCCAGAAATAAAAGTTTAAATATCTCCTAAACTATATATCTGCTGGGATTTTTGTTAACATGACACATAGGCAGTTTTGAATTAAGTGTACAAATATGTAAAAAAATCAAGGTGATATTTCGACTTTAAAAGGTATATCATTTTACAGTTTACACATTAGTTTTTAGGTGTTTGCTTTCATTTAAAGGGATAGTAATACTTAAAATGTAAAAAAAAAACATGTTGTAGGGTATTTCCCCCTGAGTAAAACAAGTGTACTCCCACTGCTGAAAGGTGTTTTATTCAAAAGTTATTACAGCTCAAAGTTGAATTTTTTTAGGTGCAATATCACAGTGGCCTGAAATTGTACAGTGGCGCTGTTGCTACACCATCCTATGGAGATTTATGGCCCAGGACCAGAGCTGTCCATAGGATGGTGTAGCAACAGAGCCACTGTACAATTTCAGGCCACTGTGATATTGCACCTAAAAACTTTAACTTTGAGCTGTGATAACTTTTGAATAAAACACCTTTCAGCAGTGGGAGTACCCTTGTTTTACTCAGGGGGATAAACCCTACAACATATTTTTCTTTACATTTTAAGTATTGCCATCCCTTTAACTCTATCACACACATACACTCACTCACTCACTCAAAACAGAAAAAAAACTTTATCGGACAAGGATTTTCCAAACAACATTGTGCCTTTAATTAGTTTGATAAAATTACATACTACAAAAATGTAAGAAGACATGTTTTAAGTGTAAAACAGAGCACAGCATTCTCCTAGCAGCTTGTCACTTTGTTTTTACCGCTCGCCTAATAAGGTCGGATGAATCAGCAGGGACTTCTTTTTTTATTAACCCTTTGAGTGCCACAGGGCTAGGCAATGCATCGCTTTACAATGCGTTGCGCATCCCTCTGGCACTCAAAGGGTTAAACAGAATAAATAATATTTTTGTCATCCCCAGCCCCATTGGCACATAAGAACATTCAAACATTGTATTTTACCAAAATAACATTTTTTTTACATATATTAATATATTATTGGCTGTCTATAAATTCCATTCTAGACAGCAGAATGTCACACTGCATCACAATCTCAGACTTCTTTTGTCGTTAGAATTCTATCTTCTACAAATAGCTTGCAACTAGGGGACTAATTTATTATACTAAATAGGAACAATTCTGGAGCAAATCAAATTGCATTATGGGGGGTGAGAATTGCATACATTCTCATTGACTTAGAGGAGCAGTATACTTTTGTTATGAAAACATATATATATTGTAGTACCAAGTAAAATGAGCGTACTTCCACTGATGCGACATGAATATATTTATAGTGTTATTACAGTTTAACCCCTTAAGGACCAGCGGTCCCGGGGCGTGCCGTCCCTTAAGGACCACATAGGAATCTTTGACGTGCCGTCCCACGTGACTGATCACGTGTGCCGGCACATCAAACGGGGCACTGGAAGAGATCGCTCCGGTCTTGGAGCGATCAACTTCAGTGCCCGGTATTACTCACCGCACTCCTACAGGAGCGCGGTGAGTAAAAGTACGTGACGTGCCAGGACCATCACTGGCCCTTAAGTGCCGAACCAGCGTGACAGTCCTGCCACGTCAATGGTCCTTAAGGGGTTAAACACTTTTTTTTAATTACATTAACAGGGCCCTTTAGTCAGATTCTAATTATTCTGTTGCAGTCTGTGGGAGAGGCGAGTCACTGAAAAAACAGTTCTCTGTGGAGTGTGATAGAAACTGCTGAGTCATACTGTCAGTTAGAACTTTCAGGAAGTAATCATGCTGTAATTCACTTCCTGATTATTTGAATTGTTATAACTAAAACAACAGCTGTGGGAGTTCCCTTGTTTTTCTCAGCAGGAAAAGCCCTATCACACATGCATTTTCATAACAACGTTTTCTGCTCCTTTAAATTTTGCTTTTAACCGGGGTTTAAAGGGATTCAAACATTGGGTTAACCCTTTGCACACCAGAGAGGTATACAAATCAATGGGTTAAAATCCAGTTTAAATATTTGTGAATTTAAATTTTTCCTCCAATGGTTTAACTAGTCATTTCTGGGTCCTGGTGCAAAAACATTTGGAGCCCCCTATCACAAACATATTTTCACAGAGTTATGACTAGTACCTACTGGGTCCTGGGGCATGGGGCATGCAATTCCAATCTCTACATCTCTTGTAGTTGCGGCCCTGTTCTCCTCTATGCTGCAGGTGGTTTGCTCCAGAATGGTGCATTTTTTAAGATGATAAATGCCCACTTATTGAGGCTGATGTACTAAGAAACCCTGAGCAATTCTGGGGCAAACCATCTGCACCATAGGAGACAAATGAAAATCTACAATGATTTAAATGTGATTTTTGACTGCTTTGATGCTAGAGAGGTCTCCAAAGCACTGAAGACCCCTCTAGCATCCAAGGGGTTAAATAACACCATTTTAAAGCAATGGGGGCTTTGAGAATTTTTATTTCCACCCACCCACATTACAGATGGTTTGATCCAGAAACACTCAAATCCTTCTCAGTACAGTACATAAGCCTCAGCTTGTCATAATTAGCACACTGTACATATTACTGACAATTACAGTACCTGCATAACATTAAATTAACCCCTACCCTTGCAGAGAGGCCAGCAAAATATTTTGAAACACATGAACAGCTGGCCTCTCCATCAGCCACAGGAGGCAATAGAAGTGCTAGGTCAAAAACAGATATAGTGCAGATATGTACCGAAAATAATCTTAGCCCTTTGAGCACCAGAGGGGTACGCAACACACTACAAATCAATGCATTGTGTACTCCTCTGGCTCTCAAAGGGTTAAGGATATGGTTGTCATTATCAGATATTACTGTGACTGGAAAACACAATTTAAAATAACATATGCATAGAATTATTTAAAATGACACACTGTCAATATGTATTTACAGTTTTATATTTTTAAAAGAAATATATGTCCGATGGTCTGATTGTCTGTATAATGTGAGAAGAATTAGTTTTCGATCTTTACTCCTTTGAGCACCAAAAAGTGTGTTGGACTCCCTTCTGGCACTCAAAAGGTTAAAGTGGACCTGTCGCTTCAAGATAGGTTTAGAGAATGAAAAACTGTCTACATGCTGTACTAGCCATTTGGAATATCGATCGTTTTTTTAAGAATGGCACCTTTATTTGACAGTGGCACGGTGTGTGGCACTTTTATGCTAATCAATGTATGCTCTGGGTCAACATTACCACATACTGTGACATGAATGAATCTAAGCAGAGCACACGCACTGTACTATGTATGAATCTAGGTGGAGACCACACACTGTGCTATGAATGCATCGAGGTAGAGCCAACATACATGTGCTATGAATGGATCTAGGTGGAGCCCACCCACTATACCATGAATGCATCTAGGTAGAGCCAACACATTGTGCTATGAATGGATCTAGGTAGAGCCCACACACTGTGCTATGAATGAATCTAGGTAGAACCCACACACTGTGCCATGAATGAATCTAGGTGGAGCCCACACACAGTGCTATGAATGGATCTAGGTAGAGCCCACACACTGTGCCATGAATGAATCTAGGTAGAGCCCACACACTATACTATGGAAGAATCTAGGTAGAACCCACACACTGTGCCATCAATGAATCTAGTGGAGCTCACACACTGTGCTATGAATGCATCTAGGTAGAGCCCACACACTGTGCTATGAATGAATCTAGGTAGAGCCCACACACTGTGCTATGAATGAATCTAGGTAGAGCCCACACACTGTGCCATGAATGAATCTAGGTAGAGTTCACACAGTGTACTATGAATGAATCTATGCGGAGCCCACACACTGTGCTATGAATGAATCTAGCTACAGCCTCCACACTATACTACAAATTAATCTAGATAGAGCTCACACATGGTCTATGAATGACTCTAGGCAGAACCCACACATACACTGTGATATGAATGCATCTCGGTAGAGACCAAACATTGTGCTATGAATGAATCTAGGTAGAGCACACACACTGTGCTATGAATGATCCTAGGTAGAGCCCACAAACTGCTATAAATGAATCTAGGTAGAGTCCACACACTGTACTATGAATTAACCTAGGTGGAGCCCACACACACTGTACTATGAATTAACCTAGGTGGAGCCCACACATTGTGCGGTATCTTTTATTTCAAACAGAATAAATCAGTATACAGTGCAGATAATTTGCACAATTTGTTATCAAATGGCTAGAACAACATATAGGCAAATTTTAATTATCTGTAAAACAAACCAAAAGTGTTACAAGTCCACCATAATGGCTATTACTAAGATGGTGTTTTTAAAAATAAATAACTGAACAAACATTCAATGAAATGTATCATTTGCATAAATTTTCTTTTACAATATTGAATATAAGCACCAACATTTCCCAAGAGGGAAAATATTCCATAAAATATTAACACGTGTTCAGTACAGTACAAAAAGCAAGAGCATTTCTAACCATTTCAAAATAATCGTAAAATCCTACTTTTCATATATTGACTTAGTTACTCTTATTGTGCAACATGACGCCACAAACATTTACAGAACATGTGAAGCACCTTTCGTGGATGCACTTTGATTTTAGTCATAATATTTAGTGCTAGATTTATACTCTGGTCACACACAGGCAAGGCATTCAAGGGGGGAGATTCACTAAGGTGTGATATAGAGGTGATAAGGTGAAGATGATTTCTCCAGTGGTATCACGTCTCCAATTCCAATACTATTCTATTGAGGTTATGCACTAAGATCTCTCCCGCTTGAGAAATCTTAGTGCATAGGTTCCATAGAATAACATAGCCATTGGAGAAGTGTTATCACTGAGGAAGTCATCACTGCTTTATCACATCTTAGTGAATCTCCCCCATAGTGTCCTTAACTTCTAGGAATCCACCCCCTCCTTACGTGATTCTGCCCCAAGCTCCACCCAATGTTTCCTGGCTCTAGAAATACCCTAAGCCTTTAGCGTACAAGTGCAAAAGAAAAAAAAAAAAAAAAAAAACAGAAACATGTTAACCCTTTCAGTGCCAGCAGGTTCTGCAGTGAATTGCCTAACAATGTATTGAGTACCCCACTGACAATCAAAGGGTTAACCCCTGACTGTTACATAAGCCTCCAATGCATGCTGTGCAATGAATCAGAGACCTAGCAGGGGTTAAGACTTTGAACCCCAGTACGATAGCTAACGCATTCCGTGGCAATGTGTTGGATAACTCTCTGGCACTCAAAGGGTTAAAACAGTGACCTTTAGTTCTGAAAAAACATATATTGCATGGCTTTTCCTGCTGAGTGAAACAAGGTTCTCCTTCTACTTAGAAAAGCTTCAATCCAAACATTATAGCTCAGTTATTTTTATATTACACAGTTAGCAAATATCGCATCTCAAACACTATTCTGTAGCATTCTATGGGAGAAGAGTGTCTCAGACAACAATAGAGTATGACAGTAACCATTCCTGCACTTCTTCGTAGTTTGTATAGCTTGAAAGAAAGGATGGAAAGGGAGCATAATCCTTTAAATTTATTAACATGCCAGGACCACCACTGAAAACTGCCCTTTGAGGAGGAAGATGGTCCTGACATGCCATGGGTTAATGATCATGTGTGATCATGGCAGGAAGGCTGTAACAGACTGGAGTAGTCAGTTTCAGCTGTTCCCCAGTGGCTACGCACATGTGATCGTTGCTACAGCAATCACATGCGCAAATGGAGATACGTGACAAAGGCAATGTAAGTAAACCTTGCCTTTTTCAATGTTCTCTGCCTCGCTACGCCTCACTCTGATTGCGAGGTAGAGAACATGTCTCCCAGTGCTTCAAATGGCCAAAGATGGGGCAGTTTTTTTTTCGGTGGTGGTGCTGAGGGCACAACTGGTGGGGAGAGCATTTAACATTATTTTTAGGTTCCTTCACGACCTATTGACATCTTCTCGTGTAGCTCAATAAATGATTTAGTGCAAAACCAAAGTATTTTACTTGCACAGACTAATTTAAAAAAGCATATACTGAAGTTTAACCCCTTAAGGACCCATGATGGTCCTGGACTGTCATGCATTTCAGGGCTTTCCGCACTGTGGCATGCTGTTTGAAGAGCCCTGATTCGGATTCGCTATTAAATAGAAAAGTTCTGTGGTCCTTAAGTGCCGGCCGTGTGAGCATGCGGCCGGTCCTTAAAGGGATAGTAATACTTTGTTTTATCTTTATTTTATTTTGTAGGCATTAACAAAACATGAAGAACGATATAAGTCTTATCTCTCAAACCTTTATGGTTTAAGAGATATTCACAAGCAAAGTATCCACCCCCCCCCCCCCCGTTCAGCCAAATCAGAAGGGAGGTGCCCAGGTAGACTGCAGAGAGGGACAATCTTCAATTAAGATAAGGGACAAAGCTGAAAAACTTGTCAAGGGCGGAAAGGCTTTCATTCTTTTCATACAAAGAAGATTGTCCCCTGCTGTTATCTGTCTGGTCTTACAACCAGATTCACGTCTGAGAAGAGATGGCTTACACTAGGTAAAAGGGGCGGGAGGGGGAAACTTTGCTTGTGAATATCTCTTAAACCATAAAGGTTTGAGAGATAAGACTTATATTGTTCTTCATGTTTTACTATCCCTTTAAGGAGTTAAACAAACATTAATGTGAGTTTTATTGCTATGGAGCAACTAATACAGTTAGGGTATCCAAGCATTCCAAGGATAGACAATGGTGTATTCTGAGAAGCACTGCAAAACACATAATGCTAATCCACTATAACAAATAGCAATACATTAACATGAAAACAAATTACATATATATATATATATACACACACACACACACACACACTTTGGACAAGAGGGAAATAGATAGATACATCATGATAGAAATTGAGAGATGGATAAAATTGGGATGGCAAGTATTTGGAAAGCTTAGAAATACTGCCTTTAAGACAAATTTACCCATCTGCCTCAAGAGAAACATTTTTGGCCAGTGTGTCTTCCTAGTCCTTACGTGTGGCAGTGAAACATGGATACTGAATGCCAAAACCATACAAAAACTTAAGGTTACACAGACAAGTATGGAGCGGTGACTTTTAAGTATAGAAAAAGAGAAAAAAACATGTGCGTGGATATGTCATCAAACAAAGGTCTATGATGTAACTGAAAGAGTAAACGCCTGAAATGGAAATGGGCAGGCCACATAGCAAGAAGATCTAAGATAGACCAACCACATTTTGGAATGGATTCCACTTGATACTAAGCACCCAAGAAGAAGATATACATTATATATATATATAGACCTTGTGAGATAGCTCAGTTGTGTTGCAATGTGTTGGATACTATTCTGACACTCAAAGGGTTAACCTATATTAAAAGTCAGACCTCGTGGTGGGGCATCAGGACTCCTTTGTGATGCCTACAGGTTCTGATCTCCCATCCAATTTTGTAGAGAGATCAATAGTGGCAAGGCAGGGGAACACCACAGCTCCCCTGCTTCTGTCTTTATGATCAGTAGGAATGGGCGGGATTGAGAAATACTTTGTTTGACATTATATATCAATACTAGTGTAAAAGCCTGTGTGCACGTGCCAAGGTCCGGGTAATGTTAACCCTTTGCAATGCATTGCATACCCCTCTGACACTCAAAGGGTTAAGTGGCCGCTACCTCACTGCTCCATGCGATGTAGTGTTGCATCGCCTCACTCACGCGATGCAATCATGCGCAGTAGAGACTGTCATAACAAGCGCAGTCTCTGCTGCACATGACGGCTTCTGACAAACATCCTAGTGAATTATTATATAGGATTGCATTATGAGCATCCTCTTATAGTCTGTTTTTGATTTTTCTAAGAAACATGTAAAATGGTGTATTTTAATTACATAATTAGATGGGCAGATTGTAAAGGCCAGTTGGTTCTTACATGCTGTCAAAATCTGTTTCTATATAACGGTAACAAATTTAAAATGCAGCACCTCTCAGAAGCTTGTTTTACTCAGCAGGAAAAGCACTGCAATACATGCCTTTTTCATAACAGGATTTTACCGATCCTTTAAATAGTATCCACTAGATATTTAAAGTGTTAGTAATGTCTAAAAAAACTTTTTTTGCATTTAGAAGAGCTTAAAAAGCTGATCTAAATGCAAAAAAACGTATCTCTCAAACCGCTATGGTTTAAGAGATACAGGCGTTTAAAGTTTGATTTCTCCTACTGACAGCTGTAAAGCTGTCAGCAGGAGATCCGAATCCCTTCATTGGAATGGTCTAAAACGTGTGCCTTCCAATGAAGGGATTCCGTGTAAGTAACGAGATCTCGGCACTTCTCAAGCACCAGCGTGTCGACCGACACGGATCTCCTGCTGACAGCTTTACAGCTGTCAGTAGGAGAAATCAAACTTTAAACGCCTGTATCTCTTAAACCATAGCGGTTTGAGAGATACAGTTTTTTTGCATCTAGATCAGCTTTTTAAGCTCTTCTAAATGCAAAAAAGTTTTTTTAGACATTACTAACACTTTAAGCTGGTAAATAAGCCGGCCATCATAAACCAGGAAAATGTGTCTGCTGTAGGCGCATTGGGGTTTCTCTGGCTACAGCCACAACTCAGAATGTGGTTGTGGCCAGAACTACTTTGATATCGACACTACTTAGCAGTCTATGCAGTTGCCTGCAATGCCTAATGTGAAATCCAGCCCTGATCATTTATAAAACTACAGTGCGCCAAAAAGCATATTCTGTAGTGCCAAGTTGCATAACAATAAGAGTTACAATTATATAGTCCTTGTGGAATAGTGCAGATTACTATGAATACAGCAAATGTTTCCACTTAGACATCAGAGCGACGTGGTTTTCTGTAGTTATAAATCATGCAGTTCACACATTATTTTATTCAGAAACAAATGCAGCATGCAGTTTTCTAATCATTAACCAGCAGATAGGACCGAAGCAAATGTCCTACCATGTCACAGAGCTTAGTCAAATACTTAATTAACCCTTTAAAGACTATAGGGGTGTTCAACCCCTCTGCTCCTTAAAGTGTTAACTTCAGATTGGTAATCTTGTTGCATGATGTGTTTATTTTAGTGGAACTTTCATCAAAATTAAAGTGCCAAAAAATCATTATTAACTTAGCGATACGCATATACATACTTTTATTATGATGAATAAGCCTGGCATTATTGAGAAATCCAACTTGTTCGGCAGGTATCAGTGGCAGGTATCTTGCTGTAGATGCTCTGTGCACCTGTGCCATCAGTCACTTCCTGTACCTTAAAGGGATAGTAATACTTAAAATGTAAAAAAAAAATATGTTGTAGGGTTTATCCCCCTGAGTAAAACAAGAGTACTCCCACTGCTGAAAGGCGTTTCATTCAAAAGTTATTAATTCTCAAAGTTGATTTTTTTAGGTGCAATATCACAGTGGCCTGAAATTGTACAGTGGCGCTGTTGCTACACCATCCTATGGAGATTTATGGTCCCGGGACCAGAGCTGTCCATAGGATCATGTAGCAACAGCGCCACTGTACAATTTCAGGCCACTGTGATATTGCACCTAAAAAATTCAACTTTGAAAATTAATAACTTTTGAATGAAACGCCTTTCAGCAGTGGGAGTACTCTTGTTTTACTCAGGGGGATAAACCCTACAACATATTTTTTTTTACATTTTAAGTATTACTATCCCTTTAAGGTACAATGCAACCAATCCTGGAGGAGACTGGGATGGACAGCACAAACTCACAGATGCCTTTTCATTAAGATGTCCGCGCTGATGCCTGCTGAACACGTTTTATTTCTTAATAATGCCGGACTTATTCAGCATGACAAAAGTATTTATATGCATATTGCTATGTTAATAATGATTTTGGGGGGGCACTTTAATTTTGATCAAAGTTCCACCTAAGCATTTTCAAGAAAATAATTGCAGCTAAACACTATAAATGGAAAATATGTAATTAGATTGAATCAGATTTTTTATTTTCTTGAGAGTCTACAAAAGGCATTATGAATGTGTCACTGGAGAGGATGTGTTATTTGCCTTTTTCAAAATGACAAACACATCAGTAACTTTTTCTTCTTGTTAACATAACAATTATAACAGAAACATAATGGGGGTTATGCACTAAGGTGTGATAAAGAGGTGATCAAGCAGAGATGACTTCTCCAGTGATATCACTTCTCCAGTTCTTATGTCATTCTATGAAGCCTATTCATTAAAGGGATAGTAATACTTCAAAATTACTATCCCTTATATTGAAGCCATTAAAAAACTGGATTAAATGCCACCAGCAGCATCTCTCAAACCTTTATGGTTTGCTAGATAGCTGCTTTTAAACTTCGCTCTCCCCTGCCTCTCCCCTGACGTCAGCATTCCTGCTGCAGCAGGGGAATCCGTTCATTGAATCAAGCGGAGGCTCTTCAGCAGAGCCAGATCTCGTCATAGAAGAAACGATCCTTCACTAAAACGGTCTATGTGTGCTTGGTAACCAAGCACATGTAGATGACCGTTTTAGTGAAGAATCTTGTCTTCCATAACGAGATCTCAACTCTGCTGAAACGCCTCCGCCGGTCCCGGGACCAGATTTCCCTGCTGCAGCATGAACACTGACGTCAGGGGAGAGGCAGGGGAGAGCGAAGTTTAAAAGCGGCTATCTTGCAAACCATAAAGGTTTGAGAGATGCCGCTGGTGCCATTTAATTCAGTTTTTAAAGGGCTTCAATATAAGGGATAGTAATTTTGAAGTGTTACTATCCCTTTAAGATCTCCAAAGTTGAAGAAATCTTAGTGCATAGACTTTATAGAACAACATAGGAACTGGAGAAGTGATAATCTGGAGACGTAATCTCCGCTTTATCACCTCTTTATCACTGCTTAGTGAATCTCCCACCATGTCTGAAAAAAGAGTGGAGCAATTCTGGTAGATGCCAAATTTAGCTTAGGGAACAGATAAAAACATCTGCTGATTTAAAATGATCTTTTAACCCCTTCAATGATAGAGACATCTTTAATGTGTTGCTTCACAATGCTCCGGGAACCTCTCTAGCAGATAAAAGATTTAAAGCCCCATTCAATTGAATGGGACGTTTTATTTATTTTGTAGGGTGCAATTGTTAGCTTCTGAATTCTACCACATTCTTAGTTCATTTGCCTCAGTGTGTTATAGGTCTGTTTGTCACTTGTTGGATAAAGCATACCTCCCAACATTTCAAATGGCCAAAGAGGGACACTTTTGTTTAAAGGGGGTGTTACTGGTGGGTGGGGCATTATCAAGAATTTTTAGGTGATTTCATGACTTACTAACACTTCTTTGTAAATGAATAAATGATTTAGAGCAAGACCAAAGTATTTAATTTAAACAGACTAATTTATAAACACATATGATGTCAAAACAAACATTAATGTGAGTTTTATGACTGCGGTGCAATGTGATACACTTAGACACACACCACACACACCTCCTAAAAATAGGGACATCAGGGTAGGAAAGAGGGACAGAGGTTATTTGGGTCTCAAAGAGGGTTTGTCCCTCCTAAAGAGGGACACTTGGGAGGTATGGATAAGGGAGTGCTATGAGATTGTAATTGTGTCACTTTCATAGATACATATAATTGGAATGGAGCAGAAAAAGTTATTGCACGTGTACAGCATGATTCATTTGTAATGCTTAAAGGAACAGTAACCTTTTTAATGAAAATATTCATGATGAGTAAAACAATGGCATTCCTATTCCAGTGCAACCTTTCTTTCAAAAGTTATTACAGGTTAAACTTGCTTTTTAATTAAATTGCAATTTTCTGTTGTCAACAGGTAGTGATGATGTTACTCTAATGAACTATGAAGAATCATAGTTTATGGCTCCAGGGCCTAAATTTTCATTCATCACATCGATAATGGCCTATTTCTATATGGAAATTAAGTATAATGACTAATTTCCATATGTAAATGCAAGAGCCATTGTCATATGCATGTGGGTGTGTGTATATGTTAATGTGGCTGTTCACTAACCATTCACTAAACTCTGATAGCAGCTTCTGCTGTCAGAGTTCACAGTCCCATTGCCTACCTGAGGTTGGCGACATTGGGATGTCCTTGTAGATCTTTATGGAGCCTGAAATGTCTCTGCTACAGAGCAGAGATGTACATCAGAATCATGCACTATCTATTACTATAGAGCCCACTGCCAGGCTCACGGAACATGTGGGGTGGTCCCCTTTCTGCAATATAGTGGAAATATATTCAACAATGGAACAATCCCAAATACATTTAACTGGAATATTGTAAATGTGATAATTACATACTGCTAACCATAGAAATGATGCTGTAAACCCTGGTATCGCAGTGCATCTAAGTGCAGAAAGACTCCCTGTTATTATTGAGGAAGTAAGAAATTGATACGGTGGGAGGAGTACTTATATTGCGGTTGATAGTTGAAGTGCAGTGAACCTCCACATAGCAATATGTAAGGTATAGGTAAATACTTATTATGATATAATTGTACAGAGTATTCACTCAATGTGCATCAATCTCATACTCAGTAACAGGAAACTTCCGGTCATGTAATTAATAGAAATCCAGATGCTGTGCAATGTGAACGTGTACCGCATCACTTATATGGTTATCAGTATATGTAATTATGTGAACAGTTATGCAAGAATAGGTTCTACTACAAAACTACTGGCTATTACATTAATAAAGTACACGCACACTCTCACAGTATACCACTTATCCCTCTGAGTGCCAGAAAGGTATGCAACTCATTCCTCTGCAATGTGGTGTGTACCACTCTGACACACCAAGGGTTAACATTTATTTGTGATTGTTCCAAATGTATTCACATTATAATGCAGGGATCTCCTCTGGCAACAGTTGCTTCTCCAAGAAGGCACCCAGCTTGTAGAATCATCCACTGCCATCAAAGACACCCACTTGGCAATGCAGCAGATGAGGAAGGGCTATAGAGAGGTTGTAGGGAGAATCACATGTTACCTCAGTAATGAGAATAGAGAGCCTACCGGAGCCGACAGGAATAGGCGGAGGGGGCATGACAAGGCCCGGAAGAGGAGGATATGACGGGCTCAGGAAGTTTCGGCCGCAAGGGATTGTGGTCCCGCGGCCATCTTGATTCTGGAGCAGCACGCGAGCGGTTCCCACCCGCCCACCCCTGCTGCGTGCCTTTTGGTCCCCTGGAGGTGGTTCCTTTGGTGCACGGGGTATTGGGCGTGTTGTGGTGGGGACTGGGGGCTTGGTTATGCTGGCGGTTTTGTCACAGCTTGGCGGGTGCTTGCTGGGCAAGCCAGGTGGTTGTGGTGATGGTTCGGGTTGAAGACTCTTGGGCATGGGGCCCAAGGGGCAGGAAATTACGGCTGGTGGGCTATTACTTGCCATGTTCAAATAGGGCAAGGTTGGATGGTGGCATGGCCCCCAGTCAAGTAATGTGACGTTATGATAAGCAATATGAGGTTATGTTTATTATGTTAAGGTATAGGTTATATGGATGTTATAAGTTATTACGGATGTTAATAATGTTAAGTTAACAATACTTGTGTTAATAAATGCTGTGGCCTTTTTGACCCATCTGGATAGCCTCTGTGGTATTTATTAAAGGGGGGGGTGAAGGGTGTGTGGGGATCCGGATGACTTGACGGTGCTCTTGTCATGTTCATGATAGTAGTGGAGTACATTAGGAACAGTGGAGTTTTGCTGGCTGCTCAAATGGAATGTGGGTGAGAAGAGCGACAATAAAGCCGTCAGATGACATAAGACAACTGATTTGTGAAGTGGACAATAGTTAGAAGTATGTGTCTTGTTTGTTGTATAGACAAAACAGCAGAGTGTGTGAGCTGAGTGAGACTTGAGCAGTACAGGTGAGATTGTGATTATGAAGTGGAGTAGCTGAGCTGCATTGTGAAATGGAGTGGCCGATCTGAATGGTATGGACTTGTAGGTGGACATAAAAATGTGTGAAATACATAGGGGTACATGTTTAAGGGTAGGGGTGAAGGATGCTGTGAAGTAGGTGTATTGTTGGGTGTGCAGATGGAGCAGGGGAGTATGTGAGCTGAGTGGGATTTGAACAGCACATGAGGCTAGTGGTTTACGTGCTTCACCAAGCTGGCTGACAACTTGGCAAAGCATCTGCTCCCAGAGAGGACCGCCCGCTTAACCAAGCTGTGTGCCTAACATATAAATAGGACAAAAATAACTATGAAAGTCCTGGCTGCCAGGAAACACGCCCCCATGTCATGAAACAGAATGTAGGTGTCACTGGCAGCAGGAGAAAAATGCTCACAATTACAATAGACAAAGGAGAAGCATGGCCTACCATACATGTAGATCCCAGCCAACAGGGAAGCCGGCACATCATGCAGCAATGCACAGGATTAAAGGGATAGCAAGAGTATACCGAATTAATCAGAATCAGTCTGATAGATCCCTTTGTAGATATCAGATTTATTCTGTATACTCTCACATACTTCCCAACATTTCAAATTGCCAAAGAGGGACACTCGTGTTTTAAGGGGTGTTGCTGGGGGCGTGGCTGTTGGGCTGGGCATTACCAATAATTTTTAGGCTATTTCATGACCTATTGATACCTCCTTGTGTAACCTAATAAATGATTTCTAACAAGAACAAAGGTTTTCTATTTACACAGACTAATTTATAAACCCATGTAATGAAGATTAATATGAGTTTTATTGCTGTGGAGCAATGCGATACACTTATATACACAATACACAGTCTGATCTCCTAAAAAGAGGGACATCAGGGTGGGAAAGAGGGACAGAGGGATTTGGGTCTAAAAGAGGGACTGTCCCTCCTAAAGAGGGACACTTGGGAGGTATGATCTCACTATGCTGTGAGATCATAAGTGATGAGGGAACTGGTGTCTTGGAGTCTGGCATGAATAGAGGGAGAAACGGGACTCCCTCGCATCACACAGCACCAGTCAAAGTGTTAAATGTAGATTATTGTCTTTGCATACAGTGCAAATTGAAGCTATGGCAATTCAGATAACATTACTACTGATGTCCATAAATGTCTCCCACAGTAAAAACTGTTATTTCCTCCACTTCTCTTCCATGCTCTCCCCCTTCTCTTCCATGCTCTCCCCTCATCTCTTCTAACATTTTACTGTGGAGAGACATTCATGGACATCAGTAGTAAGGTTCTCTGAATTACCATATCACTAATTTGCACTGTGTGCAAAGACAATAATCTACATTAACGCTTTGACTGTCCCGTTTCTCCTTCTATGCATGCCAGACTCCGGGATACCGGCTCCCCCCACACTTTCAGATAGGCGACATATTTAACTCAGCATTTGGTTCCCTTGACACGTATGCAGGAGAGATTCTGGCATCAGAATCTCACCCTTTTCAAGCAGGCAACATATTTAGCTTGGCATTTGGTTGGTTGCCCATTAGTGGGTGACCCAGCCTTTCATCTTCACCCTCGGCTACTTACCATGCCTGTACATTGCTGCATGATGTGCCAGCTTCCCTGTTGGCTGGGATAGACATGTATGGCAGGCTATGCTCTTAGTTGTTAGCTATAATTCTCATCTGTACCTTGATGGCTTCACCATTGTCTTATGTAATTGTGAGCATTTTTCTCTTGCTGCCAGTGACACCTACATTCCATTTCGTAAGATGTGGGTTTTTACCTGATGCCCGCAGTCATCCAACTACTAGTCCCTACAAGAAACCCACTGGTCTAATCACAAAGTGTAGGAAGGAGAGGATGGATGCAAGTGACTGCTATAATACATGTCAGTGTGGATGATGGTGGGTGTCTCTCTTTGCATAATAGAATGGTTACTGATCAGGCACCAGCTAATAATGCATATACAGATAAAGGTATACAACTTTAAGAGTATGTAATATCAGAGTGAACCTCTGGGTGCCTTCTGTATGACTCACGCTAAACTTTGCAATACAATGGCTTTGATGCCCAAGAGCAAAAATAAACGTATGTAATGTCACATGCAAAGGAAGGCTGCACATCTTGAAGTAACAACACTTAATTGCTTTATCACAAATGTTTTTTCCCACTATTACCACTTACATTTTGAATTAAAGAAATATTAACAACAAAACAAATTGTTAGTAAAGGGATAGTAATACTTTGTTTTATCTTTATTTTACTTTGTAGGCATTAAAAAAACATGAAGAACGATATAAGTCTTATCTCTCGAACCTTTATGGTTTGGGAGATATTCACAAGCAACGTTTCCCCTCCCGCCCCTTTTACCTACTGTAAGCCATCTCTTCTCAGATGTGGAATGCAGTCCGTAGACCAGACAGATAACAGAAGGGGACAATCTTTTTCCTATGAGAACAATGGAAGCCCTGCCCCCCTTGACAAGCTCTTTAGGTTTTTCCCTTATCTTAATTGAAGATTGTCCCTCTCTGCAATCTACCTGGGCACCTCCCTTCTGTTCTGGCTGAGCAGTGTTACATCAGTAAAAGGGGCGGGAGGGGAATATTTTGTCATTGAATTACTCTTGAACTACAACTCTGACAGAATTGAAATAACACTCTCCAAAGTCCAAATACTATTATGATTAATTAGAGCTGCTTTTATTATGAAACCTTACTATCCCTTTAATAATGCAGCTTTTAAACCTTTGAGTGCCACAGAGGTTTGCAATGCAAATCCCTAATCACATTGAAAGGGTTACAGGAGGGATGCTGTTTGTGGTGCTGAAGTCTGATGTTCTCTCTGCTCCCCCCAGTTGCCAAGCATGGAAGCAGAGAGAATGCTGTTCAGCTTCAGAATTGTTGTAGTGCTGGTGATGTGTGGAGGACATCCCTTCCACACTGACAGCACTTCCACAGTCCTGTATGCCAATAGGATCCTTCTCCAACATTCCCCTTACATCTGACAATTTTAGTAAATATGCCGATGTGTGTATACATCAAAATGCTGAAGTGTTTCAAACACATCGACAAAATCATATTGCCAAAGCATCGACCTTTAGTATATCTAGGCCCAGCTCTCCTACAGAGTGGTTTATTAAAAAAAGTGCCTTTTGGACACCAGTTGACTTTATAGTGAATTATTTCACTTAAAAAGAAATATGTGAAAAATAACTCTCATAACAGTGGGCGTATCTTGTTTTACTTAGCAGGATAAAACATATATGTTCTCTTCATTATAAAGTGTAATGCTCTTTAATATTGGTCTATAAGGCTGCATGCTCCAAAGCATGATCGGTACAGTTTATGAATGTTGTGAGGTTTTTCTGATTAAAGGTCAGTACTTTCCAACTTCTTTGGTGGTGTGAGCTGCTATTTTATTTTATTTTTTTTTTAGTTGTGAAGGCCAGACCCCATCTAGTTGTGAAGGCCAGACCCCATCTAAAAATTAAAGGATAGGGTCAACCTTAGCCCTTTAACCATCTGGATTACCAGATGTGGCATGTAGGAAGCCAGCTGGACAGTTCGGTATTAAAGAAGAAGTAATACCCCCTAGTAATAAACCCACACTCATTTAACTGTGGCCAGAAGATCCTAACCCTTTGAGTGCCAGTAAACCAGGCACACTTTGTAAACTGTTCCAATGAAGCATTTATTTCTATATTGCGCTATTTCGGCTCTGCTGAAAAACCATAGGACGGTCCCGGGACCAGAATATGCTTCTCTCAGCTAGATGGCAGACTTCTTATGAAACAAAAACTTTAGATGCTTTGATCTCTCAAACTATACAAGCTTGAGAGATGGGACATACCTCATTGTATTCATATTTTTAATATCTACAATATTAAAATTAGTTAAATATAAGAAACGGTCATGTCTGCCTCCATGGAGATGACATTCAGGACTGACTGAAGATCAATGTCAAAATTCACAGGGGCTGTTAAGGTTTTCTAGCCATAATTAGATAAGTGGGGATTATTTTAACAAGGTGTTAATTCTTCTTTAAATAAAAATTACAGCATGATCTCCACTCAGTGCTCATTCTTCATTTGCCTTACAGACCTTAAAGTGGAACTATCACACAAATTAGAGTTATCCCCAAACAATTATGCACATAACGATAAGCATATCCATACTGTATTATCCAGGATAAGTCCAGCTTTATAGAGAAATCCAGTTTGTTCTGAGATGGTCAGGCAAGCAGCTTGCTGTAGAGGCATCTGTGAGCCTGCGCCATCAACAACGCCTCCTAGAGGAGACCAGGACTGCACAGATGTCTCTTTGGCAGGATGTCTGCTAAGATGCCTGCCTGACCTTCTCAGAACGACCTGGATTTCTCAATAACAATGGACTTATTCCTAAAAATACTAGTATGGATATGGTTATCATTATGTGCATAATTATTTGGGGTAACTTTAATTTGTGTGATAGGTCCACTCTAATTGTTTTATCTTTTACTTTTTTTTATTTAACATATGCAACACTAGGAGCACTACATAATATTGTAAAACACAAAGGACAAATGTTGGGAAGTTATTTGCAGAAAAACTAGCTGATGATGCCTTTTAGTGGACCAGCATACTAGTTCTTCATATACAGAGTGCAGAATATTTTTTAAACACCAAAGTAAAGATGAGTAAGCTGAACATCTCATCTCAGTGGTTTCTTCTATAATGTATTGTGGAGATCATGGGTGGTAAATGTGAGATTCTTCACCTATTATTGGACAACAGTTCTCATCATCCTTTGCTAGAGGATTATGGGAGTTGTAGCCCAGCAACAGATGGAAGGTGTCATGTTGTCCACACCTGTGTACAAAAACTAGAGAGTTTGTGAACCCACATATGTCTGCTTCAGGTATTATGTAAATCCAGTTGCAAGTAATTATATCAGAAATAAGGTAGGCAAGCCATACAGCAAAAGATTGGGGAAAGAAAACAGGATACTAGGTTGTATAAGAAAAACAACCTAGTATTAGGAACATTTTTAGGACACATTATAAAGTGTCAGGAAATAGAAATGAAATGATGCTGAACGTCTTGCATGATACTTTCTACTCTACGAAATTAATAAAAAAAAAAAAAATTTGCATGCATAAAATATGTTTGTTCACTTACACTATAAATGCTTAAGCCTGATAAGACCAGATGAAGGAATTAAATACATGAGTGATGTATCCTTTTACTCATTCATTGAGGATGAGCCTCCCCATACCTTTATTATTCTACTCCTATGCCACCCTGCAACTGATCTGTAATTTTCAATCCATTGGAGACATCACTAGCAATTTAGGGTTAAAACCCCATTCAGATCAATGGTGATTTCTGATTTGCCTCCTGCGGTGCATTTGGTTGTCCCCAGAATTCCTCCACATCTCAGATGAGCATATATATATATATATATATATATATATATATATATATATATATATATATATATATATACACACACACAGACACACACACATATAATGAAACAAGTAAACTGCACACTCCTGTTCAATAATAATGGATGGCCTGGTGTCAGGTCCAATGTGGTATACATACAGTTAGCTGATCAAGGACCGCAGTCACAGGACTTATAAATGATGAAGAAATATGCAATTTAATGTCTCACCTTTTCAGCCCTACCTTGGGCCTTTGACAAAGGACCAAGGTAGGGCTAAAACGTTGATACATTAAATTTAATATTTTTTTCATCATTTGGAAGTCCTGTGAGTGTGGTTCTTGATCAACTACCTATTTTATATATATATATATTGTTTATTACGCTCTGTTCTTAGTTCCAGAAGAGCTACTATGTTAGTTCACTAAACTGTATCATCACCATCTACAGCCATCTTGCAATTCATTGATAATTTGCAGCTGTACACATTTACCAAGCATACTTTTGGTATTTACTAAACCCAGTATGATTCAATGCTGTAATGGCTCAGAAGCTAAATAAATAGGCCCACAAGGGCAAGATCTCTCTTTGGCTCACGTATATATATATCTGCTATAAAAATAGACCAGTTGTAATGTTTAAGTGAAAATTCAAATCCAAAAATAGCTCCATCAGCCTTTCATTTAAAATTTGTAACATATATTGCTGGGATATCAATCATTCAATCATACAATAGTCTAAGGTAATATATCTATGTTAAAAAAATTAAAGGCACACCAATACCTCCTAATAACAACCTCCCACTTACTTTATTATGACCAGGAAGTCCTCATGGCCTCATCGTACTTATCATTGTGCTTTTGTTCAGTAGATAACAGCTTCAATCTGTCCTGGATATCATATCCATGGATGTAGACATGACATTTGTTGGCAGTCTGTTTTTTTTTTTTCAAACCAAATCATACATTGGCCTACATAACACTACCAAGTGCAATTAGCAGAGTTTGAGTTCTTGTGGTCCTGCTAGCAATGGCATCCAAACGAGAAATTATCTTTTGAGCAACAGTAAATTTCACAGGGGCCATTAGGGATCTCTAGCCATAGTAAGGTAAGTGAAAGTATAATAGGAGATGTTAGTGTTCTTTTAAGAAGCTTTATGGTTATCTAAGTTAAGTGCTTCTTTAGCATGGTACATTGTCAAATTATATAGTCTCGACAAGATGCCAAAAGGGAGAAAATCCACAAAGACCCCAAAATAAAGGGGAGAAAGAATGGACTCATAACTTTGTTTGGACAACAAATCCTATCATTCTCTGTTGGCCTTTTCCCACCTGAGGATGATGACATTTGTAGTCCAATACTGTTCCGTAGTCACTATTCTCCAGCTCTATTTCATACACATACAATAATGCCGTAAAAGCTGATGGAACAAGAAGAACTGTAGGAATTCAAACTCAAACAAAAATTCCCCATATTACTATTGCTTTAAATAGGGCTTTTAAAATGCACTAAGGCATGATAAAGAGGTGATAAAGTGGAGACGTTGTCTCCGGTGATATCACTTCTCCAGTTCCTATGTTGTTCTATGGAGCCCATGCATTAAGGTTTACAAAGCTGGAGAAATCGTAGTGCGTAGGCTCCATAGAATAACATTGGAACTGAAGAAGTGATCTCACTGGAGAAGTCATCTCCACTGTATCACCACTGTATAACCCCCATTGAGTGAGGAGCCAAGGAATTGCTTTGTAATTTCCCTTAAGGGTTAGGGGATTTTAATTAGTCCCAGTGGTGCAGTTAGTTTGCTCCAGAATTGCTTCAGTACTTCTTAGTACATCAACACTAGTCATTTCTGAATTGAACCTCTGCTTGATCTAGAGATGTAACCAAAGCACTGAACAGAAATACATTGAAGACCAGTTCTGTAGAAGATTACATCAGCAACAACAACTTAAATACACCATGTGCAACACCATATCTGAAGGACATTTCAGCTCTTCATAGCACGTAATGCAAGAATGGGATTAAATCGAAATTTTGGAAGTGCATCTTTATATGAAGCCCTGTCCATCGAAGATTCTGCTTGTAGATCTCTGACTTAAAATCTACTACCAGAAAAATAAAAAATGTATCACAGGCATCGGACAAGTAAAGGGAAGACATTATATATATATATGTGTGTGTGATATTTCATAGCGTCAGGCACTATACATAACAGTACGAGTATCTATTGTGAAAAGGACATGATTTCAAAGCTACTGAAACATACTCATTAGATCCAGATGATCGGCTAAATGTTTGTTATAGTACCCCCCCCCCCCCGAGTAAAATAAGGATACTCTCACTGCTTGGAGATTTGTCATTGAAAAGTTGCTACAGCTCAAATTTGTTTTTAAAATGAACTTCAGTATTTGGTTGTTGTTAATCACTAGGTGGAGCTATTCCTATCACTTACTATGGAGACTCCTATTCAATGACAAGCTTTCTTATAAAGTTCACTATAAAACACCTGGGGGGGAGAAGCACTAAGCAGTGATAAAGAGGTGATAAAGTGGAGATGTCTTCTCCAGTTTATCACTTCTCCAGTTGCTATGTTATTCTATGGGGCCTATGCACTAAGATTTCTTCAAATTTTGAGATCTTAGTGCATAGACTCTATAGAATAACATAGGAACTGGAGAAGTCATCTACACTTTATCACCACTTTATCAACGCTTATTGAATCTCCCCCATGGTCTTTTGGACACTAGATGGCAATGTTACCAAAGGTTTCGTATTAAAAAAATATATGTTTTACTCTGCAGAGAAATCTCTATAATGTATATTTCATAAAAGTGTATTGCTCCTTTAAATCTTAATGCAAACACCCCTGTCATTCTTTATAAAGTAATTATTATTTTACAAGGTGTTTTGGGCAAAGACTCACTGTGTCTGTAAATCCGGTTAAATCCATTTTGTTCACTGTTGAATATGAATAATTGATTAGGAATTTAATTAAAATGTTTTCACCTCCGTGTCTTTGATTTTCATTTTAACAGGAAGGACAAATTATGAATATTCAAAATATTTTAATCCCAGTGCTATGAATATGCTATAATTTTTCCAAATGTTCAGCTAGCGGTTTTGCTTGTAAAATAACACCTTCAGTGGAATACCAATTTACTGAAAGTGATTAATTAATTTTTAATTTAATTCTGGATTTAAAAAAAAAATAAAAATGCTCTGTATTGTTAACCCTTTGCGTGCCAGAGGGGTATGCAACGCATCGCAAAGCAACACGTTACGTATCCCACTGGCACACAAAGGGTTAAACAGTCTTAGTGTAAATAAGTACTGCTCTAATGACTTACCGCCTTATAGAGAAATCCTACTTCTGCTGAGACTGACGGCCAGGCTTTACTTATAGACATCTGCGCGCCTGTGCGGTCGGTCTTCTAAAGCGCTGTTGCCTGGCCGTCAGTCTCGGCAGCAGTGGGATTTCTCTATGAAGCGGTAATTATTCTGGTGAATAGTACTATTGTTCAGCTAGTCGCCAGATGGGTAATTCTTGGGGTGAAACTTTATGTGGGGAGATAGTTCCCCTTTTAATCATTGATATCCTTCTGGCACTCAAAGGATTAACTCCATGGGTGCTGGAGATGTCACCAATAATAGAATAGGTTGGGCACATGCATATATAAACTAGGGAGGTATCCATGTATGCCATACACAGGGTGCCAGAAAAATCCATACAATACTGTCAAACCCCCCCAAAAAAACAAACAAAAAAGTGGATATAAAACCAGGCACTCCCGTCCTCATATATAACCTCTCTAAAAGGAGGATTTGATCATTCAACCGGTACAATTACAAAAATTACAAATGTATTGTAGAATGCATTCTAAAAATAAAGGGAACATATATAGGCAAGATCTCCCCACATTCCACCCAGTCCCCACACACCTATGTCCCAAGTCTCATTAAAACCAGCTAATCCTATACGCCAGATGCCGGCATCTACATCTATTCTGAACAACAAAAAAATGTAGAAACAAAATGAATGTTGTGTAACAATAAAGTTGATTCATGATGAGATCAGTGATCGGCAGACCAATTAAGTCCCTTAATTTTAAACTGATTGGATGTTGAGATATCCTATACAATTTAAGAGGTATTGATATTAGAAAAAATGGTATTTGTCTTGAAAAAACCCTGAAGTGCGGCAAAACGTGTAGATGGTGCTTTTGGCCTGAGGTCTATGTGCAATGTCACTTATAAACATGCATGGGCAATCATATGAAAATATATGCTGAGTTTTGGTTTACAGCTCAGTCACGGAGGATGTGTTGGAACTTATGGGCGACTTCTAAAGTAACATTGTATATGGATACATCAACGGATTAACCACTGAAGTGACAGCATAAGAAGAGGAGCATGAGATTAAGAGCTCTATACCACTGGGGAATCTGAGACGCCACGTGGAAGCAGCGAGGTTGTTCCTTGAACTGTGCTTTTACGTATCCACTCTATGGGTCTGTGTAACGATCTCAGTGTCCATGAACTGCATTGTCATCTTGTAGTGCTCGTCTGGAATGCGTGGTGATGAATATACAGACATAAGGAGATATAGGGTACTGATAATGCCCAATAAAATATCAAGAGAGAAAATATATTGAGCGGTTACTATTTCCTCCTTAGCTGAGTTTGCCGAGAAGCTTTGGGAGAGACGGATTTAACTCTTGTTACTTTTTTCTACATTTGTGATAATCATAATTTTTTTGTTGTTCAGAATGGATGTAGATGCCGACATCTAGCGTTTAAGATTAGATGTTTTAATGAGAGTTGGGATATAGGTGTGTGGGGACTGGGTGGAATGTGGGGAGATATTGCCTATATATGTTCCCTTTATTTTTAGAGTGTATTCTACAATAAATTTGGCGTTTTTGTAATTGCCTCAGTTGAATTATAGAATCCTCCTTTTGTAGATGTTATATATGAGGAAGGGAGTGCCTGGTTATATATCCACTTTTTTGTTTTTGTGCTGGAGGTGTCACCAAGACATCGCTACCATCCAGTAGTTAAAGGAGATGTACATTTTTATTACAAAAAACATATATTTAGGGTTATTCTCTGCAGAGTATAACAAGGGTATTTCTACTGCTGGGAGAACCTTTATTCCAAATGTTTACACCCCAAACTGTTGTTTTTATATTAACTCATTAACTTCTTAATGACCAGCCGCACGGCCGGCACTTACAGGAGCAGTAAACTTTTTTTTATGAAAATATATATGTTATAAAGCTTTTCCTTGTGGGTAAAACAAGGGAACTCCCACTGATGTCAGTTATTTTATTCAGAAGTTATAAAAGTTCAAATAATCAGGACGTGAATTTACTGTGTGTTTACTTCCTGATAGTTCTCACTGACAGGAAGTGACACGCAGTTTCTATCACATTCTATGAAGAACTGTAAGTCACTGAATTTCCTCTCCATTAGAATGTAACAGGAGAACTAATTAGAATCTGATCACTAGAGGGCACTGCTAATGTAAATAAACACAGGTTTAAACTATAATAACCCTGGAAATATGCAGCTGTCAGCAGTGAGAGCACCTTTATGTTACTCAACAGGAAATGCCCTACAATATATGTATTTTCATAAAAATGTTTACTGCTCCTTTAAGGACCCCTGATTGCATAAATGGAATCGGGGTCCCAGAATGGCGTGCAGCCGCACAGGGCCCCCTGAATTCCATGATGTAAATATATGACATGGGTCCTTAGCGCAAGTTTTCCCATGATGTATATGCAAGTCGTGCATCTTTAACCCTTTAAGTGCCAGAAGGGTACTGTCAGAGAATCTGCTCTAGCTGAATAGAAATGGTTTAGGAATCTGTTCGGAAACCATTTTGTCTGTGTTTATATCAGACTGTATCTTTAAGCAATATTTTGTAGAACAGAAGCTTTCGACATTCTCATGAATACTTTTTTGTAAACCGTTTTCTATCAGGATGGAACTTAAACTAGTAAAAAGCTCTGGACACAAAGATAATGTATTAAAACTTCTATTGTTTGAGAAAAGAAAAATATTTTTTTTTCTTATGTTAAGTAAATTGCCAAATGCTAACTATTACTGGTACTACATTGACACCTAGCAACATGGTAGATTTATGGTTCAAATATATTTTATATATATTTTACTAATGAATATTATTTCATATGCTAATTCTGAGGGGTGACCTATGAGAAAAGAATAGGTGTACCCTTCTGTAAAGGGGGGCTTTGGGCCATATAAGCATTGTTTTGGGTCTTAGGAAGAAGGCATCTGAGGGTTGCCAAGTTTCCAGAACCGTGCCATGCCTGAGACCACACCCTATTGCATTGATTAGTAAAGTATAACTTAGTTATCGTCTTTACACTGTATAAACCTCCAAAGTTATCATAACCCAGTAAATTCTGGGATTATATATGTTTTTTTCTTCCCAATAAGAACTGGCCAGCCTACTGAGAAAGAAATTCTGTAGCCATTTGGCTGTAAAGTTTAGTATAACTTTCTGGAAATGATACAGTTAAATTACATTAATATAGGGTAAAGATCAGATTGATAGAAATTTTAGATCATTGGGAGTTACAGATTAGCTAATAAGCCAATACCTGGAGAGCCAATTGTTTGCTGTGTATGCAAATATCTATACCGGGTTGTAGTGAGGTGCATTTGTTATCACTGCAAACGGGCATGGAGAACTCACAGTAATATACTCTGAAAGAGTCATTGTGCTGTATTTATCAGTGTTCTGTATCTTTATGTGTCTTTAATTGTGGATTTGGTATTTTGGCTGATTCCGTTCTATATTGTTTTATCTGCTTGTGACATCTTACATTGTATCACATCTGTGAAAATCTTGAAGGGACAAAAAACTTAGAGTGTATTTGGTTGATCTCTTCTGCCTATAACTCTGGTTAACCCCTTGCGCTGATAGATGTGTACGGACATAAATTTGTCATTATAATCTTTTAGGGTTCACATGCTTTGGTATATTTTGCATATATTATTATTGTATTGCTATATCCATACATTACTTTTATTGTTTAAGATTATAATGTAGTAATGCATATTTTTACTAGGAAATGTATTTCATTATTCTGTGCTCCTCCAGAGGAATGCATAAATTGAAACCAGAAGCCATATAGTTAAATTTTTCTTTTGTATATCTGGGACCTTATGTCTTTCAGGTAGAGTGTAATATTTCTTGCAATATTGTGCATCGTGGTTATCAAGGTTTGCCACTTGATCTTTGTGCTTTTGAGCACAACTCAACAAGTTCCCTGCCACTTAATTGCCTTAGTACATCGGGGTGGGGCAGGTGTTGTTACACTGCCACCTATTGTACTGTCTAAATTGTGGGAACTGTTAACCCTTACTACTGTTGGATTCAAACATTGCTAGCTTATACCTCTGGATACCTATATTCATATACAGTTTAACCCTATAGTGCTTGGGTGTTACTTGTGCAGTTGTCTGATATATTCTATCGTATTAATTTTCTCGTGCCATAATATATACATATCTTAGTCTAGAATGTTGCTTGATTTATATTACTGAGTTAAGTTTGCATTTCTCTGTTTCCCAGTTCACTGATTACTATTGTTCTATATATCATTTTATATAGCGTTAAATAAAATTACATATATTGTTTCATGAATATGAGTAATTGATTCTTTTTATCAATTCTGTTCACTGTGAAAAACTGTGTCATACTTAGATTGTGTGCAAGATCTCAAATTTATTTATATTGTATATTTATTTTTATGCGACAGATATACAGTACACGGTTTCCTGTTATCACTGTGTTTTATGTCATCTCTCGACAGTACGGAACGCATTGCAAAGCAATGCGTTTCGTATCCTTTGGCACTCAAAGGGTTAAGATGTTAAGGGTCAGAGGGATGTGCAACTTCTCAAGCAAACTTGCCAACATTTCAAAACATTTCCATGGAACACTTTTCCCTAGGGCAGTCACATTACATAGCATCCCTAGTGATCCACAGTACCTTGTAGCTAAATGTCAAGAGGGTAAAACATCCAGCAGACTAAAACACTACGCTTACACAGTACGGTATCCTTTGTAAATGTCGCACGCGTAAGAGTGTGCAATATGTAGGTGCAATAACTAGGTTGCCGGCTTTAAAAGCGCCATATCAGAATATCTTGACAGAATCAAGAGGGTGGGATTCTTATGCCACAGCATACAACGTTGCCTCCATCCATTGCCCGCACTGCCGCATACCTTAACTCTTTGAATCATGCTTCAAAGGCAAATTTGCTACAGATGAGCTATCAAGCCATTGGAGGCTGCACGCGGTCTGGCAATCAGGGACAGGCTCAAACACAGAGGCTCAGAGCATCCTCTGTGTGGAAAGCTGCCTTGGCATCAAAAGGAATGGCTGACTGCAATCTCTCAAGACAAAACAGAAATGTTACCAGGTCTGGCATCCCTGGTCCACAAACTGCCTCGCTTTGCTCTGCAACTGCCAATCTAATCTGCGAGCAGACGTCTAGGTTGCTCCCCTGTGCCCCCCAGCCTCATCTCTAACAATTTCTTAATGCTTCATGTACTTTAACCCTTTTGAGTGCCAGATATCTCCAGGACTGATCCCCTATGCCTTGGCACAGCTGAAGCTATGAGGGAGTGCAGGCAGTGGATGGAAGTGACGTTTTACGAGGCGGCATAAGAATCTTCCCTTTCGGGCGAGATTCTGACAAGGCGCTTTTGAAGCCGGTGACCTAGTTATATCGCCTTCATGTCGCATGCTTTTATCTGTGCGACATTTCAAAAGTGAACCGTAAAATACACATTGCCAGTACCTAAATAGTACAAGAAATCATAAAACAACAATAACATATAGGGAAGCTCATAACTTATAAACCTTATAATAACATTCACACAATACAGAACAGAATAGCTGAGACTCAAGTTTAAAACCAGGAACAGGGAGCCATAACCAGGGATTATCTCTGGAAATATTGGACATTTGGCAAGTATGCTTTAAGGTGTTAAACTATTAGCAAGAGTGCCACCTAGTGTCCAGACAGTTTGTCAAATGAATTCTATGGGAAAGGTGAGCCACCGACTATAGTTCTCCATAGAATGTGATATTAACCATTTTGAACTGCTATAACTTTTTTAATGAATCATATGCCAGCAATAGAAGTAACCTTGTCTTTGTTTTTTTTCCATATTAAAATGTCACTGAACTTTCCTTTGCAGAACCAGCTTCCTGGTATGTGATATATTTACATACCAGTGACCATTACAGTATATTACATAATGTGACCATTACAGTATATTCTCTTTATGAGGTGATAGTACAATATACTGAGGGGTCCATTTATTAAAGTGTTAGGAAAACAGTGCATCTGATATCCTCTGTGCGCTTCCTTTATTGCATGAGATCATTCATAAATACATTTGCTCATTTGTCAAAGATTGTATTTTTGTCAGATACTGTATGTTTGACTTCTTCAATGAATCAAGTGAAGACATTAGGGGCTGGATTCCAATGCAGGCGCTAATTTTATCTCTGCTTTTATCTCAAAGTTTCTCCATAGACTTCAATAGGAAAATATTTGACAAATCTGGAGGTAACATTTATCTCCTGCATTTGAATCCAGCACCAGGTGGTTTATGAACTAAGGAGTGATAAAGAGGTGATAAAGCAGAGATGACTTCTCCAATGACATCGCTTCTCCATTTCCTATGTTATTCTCTGGAGATCTTAGTGCATAGGCTCTGTGGAGAAATCTTAGTGTATTGGCTCCATAGAACAACATAGGAATTGGAGAAGTCATCACGTCTTTATCATGACTTAGTGCGTTTCCCCCCCAGGAGTAGCAGACAGAGCGTATTTGTCATACCTGGGAACTCTCTGGATTTGCCCCGAGACTCCTATTTTGACAATGCATTACCGAGCCGCCAGGGCAGAGGCTGATTCCTCTGGATATGGGGCGTTTCTATTGAAACTCTGCCCACTTCCGCTCTCCCCCCCCCCGAGGAACTCCTTCCCCCAGCTTTATTTTACATCTGAGTCACACCTTTAAGCCCTGCCCCAACTCACATCAAGGCCTGCCCCTTTTTGACACAATTCACTTCATTTTTTACACCACTTAGCAACAGAGGACTCCCCTCCGTGGAGACAAGAATCAAAAGTTCCGAGGTATGGTATTTGGGGAATTGACCAGAGGACTGATGTAGGACATTGAGTGGAACAGAGTCTTCACTTCTCTGCTGCAGTAAGACTAACAGTGGCTGGCAGATGTGGACCAAGTCCTCTATGCTGGAAGTCTCAGCAGTAGTAGCCTTTAACCATTTGAGTAACAGAGGAGTTGTGCAACTTTGCACACGCCTCTAGCACTCAAAGGGTTAAGAATTATGCATTGTTTCTTCTGTGTCCCTATCATGGCGATAGAGACTAATGGGTGTGTCAGCGCCCCCCAGCTGGCGTAGGACTAAGTTAAATTATAAAAGGAGCCTTCCCGCTCCTCCCTTCAGTCTTTTTTGTCCTACGCAGCTGGGGTAGTGACTGTACGCAGTCATTCGCCTACCTGGAAATTTTTTTTTTTTTCTCTTCGTCCTCCGTTTCCGCTTCCTTGGCCGCATTTCTGCTGCTTGTAGCCGGGAGAGGGTCACGCTTCTCCCGAAGGGCTTGCCGCAGGCTGAGGCGGCAAGCCATATGGAGTCCCAGCAAGCGCCTTGAGTCTCCCCTGCTTCGGGTGAGATTCGGCGCATCCAGGAGGAAGTGATGTCATGGCAGCGTCCGCTGTCATGCTGGGCCCAGGAAAAGGACCGATCCGGTGGCAGGCTACCTCCTACCAACAATCCTTCCTCTACAATGGATCGCTTACTACAATAGAGGGAAAGGTAAGGGCTGCATGCCACCCTCTATTTAAACATGGTCTGCTATCATTGTGGGGAGGGCCTATGCGTTCCAGGGTGGAACGCACGCCCAGGGCCTACTGTATTTAAGAGGCAAGCTTTGTGTTAAACTCTATATGGAGTGTTTGGGCTATGTATTATTTATTGTTTTTATTATAACATTAAAAGCTAAGTTTTACGTTCAGTATGTCTTCCACCTCCAAGAATCCAGTTAAGGAAAAGTAGAAAGACAAGGCTATTTCTGATAAAGAGGAAAAAACTACTCATAAAGTTAAGTCATGTCTAGGATGTGATAATCTATTACCCTCAGAGGAGTCTTCAAAGTTGTGTCCAGATTGTCTAAAGAAGGCGGCTAATACAGATTTTCCATCCCAATTTCAAGATTTTTTAACGTGGATGAAGGATTCTATGCAGCAAACCTTATCCTCCTTACAAGCCCCTTCCATTTCCAAAAAAAGGCCTAGACTAGAGGATCCAGGAGAAGGTACATCCTCTATGCATATTGAAGCAGACGATTCCAGCCTTTTTGAAGATTTATCTGAATATTCATCAGAAGAGGAAGGAGAAATTCAAGATGACGATGAAGGATCTTTTAATATTGAGAAAATGGAGCCTTTATTAAAAAACCTACGAAAGACTCTAGGCCTGACTGAAGAAGCCATCGAGCATGGGGTTTTGGATACGGCATTCCTAGGTAAAAAGAAGGAAAGTCCAGTGTTCCCCATTCATCATTCGGTATCTGACTTGGTGAAAATGGAATGGAAAAAAGGTGACAAAAGAATAACCGAATCAAAAACATTTCACAGAATGTATCCCTTCAAAGAAGAGGAAGCTTCAACCTGGACAACACCTCCAAAAGTAGATGCTCCTATTGCACAACTAACAAAGAAGATCACCTTGCCTATGGAAGACGGCTCCTCATTAAAAGATCCTATGGACAGGAGATTAGAGGCTACCCTAAGAAAACAATATGCGGTCCTAGGACAGAGTATAAAAGCAGCAACAGCCTTAACATGTGTATCCAGAACAATAAGAATATGGCTGTCAGAGCTGGAACAAAAAATTGAATCATCTGTTTCCAGGTCAAAATTAATGAAAGAAGTTGCATTCATTAAGGAAGCAATGGGATACTCTTGTGACGCCTCCTGGGAAGCAATCAGATTAGCGGCCAGATCCTCTTCCTTGTCCATTACAGCCAGAAGGGCCTTGTGGTTAAGAACATGGGGAGCTGACCCATCTTCAAAGAATAAGCTGGTGTCGTTACCTTTTACGGGATCCACTTTGTTTGGAGAGCAACTAGAAGAGATAATTAAAAAGGTAACGGGGGGAAAAAGTTCTTTTCTTCCGCAAGATAGAAAAAGGAAAACTTCTCGTTCAACAGCTAATAGAAGGTCCTTTCGAGATCCAAAACGCTTCCAAGCATCAAGACAGTATGATCAGAGAAAAACTGGTTATGGTCAGACCTCAAGGGGTTCATTTAAGAAGACAGGACCCAAAAGTGGACAATTCAAGAAGGAAACCTCATGAAGTTCAAACTATCCTGCCTCTAATTCCAGTCGGCGGTCGCCTGGAAAACTTCCTACAAGCCTGGAAGAATCTAGCTGTTCCAGACAAGTGGGTAATTCAAATATTAGAGACAGGGTATTTTCTGGAATTCGGCCGCATTCCCCAAAGAAATGTTTTCAGAACTTCAAGAACGCCAAGAGATCCCATGGCGGCAAGAGGTTTAGAGAACTCAGTTCAAAACCTTGCCCTCAACAGAGTAATAGAACCTCCTCCACAGGAGAAAGGAGGCTTCTATTCTGTGATCTTTGCAGTTCCAAAGACATCAGGGGGGTTCAGAATTATTTTGGATCTAAAGTCATTGAATACAAGCATAAAGACAAGATCCTTCAAGATGGAAAGTACGTCATCAGTAATCCAGACGATTCATCCAGCATCCTTCCTAACAACAGTGGATCTCAAAGAGGCTTACTATCACATCAAGATAGCACCAGCCCATCGCAAGTTTCTGAGATTTTGTTTCATGGCACAACACTGGCAGTTCAGAGCGCTGCCATTTGGTCTTTCGTCAGCCCCACGAATTTTTTCAAAGATCCTTGCGGTAGCCTTGGAGCCCCTGAGGAGGAAGGGAATAACTATTATCCCATACCTAGACGACCTCCTCATTATGTCACTATCCAAGGATCAGTCGGAGATGGATACCCAGGAAACCTTGTTCCATCTACAGAAGCTGGGTTGGATAATCAACATTCAAAAAAGTCAAACTCAGCCATCCCAGCACCTGGATTTTCTGGGCATGACCTTCAACACCAAGATCAATCAAGTGACATTATCCTCATCAAGGATAAAGGGAATAATCAGCAGAATCAAGTCCTTCAGGAAACAGAAGGTTCATACTGCTCACGAATATATGAGAATTCTAGGAATAATGAACTCTGCGATACAAGTAGTACCATGGGCCAGAAGTCATATGAGGCCTCTCCAAAGGTTGTTCCTAACTCACTGGAACAAGGATTCGGAGAACACCTCGCAAAGAATCCTGTTGACTCCACGGGTAAAATCAGAACTACTGTGGTGGACAGACTCAAGAAACCTGGGGAAAGGAACCTCCCTACAGGACCTAAACTGGCAAAAGATATCAACAGACGCAAGCCTGACAGGATGGGGAGGTTGCTGGAACAACATCTCCATTCAGGGGACATGGTCTCAGCAGGAAAAATCTCTTCACATAAATATCCTGGAACTCAGAGCTATCTATCTGTCTCTAAAAAGCCTGAGGAAGTTTGTCAAAAACAAACCAGTCCAGATCCTGTCAGACAGCATGGTGGCAGTGCTTTACATAAAAAACCAAGGAGGGACAAAGAGCAAAGCTCTGATCCTAGAATCCCAGAAGATATTGGGATGGGCAGAAAAGAACTTAATGGCCCTGTCAGCCACTCACATAGCAGGTGTCTTGAATCTCCAGGCAGACTACCTGAGTCGAAACAAAATGGAGCCAGGGGAATGGTCCCTCAACCCAGAGATTTACAACCAGATTGTCAGCAAATGGGGAAATCCAGTGATAGATCTCATGGCAACCTGGGAGAACAAGAAATGCAACACCTTCTTCTCCAGGACAAGACATCCAAAAGCTCAAGGGATAGATGCCATGGCTCACCCCTGGAACTTCCCTCTAGCATACATTTTTCCACCAACCCCAATGATTCCAAGGGTTCTAAGGAAAATCCGAATCGAGAAGGCAAATGTCATCCTAATAGCTCCAGAATGGCCAAGGAGAATTTGGTTCTCAGAATTAGTCAATCTGGCGATAGAGGATCCATGGCCACTTCCAAACCGTCCAGACCTCCTGTTCCAAGGTCCAGTATTTCACCAAAACCCAGCCTTTTTGAAACTGATGGCCTGGAGGCTGAGAGGAACTCATTAAGAACAAAAGGACTCTCAGACGCAGTCATAAATACTATAGCAGAGGGGAGGAAAAAATCCACCTCCAGAATATACTGCAGGGTTTGGAAAGTTTTTTCAGCATGGTGTATATCTGAAAAAATAAAAAGATCCGGTATAAGAACATCACATATTCTGAATTTCCTTCAGCAAGGCTTTGAAAAAGGGTTAAAACCATCCACATTAAAAGTGCATGTTTCAGCCTTATTAGCTTTTTTGGCAAAACAGTTTGCAGAAGACCACCTAGTAAAAAGGTACCTAAAAGCCGTAACAAAGGCTAGACCTAGAATAAGAAAGGTTATTCCTCCTTGGGACTTGAATATGGTACTTGATCAGTTATCTTCATCTCCAAAATTTGAGCCTCTAGAAAAGATACCTTTAAGAATGCTTACTATAAAAACGGCCTTCTTAACTGCTATAACATCTGCAAGAAGAGTTTCAGAAATTCAAGCATTATCTTCCAAGCCACCCTACACGGTGTTCCATCAAGATAAGATAGTCTTAAGAACCAAGCCTTCTTTTAGGTCAAAAGTAGTATCAGATTTTCATCTGAACCAGGACATCATTTTACCCTCGTTCTGCCCAAATCCAAAAGATGAAAAAGAAAAGAAGTTCCATAATCTGGATTTGGTAAGGTGTGTTTCTATTTACCTTAATAGAACAGAACCCTTCAGGAAAACAGATTCCCTTTTTGTCCACTTCCAAGGAAAATATAAAGGATCTTCAGCCTCAAAATCCTCCTTGTCTAGATGGATTACTCAATGCATAAGGATATCTTATCTGGAAGCAGGAAAAATCCCTCCTAAAATCCTAAAAGCCCATTCTACCCGAGCGGTAGCTACCTCCTGGGCATCAAGAGCCTCTGCTTCTCCCGAAGAAATCTGTAGAGCAGCCACTTGGTCCTCTATCTCCACGTTTATAAAGCACTATCAAATAGATGTACATTCCTCAGCAGAGGCAAAATTCGGAAGAAAGGTCCTTGAAACAGCCATACAGACCGGTCCGGTAAGAAGGTGATATCCTTCCTTTTTCTCTATTTACATAAGTCATATGTATACGCAGTCATGTATTTGACTGATAGGGACAGTGTTAGTTTCCCACCCATTGATTTATTACTGCTTGGGTATGTCCCCATTAGTCTCTATCGCCATGATAGGGACACAGAAGAAAGGGAGAAATTTTTCTTACCGATATTTCCTTTTCTTCTGTGTCCCTCCATGGCGCCCCTGCCCTCTATTTTAACATCTCTATTTATGTTTTTTAGCTTTGACAAATGATGACTGAAGGGAGGAGCAGGAAGGCTCCTTTTACAATTTAACTTAGTCCTACGCCAGCTGGGGGGCGCTGACACACCCATTAGTCTCTATCGCCATGGAGGGACACAGAAGAAAAGGAAATATCGGTAAGAAAAATTTCTCCCTTTTTTCCTGGTTCACATCACATATTAATAAACATATAAATGTCAGTTTTGAAGTTGAATAATTCACCATTTGATAAATAAACCCCTGTGTGTATTAATCGGTTAAAATATACTGTATTGCACTCAAACCTAAGGTGCAGTTTAGGCTACGGAAGGCTACAGAGGTGCAGTTCTAGAGCAAATGAACTGCACCATGAGGAAGGAATTAAAATTCTTATGATTTCTATGGAGCGTTTAACCCTTTGAGTGCCAGAGAGCACTCAATGGGTTAACTACTTGAATGATAGAGATGTCTCTAATGTATAGCTAAGTAATTCATTGGGGAGACCACACTAACATTCAAAGGGAAATCATAGGGAATTTGGCAAAATTGTATTTGTCCCCTATGGTGTAATTGTTGTGCTCCAGAAATGCATGTCTTTAGCTTATTGAATTGCACTTACAGAGTTACACAGTGTTGTCAGAAGAGATTCATCCAATATTGGATCAAAGACATTTTCCCATGAAAGTCAATACTAAAAGCATACTGAATAATTCCCTAAGACATCAGTGTCATTTAAAGGGATAGTAATGTTTCAAAATAAAGCAGCTCCAATTAATCTTCATAGTATTTGGGCCATAGAGAGTTTTATTTCAATACTGTCAGAGTTGTAGTTCAAGAGTAATTGAATGATAAAGTATTCCCCTCCCTCCCCTTTTACTGATGTAACACTGCTCACCTCAGAGCAGCAAGGTGGTGTACAGGTGGATCACAGAGAGGGACAATCTTCACTTAACATAAGGGAAAAACCTGTCAAGAGTGGCAGGGTTTTCATTTTCCTCACAGTAAGAAGATTGTCCCTTGCTGTGAGCTGTCTGGTCCTAGGACTAGATTCCACATCTGAGGGGAGGTGTCTTACACTAGGTAAAAGGGGCAGGAGTGGAATACTTTATCATTTAATTGTTCTTGTACTACAACTCTGACAGTATTGAAATAACACTCTCCATGGCCCAAATACTATGAAGATTAATTGGAGCTGCTTTTATTTTGAAACATTACTAACCCTTTAAGAAGAAAATAGCATGTCACAGTAATGTGTTTGTTGCTAGAATGTTAGAAAGGAAGTTCTGACCTGGTGTAGTCATCCTCCACTAGCATGTGCTTTGGGATTGGGGAGTATCTTCCAGGAGAGATAGGCGCTAGTGAACTCTTGTATTCCAAAGTCCCATTGTTGGCTGAGCCGAGGATGTGGCTTTCCAACGGTGGAGAATATGCTGCCAGCAGATACAAAGAAGTGTTTTAGTGGCTATAGATATGACTATTGCACTAGCACAACCAACAAACACATTTGTTATTCTAGATTGCATTTTTATACATTATGGATAATTTATAGAATAAACCAATTTCCTTTTCATTGAATACATGAAGTCATCATGGAAAAGCTGTAGCCCATATTACTATAACCTTTTTGATGGAAAATGCTGGAAATGATCTGATTCCTGAGCATGAACACAGCAATCAGTTACACATGTTCACAGTGGATGTCAGAAAGCTTCCATTATGTAATTCACTACAGGAGAAGTTTCCTATAATCCTGTGGGAATATTGTTATGAAGGTACAACACAAGCTACAGTAAGGTGGACTACTACCAAACACCATTACTACTGTATCTTTAGTGATCTGCTGCTTAAACATGCAAAGGCAAAACATATGTGTAGTATGATGTTCACCTTCAATGATTTACCAATACCTCTTTGCATGTATCAAACCCTTGAGGTCTGGGGAGTGGGACATATTACATAAAAAAATGAGTTGCATATACTTGTGGTCCTTAAGGTGTTCACATTTTTAATTAGAAAATAAACTACAGTTTTGAACAAAATTACAATAACATTTATATACGGACTATAGCCCAGAACCTGCACATTAACAGGAATTATGATAATTTGTAAACTGTATCAAGAGGGAAATATCAAGTACAGTTCTTCTTCACTAAAGGTGAGTTGGTTTGGTGTATTTTATAGATGGTCCTAAGAAGTCAAGGACTCAGCATCCTGCTTCAGATCCACCATAATGTATAAGAGGAGCAAGCTAGCGTGCCACAGACCACCGTGGACACAGTGGGAATGGGGTCAACAAGTGATACTGACTAGGACAGGTTCCACTTGCCAGTGGCAGCAATACTTCTGGGCCTAGTTGCAGTGCTGATTCTGAGGCAGTAGCAACATCAGCAGCAACATCACCCTCTGCCCCAGATAGTGACGGGAAATGTGGAGGAGAAGAAGAAAGAGGCCAATCTTCTTCACCTTTCCCCTTCCGTCTGAAGTCATCATGGGTGTGGAACTATTTTTCTCTTGGAGCAGGCACAGTGCAGTCGTCACCAACGGCACTGTGCACAATTTGTGACAAGTCAGTGAGAAGAGGAAAGGAGGGAACACACCTTGGCACAAGCACCCTCATATCACACATGAAACACAGACACCATGACATTTATGTCAAACATGCTAAAGCCAAACACCCACTACAGAGAATGGCACCAATGTTGCTGTATCCCCTGACTCTCCTCAAAGGCAACAAGAGGCAAGGAGGTAATCAAAGAGGAGGAAGAATAGAGAAACCCAGCCAGAGGCTGAAAGTTTGATGACGAACGAAACAACTAGCTCATCGTCACCTTCTTGCTCTAGGGTAACTACATCTTCTGGTGATCCACCTTGTTCATCATTACCTCCCTCACCGCATGATAGCCACTCTGTAGATGTTAGGATGTGGCAGTTTGTGTCCACCCATTACACATCGTGAGGTTCACTGACCATACATGGCAATGTGGTGGAGGAGAATCACAAGCAGGGCATCAAGCGGCATCTGAGGAGATTCCATCCCATAGAATTTGCTAATCTGGTGGCAGGGAGGGTTCATCATTACTATTAAACTGTCAGCAAGTTGTCGTGTGTCCTTAGAGGGGTGTGGACAAGGGAAATAGTGTCAGAAGAAGTACTTGGTTTCTGGTAGGGGGATTTCACATTTTGGACCCTAAGTGTCATGTTGTTTGGATAGAGTTGTGCCAGGTGTTTTATGTGACTGCAGATGTACCCATTGTTCCCAGTCCTTCCCTTATTTACACTGTACACATTGCAGTTGCTGATGAGAGACATAGTACCTGCTCTCAAGGGAAATGTTTATTCTAGTAACAACACACCCATGATTTTGGAGGAGGGGCAGATGCAGAAGCATCATTGGCCAACTTCTTTTTCTCAACATATACCTGAATTGGTAGGGGCTAGTTATGGTGCTGCTACTGCCTCAGGCACATCATTGGAGCTAGTCGTGGCAAGTGGAACCTTCATCATCTATCACCCATGTTGCTGCTGTTGTTGATCCCATTCCCTTTGAGCCGCCTAATCATCCTGCTGCTTAACCAACTCAGCAGCAGCAGCAGTCACAAATTCTGCATCAACATCAGGGCATTTGACTTGACAAGGCCCTGCTGGCACTAGGCCCTTTATTAACTTTACATATAGAATTATTAATTATGTCCTTTCTTTTTCACAGTTTTTATTATAGATTAAGATACAGTATACTCACTGATTTTTTTATTCATACTTTTCTTATTATCAAAATTTATTTTGAGGGTTATAGATTAGGCTCTGTTACACTTCACATTATAGAGAATTTCTTCTATCTCTCTACCTTGGTGATGACCTTTTCATGAGAATGGACTGCATATTTTATATTTTTTTATTCTTGTAAATAAAAGTTATGTTTCAATTACTTTTACCTATGGTCACTTTCCACTTAGGATAAACATGTGGTCACTTTGTACCAATTTTTTGTGGTCAATGTTCTTTTATCCCAAGTTTCTAAGCATACAAATAAAACAAGAATTATCAGGAAATATTAAAAAAAAAAAAAAAAAAAGAAAAAAAGAAAAAAAAAAAAAGAAGCCAAATTGCATTGCCTTCTGCCTGATTAGAGCATGCTGTCTGCCCAGTCAGGCTTCTGTTGTTCTCACAGTGCCTAATAGACTGCATACTGTGCAAATGAGCAGTAAAACATTGTTGCCTGCATAGTGTGCAACTAATCAAGACTTCCTGTTTAGAATTCACTTGGTAGCTGAATCGTCGCATTGTGCCATGGAACCTATACAGAAAAATAGAATTATAATTTCTGCATCTTATAAAGTAAAAAAAAAAAATGTTTGGATGCAAGGGTTGGGGTGGAGAAGGTCCCTATTAGTATAAAGTGCTGTCGATGTTGAAGGGATGTGCTTCCTTCACAAATCACCAACACTAGGACAATTCTGAAATTTAGCCAACATTCTCTCTGCTTCCCTACTTGTCCAGTAGGCGAATAAAGAGAAGGCTTTCAGCATCATGGACATCATAGGGATGTGCACTGCTCACCTCTGTGGCAATCAAAGGGTTAAAAAAGAAAGAAAGAGGAAAAAAAGTACACCAAGTACTACGCAATTATTCCCTACCTATGTATCATATATTATATATGTTGTGCACTCCCAGGGGAACAAGACTGCTTGTTCCCTTGTCCCCTGCTAGCCACAAATCCCCATGGGCACTGTCTGGGCAAGGGAAGGTGTCAGGCAGTGTATATGGTGCTAACACACAATTGTGTTTCTCCCCATGCTGTACAACAGGCCAGAAATACGTCATACACTGCCCCCCTCCAACATACTACCCTCCCTTTGTAATTCCACATGTGCTTCACTTTTCATGAATGAATCAAATCACCTGGTTTGTGAATGGCTGGGTGATTGATTCATTCATGAAAAATGCATCGCTGCGCTTCTCATGAATGAATAAACCCAGTGACCGGGTTCACTACTAGGACTTCTACTCCAGCCTGCTTAATAGCGGCTCGAAAAGGAGAAAAGCAAGGCAGCAATTGCCTTCCTTGTTGTCACCCGCATTGATCACCTATCCTACTGGATAGGTGATCAATGCTGGTGGGCATAAGAAGGAGTCCCTATGCCCCCCCACTAGGTTTGAAGTATATTTTTTATAATAAAGGCATATTACCCATTTTTATACATATAAAGGCAAGGTATGCAGCTGCATACCTTTCCTACTAACCCTTTAGGTACCAGAAG
This sequence comes from Rhinophrynus dorsalis, assembly GCA_037306005.1. Classification (NCBI taxonomy): domain Eukaryota; kingdom Metazoa; phylum Chordata; class Amphibia; order Anura; family Rhinophrynidae; genus Rhinophrynus; species Rhinophrynus dorsalis. The sequence continues at coordinate 589,943,969 of CM074719.1, read as the reverse complement.
GGTATGCAAGTAAGCCATAGAGAGAAGTGTATGTCGGAAAGGGGGTTAGTATATCGGAAGGAGCAGTTTATGTTGAATTACAAGGGGGGGCATTGTAGGTTGGAGGAGGGCAGTGTATGTCGGATTTCTGGCATGTTGTGCAGCATTGTGCGTTATCCCCATATACACTGCCTGACACCCCCAACCTTCTTCCCTTGACCAGGCAGTGTCCATGGGGATTTGTGGCTAGCAGTGGGCAAGGGGAAAGGGCTGGAGAGGGTCAGACAGTGTACATGGGGATCTGTGGCTACCAGTGGTCAAGGGAACAGGACTGGAGACCAAGCAGTTTATATGGGGTTCTATGGCTACAACTGGGCACAGGAACAAGTCTGGGGGGTAAGTGGAGTGCACAACATGTATAAAATATGATACATAGCTAAGGAATTAATTGTGTAGTGCTTGGTGTACTTTTTTTTAACCCTTTGAGTGCCACATAGGCGAGCAATGCACATCCCTGGATTCGATTCGGTCATTGTTGCGCAAGCGACATTCCGGTGTCTATTCCATCAGTGCACCACGGTACGCTTGACCGTCCTTCCTGCCTTTAGCTGAGGTTGATGTTACGTCGGGCGCCTCAGGCTGTGCTTCCATCAGGCAGTCGTTTCTGGTCTTAGCGTGCGTTAACCCCTTCAGGGAAGGTGTCACTTATCACCGATTATGCTCAGAGCAGTGTCCGTTGGGCAGCCTGTTCAATAAAACTGTGTTTTATTTCACCTACTGAGTCTGACTGTCAATAAAACAGTTACAGTTGGAGTGAAAGGAGGGGGTAAACATATTATTAGTCACTGTAAGGGCTGAAATTGAGGTGGTATGTGTTAGTAGTAGTAACGGTGATGGTAAAGCAGCCAATAGGACTAGTGTTAGGGGAGAGGTAGGGGAAGCAATTGAGAGTGTCCAGACTAGCGGTCAAGGGAGCCCATACCATTCCCCTGGCCCTGGGAGTCCCCTCCCCTCCACGGCATTGTCCAGATGGAACATTATCCTGAAGAAGCCAGAACTGGTGGATAGCAGGCACAGAAATAATACCACTACCACCACCAGGAGCACAGATCAGCTGCCTGTGCCTGATGCTAGTGCTGCCAGTCTGCCTTTTTCAGGTCACCAAGAAATGGCAAGTGTGACATTAGGAGACCCTCTGTCACATTTCTCTCTTCCAACCAGCAGTGAGATGTCTGTAATAGAGCAGCAGCAGCACAGAGGGACTAGTGGTGGTGGTGATGATAATGGTGGAGAAGCTGGGGTGGAAGAGACATTAATGGCCTGTCTAGTCCAAACTGAGGAGGAATGGGAGACAGGGATGAGTATAGGCATCACCACCACCAGCAGCAGTGATCTTTTGGAATATGCTGAGTTTGCAACTGCTCTAATTCCTGCGGCTGATGAGTTGCAAGGGCAGCAGGATGCTGAGGAGCATGCTAGTGTTCCACAGACCACCGTGGACACAGTGATAATGGAGTCAACAAGTGATGCAGGACTAGAACAGGCTCATCTTGCCAGCAGCAGCAATACTCATGGGCCTAGTTGCATTGCTGAATCTGACGTAGCTGTAGCACCAGCAGCAACATCATCCTCTACCCCAGCCAGTGAAGGGGACTGTGACTATTCTTCTCCACCTGTTCCCGACCCCCTGAAGGCATGGGTGTTGACTATTTTTCTCTTGGGGCAGGCACAATGCAGTCATCACCAACGGCACAGTGCACAAAATACTCTGTCATATCAAGTATCAGTCTACCCCAGTGGCAGCTTTTGTCAGGGGATCCCTGTCTCTATCACATTACATAAAAATGTCTTATTTTATTTATTTATATATTTATTTTTATTAATGGTCTCCCCAATACCAACACCCCCCCAAAACAAATTCCCTGTTCAACTGATTATTTCCCCAGACTCCACCCACCAACACAGGCACCCTCCTCAGACACCTTTTATCCCATGTTTTATGGGGTTTTTTAATTTTATTTAGGATGTATCTTTTATTAACTGCCCCCAATCCCAGTAAACAAACCCCCTCAAAAAACATTCCCTGTTCAACTTATTCTTTCCTCATACTCCACCAACACAGGCACCCTCATACTCCTTTTAAACTATGCCTTTGAGAAATAAAATAATATTTGCTATGTGTAAATTCAGTGTTCCCATTGATTTCAATGGAATGAGCCAGGCGAAAAGAGTGGAAAAACTGAACTTTTTGCAGGAAATTATTTGCCAATTTAAGTTTGAGGTAAACATTTTTGCCTATCCCTATTCCAAACTCTAGATATTAAATATACCAATGACCTTAGATGAGGCGGCCTTCATTATTAAATTACTCACTGGTGTGATGTGATTGGTGGGACCTTGACAACTGCATCCACCACAGGAGGAGAGGGATAATCATTTATTGTACATGCTGCAACAACCATTGCTGCAGTCAGATTTTGAACTACCACTTTACTCCACGTCCCTGCACTGCCCCACCTTTCTCCCTGCCCCTTGTGTTTTTGGGGGACATTACTCAACTACTGTGTCTGTTTTTACTCTTTACAGTACACAATTGATGGATTGTGATGTCTTGCCTTACCCCTCATCAAAATTCTCAATGTCATCTGCTGTCTATCAAGTCTGCCTCAGTCACAGAGGTCACATCAGGCTCCTAGTCAGCTGTCTGTCACCCCATATATTAATTTGTTTAATTATTTCACTATTCATTTTTTTTAATATACTAAAAAAACAAAATCAACAGACTTCCACAGCACAGAGATAATAAAATCAAAATCAGCAAGCAAACTGCACCCCAGCTGCCTGTGTCTTGCCAGTCAGTCACACTGAATTTTGAAGTATTTGGGGTCAACCTTCTTCCTCCCTTATTCCTCAGAGTGCCCCCCAGATTCCCCTAATACAGAAAACAAATGTCCTAGCTAAAATACTTCCTAAATTAAACTTCAATTCCCCTTTATTTGCCTATCTCCTCTAGCTCAAAAACATGCTGCTGTCTCTCCTCTCACAAACACAGAATGGCTGCTGTGAGAGCCTGACACCCTTGTATATGGCTGAGAAAACTTTTGTGTTGGAGAAACATTTTTCTTCTCATTGATTTCAATGCAATGAGCTAGGCGAAAAAAGCAGGATAACTGCACTTTTCACAGGAAAATTTTCACCAAGCAGAAAGTGCCATTTTCACCAATTTTGGTTTGAGGCAAACGTTTTTGCCCATGCCTACTTGTAGGAGAATTTTTGGACACAGACATTCTAAGAACAATTAAAGTCCCAGTTAGTAAGTCAGAGAAACATATTTAAACTAATATATTCATTCATGCCGTGTGGTTGGACACAGTCTAAAAGTAAGATCCAACCGCATTCACGTTTCAGCAATTATTCACGGATCACTTAGAGGTGACCACGATGTTTATACGGTGCTAGACCAGGGGTTTCTTTACATGGACCATCTTATGCCCATAATAGTGGCTTCCTCTCTTAGACTAATGATCAGAGATCCTCCTGTTTGTGCATAACATCTGACACAACTATGGTCAGAAGGATTTTACCCTCTTATTTTCATTATTCCCCTTACTATTCTAATAAGGATAATTTTTATGTGCAGGAACTGACACAGCTAGAGATCGGTACAGTCTAGCATCAAATAGACATCTCTGATCACTCAAATTAATAAAACATTTGATATATGATCTGCTTACTTATGTTATAATAATTGGATTTTAAACTGATTCTAATAAAGCTTATACATTTTAACTACAATAAAATTAGGTCAAAGTACACCTAATTCAATATTTACTCTCTTCCTTTTGGTCCATGGAATATTCCACTATGTTGAGGGAGCACCTGAGAAGGTTTTTAAACCTATGTTGGTTACTCACTGAATGCATTAACCCTCAAAATAGAGGGTCCTGTTACTCTTACCACCTCAATGTGGGGTAAAGACATACACCTTTATTATTCTTTTTATAATAAATTGACAGTGCAGTTTCCCACTCCTGAGTGATAAATTGTGAATGCATAGGAGGAATAAGAAAAAAAGGTACAGCCAGTCTTCAGACTCAAAATGCCATTCACATGGCTTTGTCAGGGGTAATGGAGTAAACTACCGAAAGATCACTAATAAGAGAAATCTTGACCAATAGAGTAAACGGATGAAAATCATGTAATAACACTTATTATTAATCATGGCGATGCACTTGAAGGTGAATTGAAGAAAAAATACCTATAATCCATCAAAACATAACATGGTAACAAATGTGGATCAGTTTTAAATGCCATTTAAATAAATGGGGCTTTGTTCTTCCCTCCCATGGTTAGGTTGGTTTGCCTAAGAATTCCTCCAGTTTTCTCTTGATAAGGCCCTGTGGATATTATCCATTTACATGACAGTAAATTTACATTTTCACTTTACTATATTCTGCAAATGAAAATTATGTAAAATACTTTTTTTTTGCTTCATTTTCACCTACTACTTACAGCTTTTCTGTCCAACAGTGATCTCCCTGAGCTCTGTTTCCTAGAAAGATTTCCATCAGGGATTGTGAAAGCTGGAATAGTGATACAATGTAACGAAAAGTCTGCCTCCAGTCTATTGAAGGAGCAGTAAACTTTTTGTTATAAAAACAGTTATGCTATAAAGCTTTTTGTGCCAAGTAAAACAAGGGTACAAGGTTCAAATAATCAGGAAGTGAATTTACTGTGCATTTACTTCCTGGAAGTTCTAACGGACAGGAAGTGACTCAGCAGTTTCTATCACATTCTATGGAGAACTCTTAAGTCACTGACTTTCCTCTCAATTAGAATCTAACAGAATAACTAATTAGAATTTGACCACTAGGGGGTATTGCTAATGTAAAAAAACAAAAGTTTAAACTGCAGTAGAGCTGGGAGTATGCACCTATCAGCAGTGGAAGTACCCTTATTTTACTCATCAGGAAAAGCCCTGCAATATATACTTTTTCATTTATAAAGTTTACTGTTCCTTTAAATATAGTGCACAGAGTACTTCTTGTTTAGGGATAATGTTATATTGAATCACCATCTTTTCTTAACAGCCCCTGACAGAGATCCAGAGAATTCCCTGTCCCAGTATACAAAACATGAAACATAAAAAAAAAAAAAAAATACAGGGAGTTTGACTTTACATATCCTACGCCTCCATTGCAGAATATGTAAAGTAAAAAATTAAGTTTACAATCACTTTAATGTTATGTGTGCAAATGCAGAACAATGTCACTCAAACACATCAGAAAAGTGAGAAATATTGAGCAATATTAATACTTACAGTGAGTGATGTCAGGGGGGCCATACGGGTCGGTCATATATATTGTAGTTGGCTTTCCTACTTTCAGGTACACTACATCTGATGTATTCTTCAAAATGGCCACTGCTTCTTCATGTGTGACTTCTTCTAAACTGTAATTATTAACCTGAATACAAAATATTGTTTTCAGTCAGACAAAAAGAGACAAGTGTTACATTATCAATAATCTCATGTCATGTATAATAGAAGTACCTCTATTATTAATCTCTTGGATGATAGAGGCAGTTCCATTGAACTGCAAAGCAACAAGCTGGGACAGTTTCTATCCACCAAGTGGAGAACCAGGTTAATCCTTTGAGTGCCAGAAAAGTAGCCAATGCAGATACCCCTCTGGCACTCGATGGGTTGGCAATAGTGTACAAGTGTGTAACATTCCCTTGCTGTCACCGAAAATTTTCATTTCAGACTTACGGATTGCATGTGCCAGCTAGCACATTTCAGCCTCTATTTCCCACCTAACACCTAATGAAACTTTTGAGTGCCCGAGTGGTACACAATGCAGTAAAAAACAATCTGTTGGCTACCCCTGTGTCACTCCAAGGATTAATAATAACAACCTATCATTTTCCTTATGATGGCCATAAAATCCTAATAACCCCTATGAATTTTCCTTGCTCGTAGGGAGAATGATACCCAAAAATTTTATATGTTGCGTGTTCTATTTCAGCGGACACGGAAACGACAGAGGGTTCGGGGGACATGGAGAGAGCCACATAGCCACTGATTTATTAAAACCAGACACTCCCTGGAAGTCACTGAAGGCTTTCATAATTGAAGGGAGGCCCAAGTGAGGATTATGGCTAAATAATAAAAAATCATCTGCAAACACATCAATTTTAGTTTCCACCCCACCCACTGATTGGCCCTGAAAAGCCAACTTACCTTGTAATGAACGAAGAAGGGAATCTAATGCCAAGTTAAAGAGAAGTGGTAAGAGAGTTTGTGGATATGGTGGCCTGGGGTTTAGTATAGATCTGTTCAATAAGGGCTGAAATAGTAGGCCAAAACCTTGCTCTGCTAAAACATGAAAAGGTAAGGCCAAAGTATCTTATCAAAAGCCTTTTCGGCATCAAGGTTTATAATCAAGTTACAGTTACACAGAAAATCAGCAGATTTAATAAGGGCTGCCCCCCCCCCCCACAGTGTAGCACCAGATATATGTAAATTATGAAGAAAACACTCATGAATCTGATCTCATGAATTAATCACAGGTGCTGAAATAAACATAGGTTAAGTCCTTCACGCATGTTCTTGAGATTTTCCCATAATCTAACTGAGAGAAACTTGTCCAGCACTCACCAAAACCTAGTGAGGATGAATTTATATCTTAAGCAACTGTAGGTGAGGAATCCTAGGTTCTGTTAGCCCTCCCAAGTCCTCACCTCCACTTCTCAAATAATTATGCCCCCAGCCCTGTCTACTGCTGCTCTCCATAAGATATAACATAAAAAGTGATATAATATTTTAAATAGTGGCATACAAGCTGATACATTGCTTGCTAGTATATGAACTGGACATTAAAGCAATATATAAAACAGCAAACAAAATGGCCTTCATACACCAGTAAATGGCTTGCACAGGGTCACTGGGACTGTGCTGGTCATAACAACAATCTACTACCGTGGGTATAGCTAGAAAGTCTGTGGTGTTTGCCTATCCTGCCTAATGGGAAGTCCAGCCCTGCAAGGGCTATTTCTGTACAGAAAATGGAAATATTCCAATAGGGAAACATGGTTAAATGTGTAGAGGCACGCTGTAGAGGAAATGAACCTTGGCTGTGTTGGGTGTTGATAGTACACCCAACTGTAGCTAAACCAGACAATTATACCAAAGGCATTACACATATCTACAACTGTTTTTCATGTGACAAATAGATGTCGTGTGTAAAAGCAAACTGCAGCAATTCTGGAGCAAGCCAACTGTAAAATAGGCGACAAATAAAAAAATATTCATTTAAATGTGGCTTTTAATCCTTGGTTGCTAGTAAGGTCTTCGGTGCCTTGAAAAGCATTTTGTTGGAGGCTTCTCTAACATTCAATGGGTTACAAGTCCTATTTAATTTAATGTGAATTTTGATTTTTTTTTTATTTCTCCCTTATGATGCAGTTGGTTTGCCCCAGAATTTCTCAAATTTGCTTTAAAGCGATAGTAAAGCTTCAAAATAAAAGCAGCTCCAATTAATCTTCATAATATTTGGACCATGGAGAGTTATTTCAGTACTGTCAGAGTTGTAGTCCAAGAGTATTCGAATGATAAAGTATCCCCCTCCAGCCCCTTTTACCTAGTGTAACCACCTCCCCTCAGATGTGGAATCTGGTCCACAGACCAGACAGATCCCAGCAAGGGACAATCTTCTTACTGTGATCATAAGGAAAACCCTGCTCCATTGACAGGTTTTTCAGGTTTTTCCCTTTTTGCTAATTGAAGATTGTCCCCCTCTGCAAGCCATCTGGAGACCACCTTTCTTTTCAGAAAAAGGGATGGGAGGGGGATCTTTATCATTCAATTACTCTTGTACTACATCTCTGACAGTATTGAAATAACACTCCCCATGGCCTAAATACTATGAAGATTAATTGAAGCTGCTTTCATTTTGAAATATTACTATCCCTTTAATGCATAAGGTCCATAGAGTGGTGGAAGCCAATAGCATCTGTCCAGAGATAAATGTGTGCTATTAGGTCTTGTTTTCTTTAGAAGTACTGGTAGTGATTTATTTTTATTCCAAGATTGTGTTGCATCCTGCTATTGACTTGTATCTAATGAAATTACAAATGAGTTGGACCAGCACTGTTCTTCAAAGGGAAGCATTCAACATTGATTAAAAAGCATAACAAACATACTCTTTTTTTAACATAATATAACAATAAGTGATTTGTTGCTGTTCTTACCATTAGTAGCCTATCTCCAACTTGTAGCCTGCCATCTTTTTGTGCTGCTCCTCCATCAATTATTTTGGTAACATAAATACTGTTATCTCCAGGAATGTGTTGATTTCCCACTCCTCCGGCAATACTGAAGCCCAAACCTAAAAGTATAATGTACCTGTTTAACATTCTTCTGTAGCAAGTACTTTGGTAATTTCTTAGAAATAAAGGCCTAGTTTACATTGCAGATTCTAAATGTAATCGTTGGTTTTATCTAACAGTTTCCCATTGAAGTCCAAGGAGAAATTTGTAGATACAATCCTTTACAACTACAGTAGCATCCAGATCAATGTTTGATATAATGATGACACTGATTACTCATTGCATTATCCTAATGAAGTGCACCTTTTACCTTGAATTTCTTTGCATATTTGAAAACTTCATTGAAATTTTCCTACTTATCATGTTAGCCAAAAGAATGGGGGGTGGGGGGTGTATGCACTACAGCGTGATAAGGAGGTGATAAAATGGAGATAATTTCAGAAATGCATGGACCAATATCTCCTAAATTATGCATCTTCTGCGAAGGTTATGCGCTTATATCATTCTATGGAGCCAAGGCACTAGGATTTCTCCAGCTTTGGGGATCTTAGTGCATAGCCTCTACAGAACAACATAGGAACTGGAGAAGTGAATTCATTGGAGAAGTTATCTAAGCTTTATCACCTCTTTTTTTTTTTTTTTTTTTTGCCTTATTTTGGATCAACGTTGGTAAACAGGAATAGGAAAAGGGTTGAACTAGATGGACGCAAGTCTTTTTTCAATCTAAATTACTATGTTACATATTAGTGCATAACCTCCCCAGAAGTTGCACAGTTTAGGAGATATTGGTACATGCATTTCTGAAATCTGGCTCAGTGCAGAACTGTATGCTCAGTGTGTTGCAGATCTTAATTAGCATATGTTGATTCACTGGAAGTGACTTTCCCTTTTTAAAAATAAAAATGTCAGGATTTCCTAAACTTTGCATCTGTTGGCACTTTGGTATAATTGTAAATTTGGAATTAAGTTTTCAAATACACAAAATTAATTAACGGAGACAGGTTAAAGGGATACAAATAGATGAAAATAAACTGATTCATCAGTATAGATTTGTCATCACGTAGAGCGGTATGCAAATCCTATCTGAGTTGCAGTTCAAGAGTTAGTAAGTTAGAAAGGATCCCCTCCCGGCCCTTTTACTTGTGTTACACTGCCTCCCCTCAGATGTAGGCTCCGGTCTCTTGACTGGACAGCTCTCAGAGAGGGACAATCTTCACGTAGTGAGCCTTATGCTCACTGAAGATTGTTTCTCGCTGCACGCTGTCCAGACTGGCATGAGATGCAGAGTGACGTAAGAATAGGGGCAGGAGGGGGATCCTTTCTATCTTAACTCTTGAACCACAACTCCAATAGGATTGACCTACTGCACTACATGACGACAAAACTATACTGATGAATCGGACCTCAGTTTATTTTCCTCTATTACTATCCCTTTAACTTTAAAGAAATATTTTTTAAAGCAATTTACTTTTGTATGTAAGGGAACAGTTTAAAGTGGAACTGTCACCTCCCATAAAGTTATTTGTATCTAAAATGTTGTGTGTAATAAAGCTACAATCTGTTTTTTATTTGTTTTTTTGTTTTTAAATCATTACCAGCATGAAGATATTTGATTTTACAGAAGTACCTGCTGACATTACATGGGCAATCGCTGCTGTACAGCTCAGTAATGCAGGACTGTCCATCACCTCCCTTCCATCTCTCCTCTTGTGTTCATTCACTCCTTCCCTGGTATTTCCCTAATAATCATGTGACCTGGTGCGTGCTCTTCCCAGTGCTGGTCCAGGGCACATGAATATTTGTCACTCACTGGAAGGAGGAGGGATTGAAGAACATGAGGAGAGATGAAGGGGAGGAAATAGACAGCCCTACGCTACTGAGCTGTACCGCAGCAATCGCCAGTGTGAAGTCAGCAGGTACCTATTTAGGCCCGGATTCATCAAACTGCGGGAAGAGCCGCATATCAAATATGCTGCTCTTCGCCGTGTTAATTGATGGATACCTTCGGGTATTCATCATTGATTTTGCGTGTTTCGCATACACGAAGCAGGGAAACTTGCATAAATTGGTCAGACATGGGGAAAATCACACGTATACATATACACGAAAATGTATATGCGTATGTTCGCCCCATGCATTCAAATGGGATATGCCAGCTTCAAGCTAGCGTGTTACATTTGCGGATCTATCTGGCCATCGCCTATAGAAGAATAAGCAATGGCCAGATACAATCCGAAAGTTGCTGAATGTGCGAATGGTTAATAAACAGAGAAATCCTCTGATTTTCTTGCATATTAATCCATTTGCACCTTGATAAATCCAGGCCTTAAAGTCAAATATCGCCATCATTTTTTTTTTAATTGTTACTGGCACGTAAATATTTGACATTAAATACGTGCCTGCGGTACAGCTCAGTACTGTAGAACTATCACCTCCCCTTTTGTGCTCTTCCCTCAGTGAGCCCCAAATATTCAAGTGACCTGAATACGCTTTGGGAAGAGTGTGCGCCAGGTCACAAGTGGGCGGAGGGAATTAACATAAGAGGGGAAGTGGTTGAGAGGTGATAGACAGCCCTTTGCTACTGAGCTGTACTGTACTTAATTAAAGTAAAATATTTCTGTGCCAGTAATGATTACAAAAAAAAAAAAATAATAAAATAAACAAATAACGGACTGTAGTGTTATCACACACAACATTTTAAATACAAATAATTTTCTGGGAGGTGATAGTTCCACTTTAACCATTTGAATGCTAGAGACATCTTCAAATCACTGAGAGCAAAACATTGGAGAAGTGTCTAGCATTGAGGGCATTATTATGTATGATTTATAATGATGTATTATAAGAGAAATATTACAGGCTATCTGTAATATTACAGGCTATCTGTAATAGCACCACAAGTGACAAATAAAAATCCCCATTGAGTTTAACCCTTTGATTGCCAACGGGGTACGCAACACATTGCAAAGCAATGCATACCCCTCTGGCACTCAAAGAGTTAAACGAGACTTTTAACTTATTGAATGCTAGAGAGATAACCAATGTATTGCTTCACAACGAGTTGGAAACCTCTTTAGCATTTAAGGGATTACAATTAATGGCATTTTGAGGCATTTCATGTGTCCCTTATGTGAGGCTGATTTGCCCCTGAATTACTTTACTTACTTTGTGCATATGGCCCTATATTTTGGCACTTGTGAGGACAGCGGTGATAGCTGTTCTTATTTGTGTTTTCCAGTTACTTTTTATTTCAGAAGTGCTGATTTTATATCATCTCATTTACAATATATGTATCACAACAGATTACACATAGAAATCACACTATTGGTAACACAATCAGTACCATGATATTGGGAAGTCCTAACTAGGGATGGGCGAAAAGTCAGAAACATTTCCCATAGAAATTTTCATGGAAAAATAATAATTTCCTACTTTTTTGCAAAAATTCATGTCCATAGAAAATACATAAAATGTCTGCCTTTTCACCTTTGCCAATACATTTCCCACAAGAACTTTCCCATTTTTCACCTATGGTTTTTGATGACTGCAAGATTTCCTGCCAAAATAGTTGAAAGTAAAAGTTGTTGGTCCTACAGCAACATTTGCCTTGAAAAAACCGTTAGCGGGCTGAGTGCCTTTGTCCTTTGCCTACTACACTAACTTCCTGCTCAAATAACACTGGCACAACCATCCTTGAAAAATAGATGTGTTTTGGGATATTCCAACAGGATGCAACACATGACATCAGTTCTTTAAAGCTTCTGTTTTCACCAATAGAACAGGGCAGCATGTCAACCACCAGCATTTTGTCAAGTTTACTATTCCACCAGTGTATTTTTGCATTATGTTTGTGCAGGTTTTGACTTTTCTCTAAGAACTTAGTAAATGTGGGATGGCAGTATATAGTAGAAGAACTGTGTAACTTTATTGCTTTAATGACACCACTTGTGAAGGTAATGGGGGTGATGGCAGTATGTGTTGGTTTTCTATGATACTTGTCATCTCCAAAAACAAACTCAGAGTCATACTTCTCTGCAGCAGGAGCAGAACATCTCGGCACACTCTAACACATAATTAGCACTTTTATTATGTACCACAGAACCCTGGGACATTTTAAGAGTACCTCTGCTGCTGCTAGTTGTGGCACCTCTGACCTGTTGGTTGTGTGTCTCCCAGTCAGACCTGGGATTGTGTTTCAGGTAGGATCTCATTGAGAAGGTGCCCAGATGTGAGCTGCTTTCCCCCTTATCATATGATTTTTACACAGACAACAGATAGCAACATGCTTAGCTTTGGGATCCCAAGTGTGGATTCATAGACTGCAGGGTTCCCGAGGGGCTGCTATTTCTACTGGGGCTATATGGTCCTGTAACTGTATTACTACTACTACTACTAGGTGTCACATGTGCTGCACTTTGAACAGCAGCAGAGGCACTCATTATAGCTAAGGCTGTGGATGCTGATTACCTGTCTTGTTGCTGGTTATTCAGCACTAGTAGTGTGTGTTGCCAAGTGGGGCTTGATGATGCTGATGAAGAATAAGAGAATAAATGTGTATTTTTTGGCATATTTGTTTGTCTAGGGTCAGATTTTCCAGTTGTTTTCTCAAATAGTTTATCGACAGGTACAGTGCTCCTTTTCAGTGGGGGAAGATTGAGCCTTTCTGGGCATGTCATCATGCCTCCCACTCTCAATTCCATCAGACACTGAAGAAAAGGAGGATGCTGAAGGGATATATTCTAGATCTACATCATCATCATCATAATTTGCTAATACTTTCAGGACAGGTGTTTTGGCTCACTGTCAGATGCAGTGTAACAGCTGCTACACCTTTTTGCAGTATGCCATCAACACTGGAACGAGACGTGTTGTATTCAGTGTTTTTTGACAGTTTATTGATAGTTCTGGGGTGGAGGAACTTGTGGTGGTACTTTGACAAAATGCATCCTGTTTGGGAGGAGAATGATCACCATAATTTATTGCACACACTGTAGCAACCATGGCTGATGTCAGTTTTTGGACCACCACCTTACTTGCACATCCCTGTACTGCTCCTAATCCTTCCACCCTCCCACTACCCAGTGTGCGTTTACTGGACATTACTCAACTACTGTGTGTGGTTTATTGAAAAGAATGCAATAGAACTGATTATGTGTGATATCTTACCTTAGCCCTATACAAAATACTCTTGTCTAGTATCTGCTTCAGTCACAGCTCATGTCAGGTTCCCTATCTCTGTCATCTATCGATTTTTTATTAATATTTTTTTTTTTTAAATTACCTGTCTCCCCCATCCCTATCAATGTCAAACGAAGATCAAAACAAAAACAAAACACCCCCTGTTAAACTGCTTCTTTGACCAGATCAAGAAGAAACTTGGATCACCTCTGCCTGTGTCTTCCCAGTCAGTCATGCATAATTTTGAGGTGTTTGGGGTAATTCTCCTTTGCTCTCTCACCCCCCCCCCCCGACTCCTCTGACATAGAGATGACAGTTGCCTGTATGTACTTAGTTACACAAAATTTTGGGGTATTTGGGGTAAACCTCCTTTGCGCCCTTCTCATACCCCCAGACTCCTCTAGGACAGATATAACAGCCAGATCAGGAAGAAATTTGGAACACGGCTGCCTGTGTCTTCCAAATCAGTCACACTAAATTTTGGGGTATTTGGGGTCAACCTCCTTGCTCAATTCCTGTCCTTCAGAGTACTCCCAGGCTACCTAAACACACAGAAAAGATATCCTGCCTACAAGACTCCCTAAACTAAGCTTCAACTCCACTTTATTAGCCTGTTTTCTCTAGCTCAAAAATGTGCTTCTTTCTTTTCCTCTCACATACAGAATGGCATGCTTCTGGAACCTGACACCCCTTTTATACAATGCCTGTGGGAAAAGAAAGGAAAATTACCATGTGTCAGGGATAAATTCAGTATTCCCTTTGATTTCAATGCAATGAGCTAGGCGAAAAAAATGCACTTTTCACAAAAAATGTAAAAGTGCTATTTTTCTCCTGTTTCTCTTTTGAGGAGAAAACCTTCTCCCATCCCTAGTCCTAATGGTGGCCAAATTTGGAAGTTTGTGTGGAAGAACATATTTTGTTATTAGTTATTTTCTACCTAAAATGATCTCTACTGACATAGTATAGGTGTATGTGTTGTGTGTGTATGTTGGCACAACAGTCTATAGACCCTTCATAATGTTCATATTATAGTAGTACATATTCCATTTTTTTTTACAATACCAACAGTTACAACTAATTCTTTATAGTAAATGCAATCATTGTAGAATCAATGAGGCCATACAATTTGCATACTGTCTAGACTTGTGCACAGCAAAAAAATGTGTTTCGTCAGAATGATTCGATAATTTGTTTGTTTACCCCCATTCAGATTAAATTAACGTCATTGACCTCCAGTTCAATTAGTTATAATTTTGGTTAAGGTTTTAGTTAATAATTGAAATTTGTTAATTGGAAATCTAACTAAGTCCCACCCTGTCATAACACTTATCTTGATATCAGAGATGCAGCTGTGTCACTGATGCCCTGGTCCCTCAACATGTTTAGCCTAAAAAAGATTAAATAATTAAAAAAAATAGTACCCCACTGTCACTTTCGCTTCTGCCTACAATAAATACCACACACACACACACACACACACACACACACACACACACACACACACACACACACACACACACACACACCGTAATCCTGTTTGGGTCGTTGTTCAAGCCAGAATGAGGGAAAAATTATCAGGGATTGGATTTTATATGGCCATCCCTATTGAAATCAGTTCCCACGCTCCCATTGGCTGAGATTATGGGGTTACACAGGACAAGGAATACTGTCCTACAGTAATCTCACCTCCCAGCCAATAAGCATCTAGTAGTAGGACTCACAGATGTGCACAATGTCACCCCTCCAGCTAGCCAATCATTGGCTAATTGGAGAGGTGAAATTACTTGTATCTGTGATCCCTCCAGCTACATACTGATTGGGCAGGAGGTGAAATTATTGCAGGGTACCTTCCATGTTTTATGTAACCCCATAATCCCAGCCAATGGCAGCATGGGATTTTATTTGAACAGGGATGGCCATGTCAAAAAACGTATTCCTGTTCATATTTTCCTTCATTCTGGCTCAGGCTATGGCTCAAGCAGGATTAAGGGGGTGGGGAGTTTTTTTTTGTAGGCAGCGGTAATGTTGGCAGCGTGGTAGTAGGTTTTTTTTATTCTATAATCTTTTTAGGTACAGAGTGCTGGAGGACCAGGGTGTTGAGGACACCACTGAACCTCTGACATCAAGGTAAGTGTTATTGCGTGCAAGCATGCATGTGAATTACAGAGAGAATAAATGAAAGAATGAAGTAAATATGTGCACAAAAGTGTTAAGTGTGTCTTTCATGTTTCTGGTATAATGTGTTCCATGTCATTTGGTTTTTAGTTAAATTAGGATGTCACAATACATGCAATATTCATTAAATTGTCAGTCTCGGGAGCAATAGGATTTCTCAATAAGGAGGTAATTATTCTGGCGACTAGCACTATTGATCAGCTAGTCGCCAGATGTGTAATTCTTTTGCAGGAAACTTTGTGTGGGTTGGTAGTTCCCCTTTAACATTAGTGTATTATTTTTCAATAAATGCACAAATAGAAAATGAAAAGTTAATATTACCTTTTGGCCCTTTGAAAAGTTTGATTTCTACAACAGTTTCAAGGATGGGCCTCCTTCGTCGAACATAGAGTCTTACAATAGAACCAGCCTCCTTAAGAGCCTCTACTGCTCTGCTGTGTGAGACTTCAGAAACATCTGCTTCATTTACTCGAAGAATACAGTCATTAACCCTAAAAAGAGTTTAAAAAAAAAAAAAATCAGACAGTCTGTGCTGTTTAACAGAATTTCTCCTGGAAAACAAATATTTTTGGATTACATTCTTTCATGGTAAAAATATAAAAAATGTACTTCAGAACTAATTTAATTTATAATATGGCAAATAATATATAACAGTATATAATCTGAAGTTACTAATTAGAACAAAACTAAATTTCACACAAGGAGAGTCATTAACATAACCACCATTACCATTGTCATCATCATTATATTAATCATTATCAGGAGAGCCATCATCAGTAATCAGGAGAGCCATTGTTCTCAACGTATGCAAAAATAATCAACTGAAACACATAGAGGCTTATTTACTAAAAAGAACTGGGACATTTCTGTGTAAACAAGTTGCAGCAAAAGGGACAAATAAAAATTCCCCAAATTCTCACTATAGCCAAATGTTTGTGTTTTCAATACACAGTCTCACACTGTTGAAAAGAGAAACACAAACATTGTGATCCATAGCTGTATTATCAGAGATATGTCTGTGTGCTAAAACACTCTATTCTTTTATTAACAGTCAGGCTGTGTTTTAGTGTTCATATATCCTACTAATAAATATATCCTAGAATTACTAATCCCCATATTGTAGCTTTGTTAAAAAGAAACATATTGCCCCCAGTGTCATTTCTCAATCCCTTATGGTTTGAGAGATGATAGCGCTCAAAGTTCCCCCCTCCCTCCCCTTCCCTGACTGAAATGTGAACGCTGACTGCAGGGATATCAGGTATTACTTGCAAAAGGTGGCTCTGCAGCATTGCCAAGATCGCTTTTATAAAAAAGAAATCTTTCACTGAAACGGTCTTCTACGTGTGCTTGCAAACCAAGCACAAACCAAGCACACGTAGAAGACCGTTTCAGTGAAAGAATTCTTTTTTATAAACGTGATCTCGGCAGTGCTGCAGAGCCACCTGATGCACATAAGACTGTCGTACGACAGCTGCAGTCAGTGTTCAGTCAGGGAAGGGGGAGGGAGGGGAACTTTGAGTGCTATCATACCATAAGGGTTTGAGAGATGACACTGGGGGCAATACATTTCTTTTTAACAAAGCTACAATATGGGGATTAGTAATTTGCAAGTATTACTATCCCTTTAAGGTACTGGAAGTTACTGCCGGCACAGGAGCAGAGAACTTCTATAGTAAGCTCTGTGCAGCAGATGCCTGCTGAAGAAGTTGTTTTTCTTCCTTAAAGGGATAGTAATGTTTCAGAATAAAAGCAGCTCTAATTAATCATCATAGTATTTGGACTTTGGGGAGTGTTATTTCAATTCTGTCAGAGTTGTAGTTCAAGAGTAATTCAATGACAAAGTATCCCCCTCCCGCCCCTTTTACTGATGTAACACTGCTCAGCCAGATCAGAAGGGAGATGCCCAGGTAGACTGCAGAGAGGGACAATCTTCAATTAAGACAAGGGAAAAACCTGAAAAACTTGTCAAGGGGGGCAGGGCTTTCATTGTTCTCATAGGAAGAAGATTGTCCCCTTCTGTTATCTGTCCAGTCTATAGACTGCATTCCACATCTGAGAAGAGATGGCTTACACTAGGTAAAAGGGGCGGGAGGGGAACTTTGCTTGTGAATATCTCTTAAACCATAAAGGTTTGAGAGATAAGACTTATATCATTCTTCATGTTTTTTTAATGACTACAAAATTAAATAAAGTTAAAACAAAGTATTACTATCCCTTTAACACGGACTTATTCAGCATAATAGAAGTATGGCTTTCCCTATCGCTATATTAATAACGGATTTGGGGGCAATGTTATTATGATGATAGTTCCATTTTAACAAAACCCCAGGACTGCCTTGTGCAGCCCACAAAACAGCTCTCTGCCATATAGGGGGGGTGTCAGAAAATTGACCCATTCGGCTGGAATGCAACACTGGAAAGCTCCAGTGTTCTGTGTACAGTCTCCATAGATCTGCTTTCTCTAGATTCAGGCCTGATATAAAGGATCTATGGGGACCTTCGTCGCTCAGGACATGAAACTGTACTTTGAGACTTCAGTCTTTCAGTTCAGTGTCTTCTTGGAGAAACAAAAGGGGGTGCACAAGGGGTCTGTTATCAGAACCCCAAAATGGTCCCTGTTGGTCTGCCAGGGATTACAATGCAGCTCTGGATTCACTGGCAGAGTTTGCGCACAGGGGAGCAGACCTGCCAATGGGGCTCTATCCAATTGATAGTTGCCCTTTAAAAGCTCATTTAAATGAAAAAGGAAATTGCACAGAATTATTTAATTGGTTTGCCTCAGAAATGCTCCCCTTTTTTCTTTACAAATGTAGCCTTGCAAATGTCTAATGCTGTGCAGCTGAGCAGTGTAAAATGCCTGATTAGTCACAAGGCATGCAGATTATCAGGTGTCTAATACACTATGCAACTGAATAGGTCCCGCTGTGGTGCCATTCATCTATCTACTGATTACACTCATATACAGAGTACTCTGGTGGTTACAAAGTCACTTCCCACATCTCATCTCATGCAGCACAATTTTATAACAAGTTTCTGACATGAAAAAAGGTACAGGAATGGTTGCTAGCCCTACAGGACTTTATGTGTCATACTTTTTGTTTCAGTGCTAAAACTGTTACCAATATATACTGTCTGTAATAGTCATTAATTTATTGTAAAATGCATACTATATTAAACGCAAGCTATTTCTTGTATTAAAATTATACAAAACATAATTAATCTGACTAAAGCATAACATAGCCCTATTCATTTTGTCAGAATATGGTCAGTTTTGTGGGATTTTGCAGTTCAAGTATATTATAAATAATGTTTTTTGGTAGTTTTTAAGTGATCTAGAGTATTTTACTCTCCCCAATGGCCTCTGGCGCATAAATGGAAAATTGGATATTCAATGACAAAATAAAAATCAGGGAGACAGGTAAAAAAATATATATATATATAAACATAGAATGAAACAATGCTATTTATTTTCATTTTCCACTTAAAATTAGTACCAAAAGAAAGCCTATTCTATACTGAAAAAAACTTGCATGTGTTGCATACCCCTCTGGCTCTCAAAGGGTTAAACAAACACACACTCTCTCTCTCTCTATTATATATATATATATATATATATATATATATATATATATATATATATATATATATAGCCAATGGGGGGGGGGGGCGCTTCAGATTTCTGTGCCTACAGGCTCCTGAGATGCAAATCCGGCCCTGGATGCCATGGAATACTGCACCCAAAAATGCAACTTTTTAATAAAACGTCTCTCAGCAGTGGGAGTACCCTTGTTGTATCAGCAAGATAAACTCTGCAATATATATATATATTTCCATATTATGTATTACTATCCTTTTAAGCTGAGTCTTATTGAATATGGATGTATAAATTAGGGAAATAGCAACAGCAAACAATTTCAGTTATCAGGAGTAAATATTATCCAACTCAAGGCTCATTGAGGGTATTATGCAAGCTTGTATAAACAGCTTAAAACATTTAAATATACCTCCAACTATAGTTATTAAAGCATCAACTAGCTGTTTCTTAAATTATTTCAGGTACTATTAAATATTAATGTGTGTGAGTGCATATGCTCATAATACACACAATTTTTTCAATATTTTTTCATTAAGTATAAAGTTACATACATCATTTTCTGCTTGGAATTACAATAGCCTCAGACTTGTTTATTTCTTCATCAATAGAACTAATGAGTACCTGGCAACTGGTATCAAAGAATGATGAATGCAAAAACATTTCTAAAATCTGTTAATGTGCACTTATCTTGCCAAGAACATTTATTAAGGTTATAGAATTACATTCTATTCCACACGGAAATCAATTTTTTTTTTTAATATGATAAGCAAATACAGAAAAAAAAGTTTATCACAAATGTTTCAGCTTTGGATACTTTTTATAGAAATTACACTGGTTATCATAGGCAGGTTTTGAAGATCATGCTGTGCGCTCATACATTTTTTTTTTTCTCGGAAATAATAGCAAATGCAATCAACACTCCTTTATTCATGAGTGTGGTCCTCGTCTTGCAATAATATAATTTTGAGGATAAAGAGCCTAACACTTATATTTTGAGATTAACTACATTGATTAAACATAGAAATGGAAGAAAATAGTTATATCCTTCTCTTTTGTTCAATATGAACACGTTTTGTTTCATACTATTAATTTACATTCCCCACACAGTTTTTATGGTGAAATAATAGATTAGAGTAATTATTGTAGTCTTTAAAAATGGGTAATTTTTCCTGGATATTATTGTTGAATGGTGACAAAGAATTTGATTTGTATGAACCACTTCATATGTTGGGTATCTCTACTTCTTAATGGATTCAAATTTTTCTAGTGTATGATAATGGGAAATTAATTATTTGATAAAATGTTTGCTTAGTTATTGAAACTGAAAAGCTTTTTAAATAACAGTATACTTTGCGATTATCAATTTTAATTAAATATGAACAGCTTAATCTACATTTTATTTTAGATTTATTTTATATTTTGTTTTAAAAATAGCTAACATGGGAGTTTAAAAAATAGTTATGTATTATGTAAGAAAATTACAGATATTATGCCTTTGTCTGGTCAAACCCTGATTCGTAATTTCAGTTCCTTGTTTTGAAGGAGTCTGTACTAGAGGAAGGCCATTGTCTACCTCAACTGTTGACTATGGGTCAGATGGTGAGTGGAACAGTTATGACTATGGAGGGTGCAGTGTATTTGACTTGATATTGACTATAGGCAGTGGTGGGTTGGAGAGGCCATGATCCATTCACTCCCCTGTAGGCTAATTCAGCTCTAAAACAACTGTGTGGCCTGGACTTTTCTAACATCTGGGCCAGCAATGGAATCACAGACTTAGGACATATTTATGCTGATAACTGTTTGAAATTGTTTGATCAGCTGACAGGGAATTTGGTGTTCCCCACCGCTTTTTCTATTTGTACCTACACTTTCGTCCCATGCTTCATGTGCGGGGGGGGGGGGCCTATTGTTGAGAGGCTCAACTGACCGTTATCCTCCATCTACCATTGGCTTGATGGTCGCAAGCCCCAAGGGTATACTCCTCTGTGGCAGAAATGGGAGGGGGATCTGGAGGAATGGGAGTGGTGTATGGATAAGGCCAGTCTTCATGGGGTGTCTTTGCATGCTCGACATCAACTAGTTCAATTGAAAATCCTACATAGACATACTTTACATTGGTGAGACTGCATAGGATGGGAGTTAGGGACACCTTGTTTGGGACTGTCCAGTGGTCCTTAGCTTCTGGGAATGGGTCTTTGCCACTCTGTCAAGCGTCTTGGACAGACGCATCCCTCTAACCTCAAAGTTGGGTATCTTATCCATATTCCCTGATTACCTGAACTCCCAACCTGTTAAATCCCTTCTCAATGAGACACTGATTGTGTCCCTGGATGAATCTACCTGCCCAAAACCTTCCATATTACAGTCTTCTCTTTGCACATCGAGGGACCCCACACAGGTTCCATGCTATCTGGGGGGCTTGGCTGTCTCACTTCGGGACCAGGCCTTCTCAGTGATCGGGATGGGAGGGCTTCGCCTTCATAGATGTAGAGGTGGTGTGTGTGTGTGGGGTCCTGGTGAGGAGAGAGATTCCCTTTTGTTTTTTTCCTTCTTTGGGGTATGTTTGTGTTTTCTATGAAAAATAAAAGAAAAAGGCTTGGGATACCTTGGGATGCTAGTCTTTTATCCTTTGAAATCTGTGTACTTTGTTTTGCAATTTTTATGCTAATCTGAAATGGTATTGTGTTACTCTAATCACTTTATGTCCTGTTAAGATTGATTGTGATTTGTATTTAGAGGATGTCCTTCTCAATAAAAATATAAGTCCATTTTCCTGTTCGCTAGTAATTTATTTACATCTGAAAGTATGTAACTCACAAAATCCTTCTTTCCAACCACCAAGGAGTTATTGAGGGTAATGTACACAGCATATAAATACATTCAATAGGATAATACATCTGAAGTATTTAGTTCATGAACAACTTGTTAAGTTGTTATTTCTTTGTTTCTCATCTTGTTGTTCAGAAATGTTATTGTCTTATAGTACAATACTACGCCCTTGCAATTTACTATGTAACATAGCACAACCCTCAGTTACATATACAATCTTGCAATTCAAAATCCACTTCAAACCAGAATTTTGCATCAAAATGAATTTCAAAATTACATTCATTACAATATTACTCACCACCTTGTGGGAAAGCCAAGTAGAGACCTTTCAATCTAAGGCTATCATATGTCACATTCTCACCTGTGCGTTACTTGGTTTTTCATGGTCCTCCTCCACTTCCTATTTATTGGCTTGGCTTAGGCTTTTTTACCTGCCTGTCACACAGATGTTCACCCATTCTACAAGCAACTTCATGAGTTGCAGTATTCTGGATTAACATCAGTGTTTGGCCCTGCTTTGATTTCTTGTCCTGTGATTCAGCTTGGTTCCTGCTTGACTGCTTCTGTTTTCTTATCCTGGCTATGATGTAGACCAGGGCTTACAATTTGAAGTCTCTTGCTACTAGCCAGGCCTGAAAATGTACTTGCCACTACAAGCTATAACATACCCACAAGGGCTGAATTTCTAATCACCAGGGCTACATTTTCACTAGCCATTGGCTAATAGCAAGTGGAAATTTTGATCTGATCTAGACCTTTTACAAGTTCAATCCTGTGGCTCGATTCTCTGACACCTCCACCGGCACTGACCCAAAGCCTAATCACAAGACAAGAGCAGTGGGGAGAGATCAAAGCCAGGTCAAACACAGGAGTCAATTCAGAATACTGCAACGCTTGGGGATCACAAGTAGAATGGGCAAAAACCTGCATGAGAGGCAGGTAAAAGAGCAAAACCCTAGACATTAAGTAGGACGCTGAGAAGGAGAAAGAAAACCAAGGTAATGTACCGGTTAGAACGTGATATCCTCATTATCATCATCTTGTAAACATATAAATACTCCACTTAGCATGCATGGACTCTCACTGCCCCCTGCATCAATAAACTTTATTCAGACAGGATGTGCTGTTCCAAGCCACTCCAAATATGGTATAGTCCAGCAGGCATAGCTTTATAGTCTGATCTCCGTTATACATGGTTTCTCTGGCATCTTTGCTTATGCAAGAATTTAGATACAGGATACTCTTACAGACAAAGTTTAACCCTGTCTTCAAGCCCTTATCATCAAGTTAAATTGTGCAATTCTGGAGGAAACCAAACACAGCATAGGGAGAAATGAAAATTTGCATTGATTGAAACCCCATGAATGCTAGAGTGTTCTTCAATGTGTTGCTTCAAAACGCGTTTGATACTTCTATAGCAATCAAGAGGTTAAAACTAGGGATGGGTGAAAATTTTCACCTCAAAGTGAAATCGGCAAATAATGGCACTTTCCGCTTGGCAAATAATTTCCTGCGAAAAGCACAGTTTTTCTGCTTTTTCATGCCGTTTTCACCAAGCTCATTATGCATTGAAATCAATGGGAAGAAAAATGTTTCTCCACCACAACATGAAAGTTTTCTACAGCCATATAAAAGGGTGTCAGGCTCTCACAGCAGCCATTCTGTGTTTGCGAGAGGAGAAAGTAGCACCTTGATTGAGCTACAGTAGATAGGGGAATTGAAGTTTAGTTTAGGGAATCTTTTTGTAGGACATTTGTTCTGTGTAAGTGTGTATTAGGAGAGTCAGTGAGGCACTCTGTGGAGAAGAAGGGAGGAAAGGAGCTTGACCCCAAATACTCCAAAATTCCATGTGACTGACTGGCAAGACACAAGCAGCTAGGGACCTATTTGCTTGCTGATCTTACTGTTATTATCTCTGTGCTGGGTGGGGAAGTCTGGGGAAAGAAGTTGTTGATTTTGTTTTTCAGTTATAATTTTTTGGACAGACTGTGATAAGACAACAGGGTGGACAACTTAAAAAAATAAAAAAAATTAAACATAATAAATAAAGACTAAAGAACTAAATATATTAGGTGACAGAGACAAACATCTGACTGGGCTTAGGCAAGGCCTCATACAGCTCCATCAGTTGTAGTTGAATAATGTCCAGCAAATGCACAAGGGGAAGGGGGAGGGGTGGAGCAGTGCAGGGACGTGACAGTAAAGTAGCAGTTCAAAAACTGACTTCAGAAATGCTTGCTGCAGCGTGTGCAATAAATGATGATGATCCCCCTTTAATCCAAAGGGTAGATGAAGATTGTCAAGGTCCCAGGAAAGCCAGCTCCAGCACCACCAGTGCCAGTAGAAATAAAGAACCATATCAGAAGAACACTGAAATCAACAAGTCGCATTCAAGTGTTGATGATGCTGGCAATAGCATAATAGAGGAAGGCGTAGCTGCATCAGATAGTGAGACAAACAAGCACCAAAACACCCATCCTCAAAGTACCAGGGAACTTTCTTACAGTAAAGCTAAAAAGAAATTGTTTGAGACCTCCAAAAGCTTAGAGGAATATAAGGGTAGTGGGCAAGAATTGTCAGCTGATGCTGATGCTGCTGAGGATGACCTAATGATGACTGATGATGATGCAGATCTAGAATATATCCCTCCAGAATCCTTCTCTTGTTAATATACAGATGAAGTTGAGAGTGTGGATGGTGACAGGACTATAAGATTAGCAGAAAGCCAAAGGCTGAATCTTCCACCACTTTTAAGGAGCACTGTGCCTGTCTATAAACTGTTTGAGAAAGCAATTGGAAAGTCTGACCCTGGACAAGCACAAATGTCAAAATGCACACAGTCACCCATCATCAGCATCACCACCTCTTCAAAGTGCAAGTCCCAGTCAGCCACACACACCTGTTTTGAGTACTCAGCAACAGCAACACAGGTTATTAACATCCACAGTGTTAGATATGATGAGTTTCTGTGCTGCTGCAAGTGCTGCACCTTTGACACATAACAGTAGTGGCAGAAGACGTGCATCAAAATCTAGTCCTAGTAGTAGTCAGGGCTGGATTTACAATAAGGCAGAGTAGGCATCTGCCTACAGGTGTACCCCACTGAGGGCGCCTGTCATTTAGATCGCTTTTTTATTTATATAGTTTATTTTTTGTTTTATTAACAATAATCCCCCCACCCGGCGCCCGCTCCATGTTGACCTCACATTGCCCCCTCCCCTCCTAGTCCGTTTTCTACCTCCCTGGCAGGACAGGTCTGTGCCTCTTTTGGCAAAATCCTGTAGCACTGAGCTCCCTTGCCGGCTCTTTAGTAATGCAGAGTGCTGGGCGATGACATCATCTCCCAGTGCTCTGCATTCCTGAAAAGAAGACCGGGAGCTCAAGCAGCTACAGGACTGTGCCAAAGGAGGCACAGATGACAGATATCTCCTGCCAGGGAGGTAGGAAACGGAAAACGGGGGGGAGGGGAGGCAGAGTGAGGGCAATATGGAGATGATGAGGGGGCAGGTTGGAGCCGATGGGGGGCAATGTGAGGGCAACATGGAGATGGTGGGAGCAATGTGGAGCTGATGGAGGGCATGTTGGAGCTGATGGGGGCAATGTGAGGGCAATGTGGAGATTATGGGGGCAATGTGGAGCTCATGGGCGCAAGTTGGAGCTGATGCGGTGGGGGGCAATGTGAAAGCAATATTGGAGATGGTGGTTCAATGTAGAGCTAATGGGGGGCAAGTTGGAGCTGATGGGAGGCAATGTGAGGGCAATATGCAGATGATGGAGGCAATGTGGAGCTGATGGGTGGCAAGTTGGAGCTGATGGGAGCAATGTGAGGGCAATATGGAGATGATGGGGGCAATGTGGAGCTGATGGGGCAAGTTGGAGATGATGGGGGGCAATGTGAGGGCAATATGGAGATGATGGGGGCAATGTGGAGATAAGGAGCATTGTGGAGGTGTCCAGTGGAGATGGCCAAAGGGGGGGGGGGCACTTCAGATTTCTGTGCCTACAGGCTCCTGAGATATAAATCCGGCCCTGGTAGCAGTAGTAGTAGCAGCAGCAGTACCACATCAGGAACCCCTCATTCCATGAAGTCCGCAGTATGGAGATACTTCACTTAGGATCCTCAAGCTAAGCATGTTGCTATCTGTTGTCTGTGCTAAAAGCTTGTGAGCAGGGGGAAGGCAGGCTCACACCTAGGCATCTCCTCTATTAGATCCCACCTGAAGCACAACCACAGGTCTGACTGGGAGACACACTATCAGCAGGCCAAGGGTGCCACAGCTAGCAGCAGAAGAAGTACTTTAAAAACTTCCTAGGGCTCTAGGGCAGAAAAAAGAAGTAGTGAAGTTATTTATGTGTCAGATAGTGTGCTACTGCCAGTGCCAACAGTTAGTTCAGTTCAAATGACACCTATGGCTCCTGCTGCAGAGGAGTATGACAGAAAAAGCCAGGACAAATATATTAACAGCAGCACAGATGAGGAGGTGTAGGAGGGATGTGAAGAAGGGTTGCCACCACATCATACACACTTGGGACCACCGCTATGAGCGAGCAGTAATGTGTGTCATTAATCTCAGAAGGAGGATAGAGATTTGACGCAAACATGACAATAGTAAAAACGATATAAATACACAAATCACACCATGCCAGCCAGTCCCACCACCACCACCACTACAATACACATCTGCCACATTCTAGGTTGTACTTTATATTTTTTAATCACTTGACATCATCATGAATATGTGCCAGTGTCACTATAAATGGAAAAAAGAATTGATGGCAATTTCAAATGTGGCTACACTCAGGGGAGGGCTGGCCTCAGGGGAAGGGGGAAATTTGCCCCCTGGGCCAGTCATGTGTCTGGGCTGGTGGGCCACTGCCTTACTCACTATCCCTTATGCTGCTGTAAACGGAACTAAACTAGTGATACCATAGAGCTTACATTTGAAATAGAGCTACTCAAATGATACTACAAAGCTACAATCTAAATTGGAGCTAAATTAGTGGCATGACCCATTTCCCTTGTAAGGTCTATGGTATCACTAGTGTAGCTTTATTTAAATTGTAAGCTTTCTGGTATCATTTGCCTTACTTCACAACAGTAATACTGTCACAATTGAGGCACATAATGCCTGGTTTGCAATCACACTTTGTAGACCATTCTGATGAAGTATTTATTTCTAAATAGTGCAATTTTGGCTCTGCTGAAGAGGATCCATCCGATCAAATGACCGTAATCAGCAGCTGTCCCATAGAGTACTGACTTGACTAAAAAAGACATGAAGAGGTAACTTCACCAAGAGATATCTCTAAAACCATAAAAGGTTTGAGAGATAAGACTAAAATCGATCTTCATCTTCATGCCTACAATATTACATCAAGGTAAAATTAACCATTACTATCCCTTTAAAACTGAATGCCATTGATCATATACGTCCAAAAACATGGGGAGGAGACCGTTATCAGCTACTGGCAAAACAAGAATCATTGTGGATATTCCAATTACAAACGGTGGTCCCAAATGGACTTAATGAAGAACTAGACATTTGGTGTCTGTAATCAACATTTATATCCAGGTCATTTATAGTTCTCCATGCATTTTGGAATCACTTCTGTGTAAGCAACTCCATAGCTATGCCAGTTATCATCACGTTATTTTTCACAATATTATTAATCATTTCAGATGACACCTACAAAAGCCATATTGTATATACTTAATTGAGAAACCATTGTCTATCTCACCAGTATCCACTGTATTAGATATTAGGATTATATAAAGCCTCATTGCATAATGTCTCCTAAGGAGACACACACATAGAAGAGAATGGGTCATTACATAATTTATGTCTCCTCAGGAGACACACACACAGGAGTGGCAGGAAGGAGGAGTTACTGCTCCTATTGGATGATTCGATGGTGACGTGATTTCATGCAGGGAGTTGGCCTGCCCCCACTTTCCAGCCCGCACACCACTATCCAACTGGGGAAAAAAACAAAATGGCTGCCACTTGCTCCTACACCACAGACACACACACACACAGCACCAAACACACACACATATCGAAATAGCAATGCTAGAGATACAGGGGGGTTGTCATGGTTTTGCTGAGCTGCTCCCATTCTGCCTAGTGATTCTGCTGTCTGAGCTAATCTAGTGCTCTGCTATCCACTGCTGCTGTCTTCTGAGTTTCTGTCTCAGGCTGAATCAGCTGACCTCTCTGATTACTCACCTGACTGTTATCAGCCAACCCTCTCAGGGTATTTATAGCAGCTTGGCTCACTTCTCCATTGTCCTTGTGTTTGTTTGCTGACCTGTTGCTGCTGTGGATTTTCCTGCGCTCCTGTTTGCTGTGTTCCAGACTTCGCTGACTTCTGTGCTTCTGACCCTTGGCTTGTTCCTGACATCGCAGACTTCTGGTTTTCTGACTCCGGCTTGGCTGAATACCTGTCTTGTTTCCTGGCATGTCTTTTGGTTTATGCTCTTGAAACATGCTTCTGTTTTTGTTTCATTAATAAAGGTGTATTGCACTTTACCTTTTGTGTCTTGTCTGGTTCCTGGTCCCTAACAGGGGTGTGATTTGGACAGAAGTGGGCAGGGTTTTCCCTCCCTCAACTTTCTGCTCAACCACAAAGAAATATGGCTGACACACACACTACATCTAGACACACACTACACCTAGACACACACACACACACACACACACACACACACATACATATACACTTTGACACACATACACACAGTCACTCACTCTGACTCCCAGTGGCCTCAGCAGGACCTGTCGTACAGCCACTGAATGGAAACTGCAGCACCAGGGGAATAAAATGGCACTCAAAGGGTTAAGATAGGCCTTCATTGATCAATTATTTCTTAACTGTCATCATTTGCCATGTAAGACAGAGGACAGGCAGCCATCAGGTACACACTTAACCCACTAACTCCCACAGGGTTGTATATCAAGTTTTACCCCTCAGGACACACCAGAAGCATAGGAGAGAGTTTGTTAGAACTCCTCCTTCTCCAGCCTATTACTAACACTTTTCCACATTTCTGTTAAGCCCCAACCCTATTCGCAATTAAGCCTCACCCACTTTTAACCCAAATTCCCTCGTTGGTCTCTCCACATCAGCACTACAAGACTCCCCTCTAGGGACTCCACAAGTCAAAGTTCCCAGGTATGAATACACTTCCCACTGCTATTTATCTCTGACATGCCTCTCTATACCTTAACCCTTTGAGTGCCAGAGGGGTGCACAATGCACTGCAATGCTCTCTGGCATTGAAAGGATTAACATGCCAGTATAACACTCCTTTTATTTTCTGCTTTCCATTTGCACAACCCAAACATACACAGGCATAATACTGCAATTCTGGCCCAAAGTAAAGGAGAAATAAAATACAACATTGCATACCTCCCAAGTCTCCCTCTTTAGGATATATTAGTGCTCCAAACCTCCCAAGTGTCCCCCTTTAGGAGGGACACTCCCTTTTTGACATCCAAATCCCTTTGTCTCTTTTTTCTACCTTTTTGTCCCTCTTTTCTGGAGAAAAGTAGTGTGTATAACATTGCTCCACAGCAATAAAACTCACATAAATGTGTAGTTAATCTTCAATATATGTGTTTCTAAATTAGTCTGTGTAAATAAAATACTTTACTGTTGCTGCAAATAGTTTATTCATTTACACAAAGAGGTGTCAATAGGTTTAAACCCTTATACACTCTTAACCTGCAGAGATGTAATGTACAAGGGAGGGAGGGATGTCGGACAACTATGCTACTCAAACGGTTAACCCTTGGTTTGTCACAGGAGTATGCAACGCATTGCTCTGCAATGAGTTCACAAACCCTCTGCCACTTAAAGGGTTAAAGGGATAGTAATACTTCTATTAAACTTTAGCTCTGAGTCTTCTTTATGTTTTTGGTTTTTTTTTAACATGCACTATAATTAATTACTTACAGGAAAATCCTGCCCTCCTTCATCAAGGGGATCATTATAGTTACTGATTGAAGATTGTCCCTCGTTGCATCCGTCCGGTACAACGACCGGATTCCACATCTAACGGGTGGAGGCCAGAAGGGGCAGGAGGGGGATCCTTTTGGCTTAAATACAGTTTTACCTACAACACTAAGTAATTAAATATAGCGGTACATGTTACTACAAATATAAACAGGGCCGGAGTGGGAATAAAAACCAGCCCTGGAGAAAATTGCTTACCAGCCCCATAGCACTGCATCATTATACAAGCCCCATATCACTGTGTCATTATACCAGCCCCATAACACTGCGTCATTATACCAGTCCCATATCACTGTGTCATTATACCAGCCCCATAGCACTGCATCATTATACCAGCCCCATATCACTGTGTCATTATACCAGCCCCATAGCACTGCGTCATTATACCAGTCCCATATCACTGTGTCATTATACCAGCCCCATATCATTGTGTCATTATACCAGCCCCATATCACTGTGTCATTATACCAGCCCCATAGTACTGCATCATTATACCAGCCCCATAACACTGCATCATTATACCAGTCCCATATCACTGTGTCATTATACCAGCCCCATAGCACTGCATCATTATACCAGCCCCATATCACTGTGTCATTATACCAGCCCCATAGTACTGCATCATTATACCAGCCCCATAACACTGCATCATTATACCAGTCCCATATCACTGTGTCATTATACCAGCCCCATATCACTGTGTCATTATACCAGTCCCATAACACTGCGTCATTATACCAGTCCCATATCACTGTGTCATTATACCAGCCCCATAGCACTGCATCATTATACCAGTCCCATATCACTGTGTCATTATACCAGCCCCATAGCACTGCATCATTATACCAGTCCCATATCACTGTGTCATTATACCAGCCCCATAGCACTGCGTCATTATATCAGTCCCATATCACTGTGTCATTATACCAGCCCCATAGCATAATGGAATTTTTTTCCCTGAGATTACAACTCCAAATGTAACTGGAACTGAATGTTATTTTCTATTAAACTGACATACATTTGTATGATGGCTTCAGTGAAAATGTCCTTGTGATAATAGATGTGTCTAGTGTCTAAAGTAGGAGAAATGTTGAATGCTTCATTAAAAATTAACTTGTGCATTGTAATTGACAATGCACATATTTCTGGAGGAGAAGAACCAGGGAGAGAGAGTGGATACACACACACACATTATATATATATAAACTATAGATGCAATCTCAGATAATGAAAAATAAAGTCCAGTGCACATACATGATGCGGACGGTGTTCCTTCAAATTCTGCGGCCGCAAGGTGACAGAACCGCAGCCGCGGCATACCGGGAATTTTCCTGGTATCCCAGTAGGCTAGTCCGGCCCTGAATATAAAGAAGACTCAGACATAAACTTTAATAGAAGTATTACTATCCCTTTAAACATGATATAGTCTTGACTTTTTACGGTGTGACCATGTTGGGTTTTTTGGACCATGGCCGACACCCCTGCCACAGTGGGGACAGCAAAACGTTGTGAAGCATCTGGTCCTTAGAGGGCTACATTTGGCTTCTAACTCTCTGAATATTGGAGATATTCACTTCAATATTGGAGATATTCACTTTAATGACTGCACAGCAATGTAAAGCGCCTACACTAATCCCAGGATGGCCACAACCCACACTTCTACACTCAGAACCTACAGATCCGCAGGACCAGCAAGAGCCGGAATCTCTACACATAGGGGGTGCCTATCACGGTGTCATTCTCGAGGAGGGGATACACTGGCATTTTCTGATGAAGTACGTTCTGAATTTTTAAAATTGTGGATATATATTTTTTTGTAGTTTTTCCTATAAGAATTTGTGGCTCCAACCAATCATTTGTACAACATTTTTAAAGTCATTAACCTTTTGCGTGCAAGAGGGGTACGCAACACATTACTGCTCAATCTGGCACTCAAAGGGTGAACCCTTCGACTGCCACTCAAAAGGTGTTGCATCAATGCAAGATGACAAGTGAAAACAAATAATTAACGTCATGTTATCAAACCAATTGAAAGGGGGGCATGTGGAAAATATAAATTATCTAGATTTTTTAAAATAGAGGTTAACCCATTGCCTGCTATTGACTTCTGCAAAGCATTAAGAAGCAATGTATTAGAGATTTCTCTAGTGTCCAAGGGGTTAATAGTTTTTCTGAAAAAATAAAATGTATTGCATTTTTTTATTAAGAAAAATACATTACAAATGACATCACATTTTGTCTATCTTCTTTGGCATCGGATACATGATATTTTATATAAATGTATTATTTCATTTACATTCTCTGTAGAATATAGCGCATAAGTTAACCCTCTGGGTGCCAGAAAGGAATCCTACACATTGCAACACAATGTGTTGACTATATCTCGGGCACTCAAAGGGTTAAGTTAATCTCATTACAGATTAAAGTGATAGCAATGTTTCACAATAATAGAAGCTCCAATTAATCTTCATAGTGTTTGGTCGACGGAGAGTGTTATTTCAGTACTGTCAGAGTTGTAGTTCAAGAGTAATTGAATGATAAAGTATCCCCCTTCCCCCCTTTTACCTAGTGAAAGGCACCTCCTGTCAGATGTGGAATCTGGTCTTAAGACTAGACAGATCACAGCAAAGGACAATCTTCTTACTGTGAGAACAATGAAAACCCTGCCCCCTTGACAGGTTTTTCCCTTATACTCACTGAAGATTGTCCCTCTCTGTGATCCATCCGGACAGTCTTGCTGCTCTGAGGTGAGCAGTGTTACACTAGGTAAAAGGGGAGGGAGGGGGATACTTTATCATTCAGTTATTCTTGTACTACAACTCTGACAGTACTGAAATAACACTCTCCATGGCCCAAATAATATGATGATTAATTGGAGCTGCTTTTTTTTCTGAAACATTACTATCCCTTTAAGTATTTCTATACATGTTGGAATCAAAGACAAAATGAAGGTACAGCCAATTAAAAAAATAGAAGGCAAGATAAACTCCAGGGCTGGATTTATATCCCCGGCAACGCTAGGCAAGGCCATTAGCTCCCTACCCATGGTCACACACACACATTCCTCA
Organism: Rhinophrynus dorsalis; assembly: GCA_037306005.1. Taxonomy (NCBI): domain Eukaryota; kingdom Metazoa; phylum Chordata; class Amphibia; order Anura; family Rhinophrynidae; genus Rhinophrynus; species Rhinophrynus dorsalis. The sequence goes on along the minus strand of CM074719.1, from coordinate 589,910,798 downwards.
AACGTCCCCAGCCCCACCTACTATTTCCTGGAACAGAAAATATCCTTAGCCTATAATAAGCAAGGACAAAAACCCAAATTTAATCCCTTGGTTACTAGAGACATCTTCTAACGCATTGCTTCACAATGCGCTGGAAATGCCTCTGACATCCAGCGGTTAAATAATACCCTGGAAAGGTGTATACAACTTGTGCAGGGACACTGTAATTGCTCTGACCACACCCACAATCCAGAATGTGGGTGTGGCTACAACAGCTGAGACGTCCTTCGAAATCTAGCTCTCCAGGCAGTTGCGTACTCTGCTTGCTGGGAAATCTGCCCTGTTAAACTCTCTTTGTAAAGCCTAAATATATGCAGAGGCAGTAAAAAAAAACACTCCAAATATTCCTCAGATAATCGCATTTATCCTAGTACTATAACATTATATAAAAATAAAATCTTCTTACTTGATAATAAGGTTTTGAAGAATAACAAAAATATAGATACATTTTAGAAGTGATAGCTAATTATTTTTTTCCTGTCATTTATATGACTAATTAAAGTAATGGTGCAGGATTTCAGATCTCCCCACATGAACACAGGTAAAGTAATTAGTGGTTAATTCATTCATAAGGATCTGTCTGACTTACCGACATTTGTTTGTGTTTAAGTGCCCCTGATTTAGTCTATGCAGGTAATTATTTTCAAAGTACCTCTCCTTAATATGCAATTAATATTCTGGAGGGTTTTTTTTTTAAATAAATAGTAATGCTTTAAAATTACTGTCTCATTGCATTGATATGTACATGACTGATGTCACTTTAACACTTTCAGTGCCAGAGGGGTACGCAACACCTTGTACTGAAAGGGTTAATACATATTCATTTTGTACTCATTTTTAAAATTCCTCTCTCCCCTGTGACATCAACCAGTTGTCCTAAGAACCTGTTAAATGGTCAAAAGGCTTTCAACCACTCACACAGAGACAACAGCTCTGTGTGAGTGAGCCACCAAGTGTGTTGCCATGGCAACTGTTTCATAGCTTCAGCCAGTCCGCTAAGCAAGGGCAAAAGGAAAAATCAAATTACTATACAACTGTTGAGCATTAAGGAGTATGACAGACATCAGTCACAATATTATTTTATTAAGTCAATGAAACAGTCATTTGTATGCATTTCTATATTTTTAAAGAGGCAAAATAAATGAGTTTCAGCTAGCATGCATTTATTTCAAAGGTCATATCCTAACTCTTTAAAACTCTCCTTAACATATATTTAAAAATAACCAGAGGAAATATTTTAAATAAAAATCTCCACTGATACAAGAAATGAAACAAAAGTTCATATATCTCAGACTTTAGAAAGCAGTATTTGTATATTATCAGCCTTTCCTTTTTTATATAATAATTCGCTAAAATGAGTGTAACGACGCAGTCATGCGCAGTAGAGACTGCTGCGTGTGCTGCAGCCATGTGATGTAGAGACTGCCCGCGCCACGGCTGATACAGAGCGGGGAGCTCCTTCGGAGCTTCCAGCTCTGTATCAGCCACGGAGTGGCAGTCTCTACTGTACATGACTGCCCCACGACTGGCTGGCAGTGACACTGTGGCCCGTGTAACGGGTTCTTCAACTAGTAAATATATATTATATTACCTGAGTCTTCCATCTTCTGCTGCTGCTCCACCTGGTATAATCTTTGTAATAAATATTCCTGGGTCATCTCCTACATGAGGATTATCTATGCCGCCAGCAATACTAAACCCCAAGCCCGAATTCCCCTGTAATATAAAGAACAAATTGTAGTGAACAAACACAATTGCCAATACTGTCACACAATTAATTTACAACATTGTACTGTATAAGTTCCATTTGGTGATGCTCCAACAGTGTTCTATGTTCTTAAAGGGATAGTAATGGTTACATTTAAGTTTATTTAATATTGAAGCCATTAAAAAAAATAAGTAAAACGATGTAAGTCTTATCTCTCATAACTTTATGGTTTGAGTGATATACCTCACTAAAGTTACCTGATGAGAGAAGTCAGCGCTCTAGGTGACAGCTGCAGAATCCGGTCATTTGATCAGATGGAGGCTCTTCAGCAGAGCCGAAATTGCGCAGTCTAAACATTAATAATTCATTGGAATGGTCTACAAAGTGTGACTGGTTTGCAAGTACACTTTGTAGACTGTTTCAAATAAGTATTAATGTTTAGATTGTGCGATTTCGGCTCTGCTGAAGAGCCTCCAGCACCTAGCCAGCTAATGTCACAATGGGATTACAATGGGGTAAATATTGCTATACCAAAGGTTTTTTGTTTTTTTTTAAATGAGAATATTCATTAATAATGGAACATGAGAGAGGTCAATACAAGGATCTCTGCAGTGAGCTATTTATTCCAAGGCCTGATCAGGTGACCAGGGGACACCCCTTGAGATTAGAGGAAAGGAGGTTTAGACTTCAGCAGAGGAAGGGGTGTTTTTACAGTAAGGTCTGTTAAATTGTGGAATTCATTTTCCAGGGGGGTAGTTATGGCAGATACAATGGATACATTTAAGAGAAGATTAGATACATTTCTTTCAAAAGGGAACATACAGAGTTATACTGTTTAACAGCAGGCAGATCAGGAAGGTCTGATAAAGACTAACTTAATTGGTAGCAGGAAAGCTATACAGTTCTCATGTCACTGGGGTATGAGGAGAAGGTTGAACTTGATGGACTTGTGTCTTTATTCAACCTAATTTACTATGTTACTATGCTACTAGGTTACTATGAGGAAGACATAGAAGCTAACTTATACACAGGTGAAAGTTCCGCTTTAAGACTAGAGAAAAGTCACTTTTAGAAGAAGGAGAAGGAAGAGGAGGAGTAGAAGGAGAAGAATCCATGTATATAGCTAATTTCTCCCAAATAGGACTAAAAGGACATCCTATCAAAATGTCGCAGTCAATTTGTCAACCAAGTGAAGGACACATTAAATATGTTGCCTGCTTGAAAATGACGACATAACAATCTCGCCCATGACAATGTCGCAAACCCATAGAAAAGGCCTTGAAACTTCAATCCTTCAAAGTATACGTAATAAATATAATAAAGAAAACGAAGTGTAGTAAGCTGAGCGAAGAGGAGTGTTTAGTTTACCTGCAAATAGATTCTGGTACTCAAAGTGTTAAAGGTATAGTAATACCTGTTTTTTTCTAAGCTTTAAAGGGATAGTGATGTTTCATATTAAAAGCAGCTCTAATTTTATGGCAAGACCCGGAGGCTCATATTATGCTATTTCTCCTTCTTTACTTACTCAACAGCAAAGTTCAAACAAACTTTTTTAAAAGAAAATTAGTAAAAACTTGATGAACATGTAACCCCACCCCTACATATCAGTAACCAATCCCCAAAACTCCAGGTGTATATAATCCTTGACACGTATAAACTCCTCCTCTTTCTTTGCTGCTTGGCAAGATAAGTATATATGTGTGATTTTTCTAGTTAATAAATATATGTTTGCTTCTTTATATTATTCTAAAAATCCAATTGTTGGACCCTTTTTGGGTCACTATGATATGTTTGTACTCTTTCTTAATCTTTACTCTCTTTGGGCTTAATTCCTGGATACCTAATCCTTTTATCGATTTACTATCTTACTCTGTCTTGCATACTCGTTCCCCTCCGACTTTGCGAATTCTTCTTGAAGTGTCTCAGGATATCAGCGGTTAAACCGCTAGGGTAATTCCCTCAACTCCGCTCCGCTTTTCTCCTGCATACGCGTCATTCCGATCCCGGCGGCCATCTTCTTTCAGGGCATTGCTTGCCCTTAAATCGTTCTGCGCATGCGCGGCTTGTTTTCTGGCGCCGATTTGAGTCTCTCAGCCGAAGTCTTCAACGCTTGACGCTCCAGTGACCACTCTTCAATATATTTAACATCTTTGTGGTGAAAACTTATATATATATTATTTTTCTTACCTTACTATCTATTATGTCCCAGAGAAAAGTTTTTTCTCCACAAACTCCCATGAAAGGGAATAAATTGCCTTCTCAATTTTTAGACAAAGAAGATGCCTCTGTCTATTCTGATTCACAAGAAGAATTGACAGTGGCTTCTAATAATGAGACTAATAATATTCAACATATTATTGATCAGTCACTAAACAAATCTATTTCTTCTGCCATTTCTTCATGTATGGGTCAAATGACCAATTCTTTAGCTAAATCTTTAGCAGATATATTTCGCCATCAAACACAAGATACCTCTCTTACCACTGCCCCCTCAGTATTTTTACCTGAACAAGTAAATCAACCCCAATATGGGGGTAAAAGAAAGCAAAAGACAAAATATTGCTCCAAAGAAATGGAACTTAAACGTTCCAAACCTGACTCGCCTGATATATCTGGCAATAAGAATAGTGGGTCACACCCACGCAAAAGAACCTCACCCCGGGAGGATGGCGTACCGGTGGAAAGAACTAAGAAACGGTCTAAACCGGATTCCTTTCATGTAATCTCCTCCTCAGACGAGTCTGACAGGGAATCAGAATATTTTTCTGACCAGTCTTCAGACTCACCTTATAGAAAAAATGAGAGAGATACGGTTTTAGACCTGGGAGACAAAGAATGTGATGATTTTAGTATCATACTTGATGATCAGGGTAATCCCCTCTTTGATCCTGCCAATATAAAACATCCAAGATCCTCAGATTGGATTCCCAAAAACCACATATCTAGATTTATGGATACGCAAAGCGTTAGAACCTAAACTTAGAAACAAATTAAGGTCTGAATGTCCCAGACCGTCAATAAAAACATGTGAAACTCCTACCCTAGATCCACAAATTGCCCACTATATGTCTAAGTCTGGTAGAGACCCCAGAAAAGGCCTGGAGCGTTCTTTAAAACAATGCCAAGACAAATTACTGGACATAGTGGGCCCACTGGCAAACATTTTCAATCTGACTGAAGAGGCCATAGCCTCCTCTTCTAAAGTTGATATACATACCTTAAGAGGTTGGATACAAAGAGCAATATGCTTAGTGGGTAACGCTAACACGGCCCTATCAGCTGAAAGACGAAGAGTCATACTCTTACGCATCGACCCTAAACTGTCAGATATGGCAGATAAAGAGTTTGGCCCAGAAGCTAACGGTTTTCTTTTTGGAGATTCTTTCGTAAAAGAGTTAGGAAAATTTGTTGGTACTTTCACGGCCCTTGATAAGGCCCAATCGTCTATTAAAAAAGTTTTTAATAGACGAGTTTTTGTCAGGGCCGGGAAGGGAAAGGGTCGACTTCCCGGCCGAATGCCTACATCATCCAGAAACCAATTTAACTATTCCCAAGACCCAAACCAATTTTCGAGAGGATATCTCTCACATGAAAATAGAACCCCAAACCCATTTTATCCTTCAAGAGGCAGAGTCTGGAGAGGAAGGAATTCCAGAGGATCCTCACGTTCCAGACCTTTTTCAGGTAAGTACTATTCAGTCCCTTCACAAGGAAATTGTGGGTGGCAGACTCACCCATTTTTTCCATGCCTGGTCACTCATAACTTCAGACCAATGGGTCCTCCAAACAATTCAAGGCTACCATATAGAGTTTTACTCCACTCCATACCAAATAAAAATTCCACCTTCTATCCAATTTTCAAAGGAGGATTTCTTTTTGGTGGATCTAGAAATCCTAGAGCTTCAGAAAAAGGGAGCCATTGTTCAAGCTCCATCCTCAAATCCAGGTTTCATAAGCAACATCTTTCTGGTTCACAAGAAAGATTCGGGAGTTCGTCCGGTCATAAATCTAAGAGAGTTAAATGCCTTCGTGTTTTACAGGCATTTCAAAATGGAGGGAATTCATTCCCTCAGGGATCTTCTAATTACGTCAGATTGGATGGTCAAGTTGGATTTAAAAGACGCCTACTTGACCATTCCAATTGCACAGGAACAACAAAACCTACTTCAATTTCGATGGAGAGAGATGACTTGGCAGTTTACATGTCTCCCATTCGGACTTTCATCAGCCCCTTGGTGCTTCACCAAGGTCATGAAACCGGTAGTTTCATTTCTAAGAAGCAGGGGTATCCGTATGATCATTTACCTCGACGATATTCTAATCATGTCTCAAAATCAAGAAACGTTAAGAGTTCATCTCCAACTAACGATTCAAACACTTACCGATCTAGGATTTCTCATCAATTGGAAGAAATCAATAATCCACCCAACTCAGGTCATCGAATTTTTAGGTTTCGAAGTCAATTCAGAAATTTCCTCTCTAAAACTTCCTCGAAACAAACTGAAGAATATACGTCGGGAGATAAGGAACGTTCTAAAGTCCGACTCCATTTCCCTGAGAATGTTAGCAAGAATACTGGGGCTATTGTCAGCTTCCATACATGCAATCTTCCCAGCACCTCTTCACTACAGGGCACTTCAAAGATTGAAAACCCTTCATCTGAACAGAGGTCTAGGATACTCGGACGTAATTTCTTTATCAAAAGACGCCCGAGTAGAACTCCACTGGTGGTTAGAACACATGGAGGCTTGGAATGGGAGAGCAATCTTCGACAAGTCTCCAGAAATAGTCATCGAATCAGACGCAAGTACTCTAGGTTGGGGAGCTCGTTGCGGACAGTTCACCACAGGGGGAAAATGGTCAACTTTAGAGAAGAACCTGCATATCAATTGTTTAGAATTATTAGCAGGCTCTTTCGCAATAAAAAGTTTCACAAAAAACATATCGAATTCTTGCATTCTTTTGAAAATGGACAATGTATCGGCAGTCCGATACATAAACCATCTGGGAGGAACAAAATCCAAAATCCTGGCCAATCTAGCCAAAGAATTCTGGCATTTCTGCCTGGACAAGAACATTTCGATCCAAGCAGAATATATTCCTGGTCTTTCCAACACCATAGCGGATTGGAACTCCAGACACCTTACGGACTTCAGCGACTGGATGCTACATCCACAAACCTTCGAGATGCTGGACACAACATGGGGTCCATTAACTATAGATCTATTTGCATCCAGACTGAACACACGGTTACCAAATTTCTTCAGCTGGAGACCGGATCCAGTAGCTCTGGCCACAGATGCATTCCTTCAGAAATGGCCAATGAATGGGGGATATGCGTTTCCCCCGTTCAACATGATCTCCAGAACCATCCTTTATACCAGGAGACAAGAAGTGACATTAGTCTTGATCACGCCTTTCTGGACGTCGCAACCGTGGTTCCTTCTACTTCTAGAAATGTCAGTAGATCTTCCACGTTACTTAACCCCTCATCCTTTCTTACTTCGGGATCCAATGGGGAACCCACACAACTTAATTCTTCAGAACCAACTTCATCTTATCGCTTGGAAAATTACGGGAATCGCAGAATTATCGATAACCTTTCGGAATCAGCTAAAATACTTATCTCTGAAGCATGGGCACCTGGAACAAAATTATGTTACCAATCCTGTTGGAAAAACTGGACACGTTGGTGCCTGGAACGGAATTTGGATCCCGTTCATTGCGATTTAACCGACATTATTAATTTCCTTTCTGATTGCTTTCAAGAAGGCAAAGCTTTCAGAACAATCAACTGTTATAGATCGTCCATATCAGCCGCGCACGGATATATTGAAGGCTCTCCAGTAGGTCAACATCCGTTAGTGTGCAAACTAATGAAAGGTATTAAGATTTCCAGACCTCCATTACCTAAATATTCTGGTCTTTGGGACGTAAACCTTGTCTTACTTCTATTCGAATCTTGGCCCCATAACAAATATCTTTCTCTTAAACAACTTTCTGCGAAACTTACTATGCTCCTATGTCTTATCTCGTTTCGTCGAGTATCTGACGTTCGCGCTCTAGACGTTAATAATAGAACTTATGAACCAGGGGGCGTTCGCTTCAGAATCTCTAGGAGAACTAAATCCTCCACTAAAGAAATATTCTATCCTTCCTTTCCCCAAAAACCCCAATTATGTGTAGTCCAATGTTTAAAAGCTTATGAAGAATCGACCTCTAGAATTAGACATGTTGAATCCCATCAATTATTAATTTCATTCGTTAAACCTCATTTACCTGTATCCTCTCCTACTTTGGCTAGATGGGTTAGATGGATCATGATATCTGCAGGTGTAAATACAGAAAGATTTGGAGCACATTCCTCTCGTGGTGCAATGGCCTCCAAATCTTTTAATATTGGAGGAAAATTGGAAGATATTCTAAAAGCTGCGGATTGGTCCAACGAATCCACCTTCAAAACTTTCTATTTTAAACCTGTTGATCATGCATCCAGTAATGTTATTTTGCAGCTTTAAACTAGCATAATATGAGCCTCCGGGTCTTGCCATAAAATTCGAAGATTTTCCTAATATAATGACGGAAAGTCAGAATTTTATTAAAGACACGGAGGCGAGTATTATCCCTCCCTGAATTAACCCACCCTCTTTTGTTTATGTTTTTCTTCTGCATTAGGTTAATCATCACCTTAAATGAATCTTTCAAGTAAAGACTCTACTAATACCTGTTCGTGGATGTTCTACATTTGATATGAAGTTGGAGCCTACACAACTCACCAAAGAAAGAGGAGGAGTTTATACGTGTCAAGGATTATATACACCTGGAGTTTTGGGGATTGGTTACTGATATGTAGGGGTGGGGTTACATGTTCATCAAGTTTGTACTAATTTTCTTTTAAAAAAGTTTGTTTGAACTTTGCTGCTGAGTAAGTAAAGAAGGAGAAATAGCATAATACTCGCCTCCGTGTCTTTAATAAAATTCTGACTTTCCGTCATTATATTAGGAAAATCTTCGAATTAATCATCATAGTATTTGGACCTTGGAGAGTGTTATTTCAATTCTGTCAGTTGTAGTTCAAAAGTAATTCAATGATAAAGTATCCCCCCCGCCCCTTTTACTGATGTAACACTGTTCAGCCAGATCAGAAGGGAGGTGCCCAGGTAGACTGCAGAGAGGGACAATCTTCAATTAAGATAAGGGAAACACCTGAAAAGCTTGTCAAGGGGGGCAGGACTTTCATTGTTCTCATAGGAAGAAGATTGTCCCCTTCTGTTATCTGTCTGGTCTATGGACTGGATTCCACATCTGAGAAGAGATGGCTTACACTAGGTAAAAAGGGCGGGAGGGGGAAACTTTGCTTGTGAATATCTCTCAAACCATAAAGGTTTGAGGGATAAGACTTATATCGTTCTTCATGTTTTTTTTAATGCCTACAAAATAAAATAAAGATAAAACGAAGTATTACTATCCCTTTAATATTGTAGTTAGTAAATAAAAAGCACAGCATCCAAGTCTTTTAGCTATAACTAGGGTAGGGTAATATCGATCTAAAATTCCCCCCTCCTGCTCCTTTTAGCTACGTCAGCGCTCTAGATGATAAACTTGGATTCTGGTCCACAGACCCGATGGCTCATCTGGAGAGCTGAAATAGCACTGCATACATAGCAAGTCTTCATGAGAGAGGTCTACAAAGTGTGCCTGGTTTGAGGCAGTAGATCATTGTCATGAAGATTTGCTTCGTATACAATGCTATTTTGGCTCTCTAGACACATACCTCCCAAGTGTCCCTCTTTAGGAGGGACAGTCCCTCTTTAAGACCCAAATCCCTCTGTCCTTCTTTCCCACCCTGATGTCCCTCTTTTTAGGATATCATATTGCTTGGTGTGTATATAAATGTATCACATTGCTCTGTAGCATTATAACTCACATTATTGTTTGTAGAAACATCAGTATTTGTGTTTATAAATTACTCTGTGTAAATAAAATACCTTGGTCTTGTTATAAGTCATTTATTAGGTTACACAAGGAGGTATCAATAGGTCATAAAATAGCCTTTAGGTTTTCATTTTTATTGTAATACATATTTTAACTATAGTGTAGTATATAGTAAAAAAAGTTTTAACCCTTTAAGGACAAAAGAGGTGAGCAACGCAGCGCACAGCCCTCTGGTCCTTAAAGAGTTAATTTGAAGCACATAATTAATATAATATTTTTTACACTGTTTAGCTCTCTGTTCTGAAATTATTACCATTTGCACATTGCTATTATAATAACATCAATTTCTTTTAATGGTTCATCAATCAGCAACAAAATAATGAGATCTAGGTCACAAACAGGAAAGTATAACAACAGGCTGTGATTAGTATGTTCTCATTCTCCAAGGACTAACTTTTAAGCTCCATACACTGTAGCATTATATTTAGCATTGTCTATTAAAATATTAATCCTCTGAGTGCCAGAATTGTATCCAGTGCATTGCAATGCATATGTATTGGATATACACTCAAAGGGTTAATAGACACATCTTTTCTTCAAGAAAAGAACGCATGGAATGCTGGGAGCATGGAATGCTGGGAGTGCGGAATGCTGGGAGTGCGGAATGCTGGGAGCGCGGAATGCTGAGAGTTCTGTGCTGGGAGAATTCTGTGGGATCAGTGAGCAGCGGCAGTACACAGAGCAGGACCGGCCTCTTTACCTAACCGGACCTTGGCCTGTGTACACGGGCTTTTACACTAGTTATAAATAAAACAAAAAGCAAGGAATATTTTCAAATTATTTCCACTTCAATGAAAAACAGACTCAGAATAATTGTTATCTAAAGTAACCCCAAGAGTTGCCACTATAGGCCATGGATTAGGAATATCCCAAGAGGGGAGTATATGAGGGTAAACAAGGAACAGCACAGATAAGAATATTTGTGAACAGCAGATTGGGGATATGGAAAAAAATCTGGAACAAGCTAGGAAGGAGATATTAGGAGATGTGAAGAATAAACATTCGAGGCAAGATAAGGGTACAAAAGTAGAAATAAAGGTCCATCTTTTATCACTCAATTTAATAATGACCATAAAGAAATAGAAAATACATATTTTTTTAATATTGGCCTGTATTATTAAAAGATGAGGAACTGAAAAGCATGTTGCCTGTAAAACCTAAAATAACATACTGGTGATCAGGAAATATAAAAGAACGTCTGGTACCCAGCTTTGGGAACTTAAATAAGTCAAAGGTTTCATTTCTTAGGCAGGGGTTAAAAGGTTTCTAAAGGTGCAATAGATGTGTAGCCTGTAGAACCGTTACATAGAAGGCTAAAAACATTCTACAATTTAAATCCAATCAAACTGGGCAGATATTTGAGATTAACAAATTTATAATGTATACTAGTAAAAAGTTATATACCTGATAGAGTGCCCCTGCGACCTACAATATGTGGGACACACTATTAGATGTGTGCATGTTCATACAGGAAAACATGTTAGAAACATCAAGAATGGTTGAGAGTCACAAGAAATGTTCACATCAGATAAAGGCATTTTTGTGCACAGATAGATTTTGCGCATATTCTAATCCAGGACGCTGAATACTGAACGCTTCTTGAATGGCACATGAAAAATTCCATTTTACGGCAACAGTACACAGACGTATAAATTCATTCGCAATAGCAGTTCTTGCATTAGGCGCATTCGCTATTCCACTCACACAGATTAGTTCATCTTAGCCACGCCCACAAAAAATATACTCAGCCATTCGCTAATCTTGAATTTTCATGCGCAATTCAACAAAATCATGCGCAAACCTATTCCCTAGTGGTTTTCCCATGGGAAATAGCGATTGCGCACGTTTCCTGCATCACGCCAGTAGTGTTTTGGATAATTTAACTAAATTTCACAATATTGATCCATCAGTTCTTAGATTTACAGTGATAAGTCAAGTATGCACACATTTTGTGGGTCATATGATCAATGCGGTTTCTAAAAAGGAAACAATGGATCTACAAGTTGAAAACTTTGACCCCACAAGGTCTTAACATTTGCATAGATTTAAATTGTTTCTTGAAGGAATGAATTATAAAGATTGGTTTCACAAGTTAAGATCAGATTATGATGCAACAATTATAGGTATTGATTTTAATTATATTAGGATTAAAGAATAAAATACATTATACAAATATTTATTAACTGATTTCATGTAATGTGTTGTTATAAGGATTGTTTTAAAATACATTTTATATTAGGCTAATTTATTTATAATTGAATGTTTGCTTTATGGGGGCATGTAAGAATGGAGAAAAGCAGAATTATTCTAAATAGCCTACAATTATGTGTGTGTGACTGGGACACACAGGCAGAGGTGATTCAACTTTCTTCCTAATTAGTGACAGAGACAGGGATCCTGTAATAAAGAAATATGGGTTATGTATGCAGATGGTATAATGATTACAATACTTCTCTCCTTTTATGCTAGTGCAAGTATAGTTTTACAAGCCTTTTGAGTGCATCATTGCACATTGTGCTGTGCTGGTACTGAGCAGGCTGTAGAGGAATAAATCAAGGATAATGATAATAAGGTCTAAGTGGTACATGTAAGGTTGTATGACATTGTAGAGGATGATAAAGATGGCTTCGTCTGGAGATGTTTGGGTCCTTGAATTCCGCAAAAGAAATCATGAACGCTTTACATACCAGAGAGGTGTCCAACTCATTTTTAGTAAAGCTTTGAACACACGTCTGGCACTCAAAGGGTTAAGGTGGAATCAACTTTGAATCAACTTTCAAAATCATCTATGTGCTTTGTTCATTTTTTTATAAAAGGGATAGTAATGTCAGAAAAAAAGTATTAACTATATGGTAGATACAATTAAAAGAGAGTAGTTGTACTTATTCGTATCGCTCAGGCCATTATGGTTTGAGAGATATAAGAAAATAAAGTTCTCCGCTCCCTCCCCTTTCTGCTTGGCTAGCTGTAAAGCTGTCAGAAGCAGATTCTAGTCGCTTGAACAGATGCGGCTCTTCAGCAGCGCAGATATAACGATATCTAAAGATAAATACTTCATCAGAATGGTCTACAACGTGTGCTTGCAAACCAGGCACACACTGTAGACCGCTCCAATGAAGTATTTATTTTTAGGTATCACTATGTCAGAGCTGCTGAAGAGCCGCCTTCTGATGCAGGAACTAGAATCTGCTTCTGACAGCTTTACAGCTCGTCAAGCAGAAAGGGGAGGGAGCGGACAACTTTATTTTCCTATGTCTCTCAAACCATAACGGCCTGAGAGATACGAATAAGTGCAAATACTGTCTTTTAATTGTAGCTACCATACAGTTAATACTTTTTTCTGACATTACTAGCCCTTTAAACCCTTTGAATGCCAGAGGGGTACGAAATGCATTGCTTTTGCAATGCGTTGCCTGTCCTTCTGGCAATCTAAAGGGTTAAAACAATTGTATGATAAGTTTAGATATATTTATTTGTAAGTTTATGCAAATTAAACAGAACTGGATGGCACAGGTGAACAGATACATAGTTCTGCCCAGATTAACCCTTCGAGCACTAAAGGGGTATGCAATTCATTTCTTCACAATATGTTGACCTCCCTCTGGCATTAAGTGAGTTAAGATTAGTGTGTTGGGGTTTCTTGAATATTTTACAATCAATATTAAAATCAATAACAGGAACATATATGTGCATATTTTTTCAGATCATCTATCAAACTAAGAATCTTCAATATTATAGAATTATTCCCTAGAAGTATGTGCATTAAACCAGAAAGCATTGATTTGCATTGGATTCCAAATCTTTAAGGATTGTCTTGTATTCCTGGAACATTTAGTTTACAATCCAGCGTAATGAAAAAGGTCCTGTGTGAATTTATTATACTCTGTTTTATTAGTTAACACCATGAATTCTAGAGATGGCTTTGTGATGCTTTGGAAATGTTTCTAGCATCCAAGGAGTTAATTGTTATCATCCCATTATAGTAGGCTTGCCAGATGTCAGAAGTCACTCAATGTCTCTCAGCCATTTCATCATGGATGGCTCACCGCCACCTAAAACTTAATATGACTAAGACAGATCTGGTGGTGTTCCCTCCTAAAACTCATCCACCAACCCCCTTCTCCATCACAACAGAAAACTGTGCTATACACGCCAAAGCATGCTGTCTTGGGGTCATACTTGATTCGTAATTAACCTTCTCCCCCCATATCCAAGCTGTCACTAGAACATGCCGCTTCTTCCTAAAAAATATTGCAAAAATACGTCCTTTCCTCTTCACGTCAATGGCAAAAACGGTTTCTCAGACACTTATTCTCTCTAGACTTGACTACTGCAATGTTCTACTCTCTGGTCTTCCTGCTTCTCATCTCTCTCCACTTCAATCTGTTATCAATTCAGCCTCAAGAATCGCCACATTTGCTCCCAGATACCTTCCCTTCTCATCTCCTGAAATCCCTCAATTGGCTACCTATAAAGTATTGTATTTCTTACAAGATTCTCTTCCTCTCCTGTAAGTCTATTTGTTCTTCAGCACCCTCTTACATTTCTGCTCTTATCTCCCATCCCCTACGGTCTTCTCAAGGGTTCTTCCTGTCCTCTCCCTACACAACTCAAGCCATCTTTTGACTACAAACTTTCTCACTGGCTGCTCCTTGACTCTGGAATGCCCTTCCCATCACCATTCACCAATCATCCGCACTCATCAACTTCAAGCATATCCTCAAAACCCACCTGCTCAAGGACGCATCTCAGTAGCAATATCCTCTTCTTGGACACCGATAGTCACATAAGAATCCTTCTGAACTTCCTTCACCACACCTTGTACTTGCACTTATAATCCTCCTCCTACTGCCTCTGTATGTCGTCATGAATTCTAATTAGATTGTAAGCTCCTTGGGGAAGGGTCCCTTTTCCATTCTATGATTCCCTTGCTGCACTTTCCCCCACAAATAATGCAGTGCTGGCACTTATGCTTAATGCTCTTAACCCAGTTCTGTAGTTTTGTATTATATTATTTCAAATTTTGTTAAGCGCTGTGTACATGTATGGCGCTGTATAAATAAAGATACATACATACACATACGTGAATAATCCTTTAACATTTTAAGTATGCAACACATTGCAACTCAACGCATTGGTTATGTCAAAGACTTTGTCCTGTTGGAGAGTTGAGGGTGTACATTTTTAGAAACCAGCACGGGCTTTCTAAAAATGCTTTTTAAATACTCGTGTGTGTAAATGACCTCATTTTTAGAAACAATGGACCTCTTTACCTCACTGGAGGAGACAAATATATAGAACAGTTTTATGGTTATTGGTAGCCAGTTGTAGACAAAAAATCTGGGATGAAGTGTACTCCCATATGGGAAAGTCTAGATAGTCTGACATGTTCATATGACGTCTGATGACCTTCTAACCACCTTACTTGTGAGACAATACAGACCTGTTGTCAGATATATATAATTGTAATATGGTATTAGAGCACCATCTGCAGGACTATTAGAAACAGTGCTTGAAGAAGTAACAGAATGGAGTCTAGATTAACCAATCAGATAGACTAGAAGAATGCATGACTTTATAATGAAATGAGAGGACTGAGTAGCCAAATCAGAAGAATATCATATAATATAATCTGACATTACATTATAATGAGATATCTCTTTATCCTATCAGAGGAGGTTGGGCTGTGTTTTTCTGATAAGAAAAATTTACTTTTAAAGGTACTGAATTGCAAGAGAGAGGGGTCTTGCTTCCTGATTCCTGAAGTGTTCCTGCTAGGTCCATAAGAAACATACAGTTATTGTCTGGTACCTATATATTTCTTTATTAAAGTTTCTGCATTGTTCTAAGAAAATATATATTTTCTCTATATTTGAGGAAAAATAATTTATTATTTTTCTTAAATTGGCTGGCCAACCATTTTTAGGATTAATTATAGTAAGCCATATTGGCTGTAGTAATTCTGGAACTATGCAGAATTAATTAATTAATTAATTAGTAATATTTAGTCAGATAATAGTAAAATAGTTGATAACAGTTAGATCAATATAGCATTATATATATTAGTTAATCTAATTATTGATACCTATAGGATACTATAACTGTGTTTCTGGAATGGTTATTTAGCTAATATTTGATCTGGGGAATTATTTGAATTATTTTATTAACCCTTAATCTGCTGTTTGTCTATTTGGTGTGTGTTTCAAGGAATTTCTTGATTACATGTGTGTTAGGGCCTAACTTTTGTAAAGTGAAAGTTTCTTTTAAACTCTCACTAGACAAACGAAGCAGCCATCTTGGGTGGGGCATCCATATACTTTGTATCTGTGTATTAACCCTAGAAGTGCTTTAAGTGTTACATAGGATTGCTATTGTCATGTTTATGGTATATGTTGCATGAAGTTTTGTGGTACTTTCTAGACATATATTATTAGATTTAATCCTAAGTATATTCTTGGCATAATCTATTATTGACAATAATAAATGCATTTTATCCAGAAGGTATTCAATATTGAAATCAGTAGATAAACAAATTATATTTGTCTACATCTGGGATTTTATTCCAGATACATTTTCAAAATTTTGATATATTTTACATGGTATAAGGAGATTGACATAATGTTTGGTTCTCAAGTTAGAGCCTACTCACATGACAAAATACCTTAAACCTTAATTAGCTTAGTTTATACAGTTTCTGGGCAGAGCTATTCATATATCATATCACCAGTGTGAAGAGCACAGTCAGCAACAATGTGTTATATGTTACTGGGGAACAGTGAAGTGTTTAACCCCTTAAGGACCAGCGGTCCCGGGGTGTCTGGTCCTTTAAGGACCAGATAGGCGAGTTCGACGTGCCATCCCACGTGACTGACCACGTGTTCCGGCACGTCGAACAAGGGACTGAGAGAGATCGCTCCGGTCTTGGAGCGATCAAGTTCATTCCCTGGTATTACTCACCGCGCTCCTGCAGGAGCGTGGTGAGTAAAAGTACATGACATACCAAGACTGTCACTGGTCCTGAAGTGCCGGACCAGCGTGACGGTCCGGGTACGTCACAGGACGCAAAGGGGTTAAACAGCCAAACTAAGATTGCAAACAAGCCCTTAGAAATTAGACCCTGATTGATTAAATGGTAGCACTATCTGCCTAACATTTTTGAGACCATGTTTGCACTATAATTTTAACTCTTTTGCATACCAGAAGTGTAGACAAAAGCATGGTGAACCAATGCATTGTATACCGCTCTGGCATGCAATGGGTTAAATTCTCGAGGACCAGAGGTGTGAACTCTGCATTGTGATGCAACTCTGCATTGGGAAGGGGTTAACCTTTCGGTTTCCAATGTATCTCTAGCACCCAAATTGTTAAACTGGAGATTAAAAATAACGTATATTTTTCAATTCTCTCTATTACAAAATAATTTGCAAGCATAATATACTTTACATTAAGGATTTTTTAAAAGAAATTTCTAATTAACAGGATGAAAGGTTTTACAGGATTATTAATGTTGTTCCAGTTTAGCGATCAAACAGCCTACTCAAGGCAATATTATATTAACCACAAAGATAAACAGATTTGCAGTCAATTTGAATACTGTCAGGGCTCTTGAGAATGATTTCACTTTCTAAGAAAGGCAAAGATCTTCCAGTGGAAACCAGACTCCACCAGAGGTGTAACTAGAAGCCTCCGGGCCCTGGTACAAGAAATGCCACAGGCCCCCCCACACCACATTCACCCCCTCCACAATGCCCCCATCTCCTACCTGGAGTTCCCGCGCGGTCCTCTTAGTAATGCAAAGCGCTGGGAGATGATGTCATCTCCCAGTGCTCTTCATTATTAGAGCTCCAGAGGGAGATTGCAGGCGCCAGACAGAGAGGTCGCAGGGGGAGGCCGGGCCCCTGGAGTGCACGGGCCTGGTCGCAGGGGCGACCCCTACAACCCCTATAGTTACACCACTGGTCTCCACAGATCTGCAGTAATTCAGTATCTCTTTTAAACCCTGAAGTAGGGAAAGGTGAATGTTTTCGACTCAAAAGAGAAATAGTGTAAAAAAGGGCATACTTCATCAAGCGGGAAAAATTTCATGAAAAGTGACTTTTTTGTTTGTTTGTTTTTTCAGCTTTTTGCCTAGCTCCTCCCATTGAAATCAATGGAAAGACAGAAGTTTTCCGGGCCACATGGAATGTTTCTCTTCTTTTCCTGCAGTAATATAAAAGGATGTCAGGCTCTCACAGCATGCCATACTGTGCTTTCGAGAGGA
The DNA here is from genome assembly GCA_037306005.1 of Rhinophrynus dorsalis. Lineage (NCBI taxonomy): Eukaryota > Metazoa > Chordata > Amphibia > Anura > Rhinophrynidae > Rhinophrynus > Rhinophrynus dorsalis. The sequence continues at coordinate 589,892,796 of CM074719.1, read as the reverse complement.
AGAGAAAACAGCACATTTTTGAGCTAGAGAAGGCAAGCTAATAAAAGTGGAGTTGAAGCTTAGTTTAGGGAGTCTTTTCGGCTGGAAAACTGTTCTCTGTATTAGGAGTCTGGAGGACTCTGAGGTAAAAGAAGGGAGAAAGGAGTTTGATGCTAAATATCACAAAATTTGGTGTGACTGCGAAGATGCAAGCAGCCGTGTTCCAAATTTCTTCCTGGTGTGGCTGTTATCTCTGTCCTACAGGACAGATGTTTTACCCCAAATACCCCAAACATTTGTGTCATCAAGTAGACACAGTCAGCTGTGATCCAAGTTCCTGTTATCTCTGTCAGGTGAGACTTGGGGGGGTGAGAAGGAAGCAAAGGAATTTTTCCCCAAATACCCCAAAATTCTGTCTTGCTGAGAACACACAGGCAAAGGTGATCCAAGTTTCTTCTTGCTCTGACTGTTGTATCTGGCGTAGAGGAGTCTGCAGGTGTGAGAAGGGAGCAAAGGAGGTTTACCCCAAATACCCCACAATTTTGTGTGACCAAGTAAACACAGGCAGCTATGATTCATTCATTCATTCATTCCTGAACAGTCTGTTATCTCAGTCTTGAGGAGTCTAGGGATGTGAGAAGGGAGCAAAGGAGAAATACCCAAAATACCTCAACATTCTGAGTGCCTGACTGAGAAGATAAAGGTAACCATGATCAAAGTTTATTCCTGATCTGGCTGTTATCTCCATCATAGGGGAGTCTGAGGAAAGAAGCAGCTGAGCAGGGAGTATGTTGTTTTTTTGTTGAAAGAGAGAGGGATAAGGGGGACAGTTAATTAAAATAAATAAATAAAAAAAATTGATAGGTGACAGAGACAGGGGTCGTGATGTCATATGTGGCCGAGGCAGACAAACTAGATGAGAGAAAATATTTTATAGAAACCAAGGCAAGACATCACACACTATTGTTTACTTTACAGTAAAAACACACACAGTAGTTGACTAATGTCCAGCAAACACACAAGGAGTAGGGGGAGGGTGAAAGGATTAGGAGCAGTGCAGGGACATGTGAATTAAATGGTAGTAGAAACCTGACTGCAGCCATGGTTGCTGCAGCATGTACAATAAATAACAGTGATCCCTCTCCTCCCGAGGAAGATATAGTTTGTCTAAGTCCCTCCATAAGTTCCACCACCACCAGCACCAGTACTATTAATAAACCATCTAAAAGCACTGTAGACCATGAGTCACAATCCAATGTTGATGGCATAGTGAAAGAAGGCGTAGCAGCTCAATCAAACTACTGCATCTGACAGTGAGTCAAACAAACACAAAAACACCTGTCCTGAAAGTAGAAGCAAATATTGTGAAAGTAAAAGAAAATTGTTTGAGATCTCTAAAAGGCTAGAGCAATATAAAAGTAGTCTGGGAGTGTCAGAGTACCTCTGCGGTGGCTGCCTGAGCCAATCACATTACGCATCCAGCGGCTCCAGCCACATCTTGCTTTGGCACTCTGCCACTTGCTCCCCATCGTGGCTTGGCCACATCCTGTGTCCTGGCAGCTCAGCCTCTTCCTGGATCTATGCACGGCTCCAGCCTCTTCAGCATTCAGCGTTCCGGCATGGCTGGTGATGTCATCTATGGGCGCACATCCAAGGGCATGGACGTGCCCTCCATTTAAAGGGACAGCCACCTGTTGGTTACTCCTCCTCTTCCTGTGACTACATTATTTATACTGCCTAGACACAGGGTTCAGTTGCCCTTTCATTGATGTCCAATGCAGTTCTATATTTTGGCGGTCCGTGCATTACCTGGCTTGTCTGACAACCCTACCTGGTGCTGTCCTGTGGCTCTGTCTGACTATCCGCTCCATGTATGACCCATGGCTTCGTTGGAAAACCATTCTGGTGCAGACCTGCAGCTCTGTCTGACTACCCGTTCCGTGTTTGACCCCTGGCTTGTCTGACTACCCATTCTGGTGTTGACCTGGGGCTCAGTCCACTGCATATCCAGCATACCAACGCTTCAGTGGATATCCTATCTGGTGCAAACATGTGGCTCTGGCTGACTACCTGCTCCTTGTATAACCTCTGGCTTTTCTGACCACCCATTCTGGCACTGACCTGTGGCTCTGACTATCCTCTAGTGTGGTCTTCTGTGAAGTTAGATATCCAATCTGGTGTGGGCCTGTGGCTCTGGCAGACTTACTCCTGATTGCCTTCCTATTTTGTCTGGCTTCTTCCAGGTGCGGACCTGTGGCATTGTAGACTCTCCTTGTCCCATTGCTGGGACCTATTATCACGGTGCCCGTGATTCGTGCTATCCTGTGTCTATCACTTGCTGGAAGTTCCTCATTGGCTGTCTGCTGTTAGTCCACCTCACACAGCCTTTTTAAACCCAGTCTGGGCACTCCCAGGTTGCCCTTTCGTGGTGTCTCTGACATTACTTGTTCTGACCTGCTTGTTAGGCGCTTGGGCCTGAGGATCCTGCGTTCCTGTGTTCCAGTGTTCCGGTGTTCCAGTGGTTCCAGTGTTCCAGCCTTGTTCGTTCCTGAGTTCCTGAGTCTCCTGCCTGCTTGTCTCTCTAGCCGGTTCCAGTTGCTTTCCGTGGCTCCTTCAGTTCCGGTCATCTGTCAGTGTAGCGGTACTCGTTCCGGTTAGCCTCCACTTGGTCTCAGGGCTCGCTCCTTCCCCTGTCGCCAAGGCGACATTGTGCTTGTTCGCTCCGACGATATATTACTGTTGGTCCAGCGTGCGGACGCTGGTTTACTCCATTTAACCTGGTGGTACAATTACTGTTGGTCCCAGCGTGCGGACACTGGTTTACTCCATTTAACCTGGTGGCTCAATTACTGTTGGTCCAGCGTGCGGACGCTGGTTTACTCCATTTAACCTGGTGGCTCAATTACTGTTGGTCCCAGCGTGCGGACGCTGGTTTACTCCATCTAACCTGGTGGCTCAATTACTGTTGGTCCAGCGTGTGGATGCTGGTTTACTCCATTTAACCTGGTGGCTCAATTACTGTTGGTCCAGCGTGCGGACGCTGGTTTACTCCATTTAACCTGGTGGCTCAATTACTGTTGGTCCAGCGTGCGGACGCTGGTTTACTCCATTTAACCTGGTGGCTCAATTCCTGCTGGTCCCAGCGTGCGGATGCTGGTTTACTCCATCTAACCCAGTGTTCCAGCCTCGTTCGTTCCTGAGTCTCCTGCCTGCTTGTCTCTCTAGCCGGTTCCGGTTGCTTTCCGTGGCTCCTTCAGTTCCGGTCATCTGTCAGTGTAGCGGTACTCGTTCCGGTTAGCCTCTACTTGGTCTCAGGGCTCGCTCCTTCCCCTGTCGCCAAGGCGACATTGTGCTTGTTCGCTCCGGCGATATATTACTGTTGGTCCAGCGTGCGGACGCTGGTTTACTCCATTTAACCTGGTGGCACAATTACTGTTGGTCCCAGTGTGCGGACGCTGGTTTACTCCATTTACCTGGTGGCTCAATTACTGTTGGTCCAGTGTGCGGACGCTAGTTTACTCCATAACCTGGTGGCTCAATTACTGTTGGTCCAGCGTGCGGACGCTGGTTTACTCCATTTAACCTGGTGGCTCAATTACTGTTGGTCCCAGCGTGCGGACGCTGGTTTACTCCATCTAACCTGGTGGCTCAATTACTGTTGGTCCAGCGTGTGGATGCTGGTTTACTCCATTTAACCTGGTGGCTCAATTACTGTTGGTCCAGCGTGCGGACGCTGGTTTACTCCATTTAACCTGGTGGCTCAATTACTGTTGGTCCAGCGTGCGGACGCTGGTTTACTCCATTTAACCTGGTGGCTCAATTCCTGCTGGTCCCAGCGTGCGGATGCTGGTTTACTCCATCTAACCCAGTGTTCCAGCCTCGTTCGTTCCTGAGTCTCCTGCCTGCTTGTCTCTCTAGCCGGTTCCGGTTGCTTTCCGTGGCTCCTTCAGTTCCGGTCATCTGTCAGTGTAGCGGTACTCGTTCCGGTTAGCCTCTACTTGGTCTCAGGGCTCGCTCCTTCCCCTGTCGCCAAGGCGACATTGTGCTTGTTCGCTCCGGCGATATATTACTGTTGGTCCAGCGTGCGGACGCTGGTTTACTCCATTTAACCTGGTGGCACAATTACTGTTGGTCCCAGTGTGCGGACGCTGGTTTACTCCATTTAACCTGGTGGCTCAATTACTGTTGGTCCAGCGTGCGGACGCTGGTTTACTCCATTTAACCTGGTGGCTCAATTACTGTTGGTCCAGCGTGCGGACGCTGGTTTACTCCATTTAACCTGGTGGCTCAATTACTGTTGGTCCCAGCGTGCGGACGCTGGTTTACTCCATCTAACCTGGTGGCTCAATTACTGTTGGTCCAGCGTGCGGATGCTGGTTTACTCCATTTAACCTGGTGGCTCAATTACTGTTGGTCCAGCGTGCGGACGCTGGTTTACTCCATTTAACCTGGTGGCTCAATTCCTGCTGGTCCCAGTGTGCGGATGCTGGTTTACTCCATCTAACCCAGTAGCTCATGATACTGTTGGTTCCAGCGTGCGGACGCTGGTTTACTCCATCTAACTAGTAGCTCATGCTACTCTTGGCTCCCGTGTGTGGACGCTGGTCTACTCCATTTAACTTGGTGGTTCATTTTACTGTTGGTCCCAGCGTGCGGACGCTGGTTTTCTCCATTACACCTGGTGACTCTGATTACTGTTGGTCCCAGTGTGCGGACGCTGGTTTACTCCATTAAACCTGGTGGTATTATATACTGTTGGTCCCTGCGTGCGGACGCTGGGTTACTCCACTAAACCTGGTGGGTTATGTTACAGTTAGTCCCAGCGGGAGGACGCTGGTTTGCTCCTTGACTATTCTGACACTGAGGGCCGGTTGCTGTCCAACTTATTATTGCAGTTGTCTAGAAACTTCTGCTTGAGCGAGACCATTGATTCCTATTCCACTCTATTGTCATTGTCATTTGACGGCTTGGTCTCCTCTTGTGGGCTGCCCTGCCCGGTATTGGTAAGGCCGGTAGAACCTACTTACGTTACATCTCTAAGGTTGCCTAACCCGGTATTGGTAGGGCCGGTAGAGCCTACTCTCAGTACTCCTTCAGGCTGCCCTGCCTGGTATTGGTAAGGCCGGTAGAACCTACTTACGTTACATCTCTAAGGTTGCCTTACCCGGTATTGGTAGGGCCGGTAGAGCCTACTATCGGTGTTCCCTCAGGCTGCCCTTCCCGGTATTGGTAAGGCCGGTAGAACCTACTTACGGTACATCTCTAAGGTTGCCTAACCCGGTATAGGCAGGGCCGGTAGAGCCTACTCTCAGTACTCCTTCAGGCTGCCTTGCCCGGTATTGGTAAGGCCGGTAGAACCGGTACGTTACACCTCACGGTTGCCTTACCCGGTATTGGCAAGGTCGGTAGAGCCTACTGCTATATTTGCAACTGTCACTTGGTTGCCTTGGCTGGTAGTATTGGCAAGGCCGGTAGAACCCATTCATATTGCGATTACGTGTTGTATTATTATATATGTGTGATTCCCTATGGGATTGCCTTAACTTTTTCAATAAAGTTACGTTTTTACCAAACCTTAAGTCTGAGAGTCTTCAAATACCGTGACACCTATCTAAAGAGAATCACACGGAAGCAGTCTTCTATTTCTGGTAGTTGTCGCTTGCTCCGTTGTACGCTTCTCGGTCATACTGTCTGTTGTGATATTTCTGTTTCATGGTTGCTGCCTAATAAAGATGGTGTTACCCTTTAGTACTTGTCCTGAGTTTTCTTGCCGAACCGTGACAGGAAGAAGCAGCAGGCGATGCTGAGGATGACCTAATGATTGATGATGATGATGGTTTAGATCTATAATGTATCCCTCCAGCATCCTCCTCTTCTTCAGATACATATAAAGTTGAGAATGAGAGAGGTGATGACATGGATAGAAGGTTAGTTGAAAGGCAAAAGCTCAATTTTCCAACACTGAAAAGGATCACTGTGCCTGTCTATAAACTGTTTGAGAAAACAATTGGAAAGCCCGACCCTCAACAAGCAAAGATGGCAAAAAAGAACACAGTCTTACTGTCAGTCATCATCAGCATCATCACTTCCAAGTCCCATTCAGCCACACACTAATAGTGATGAGTAACCAGCAAAAACAAAGGTTATCACATCAGCTACAGCTTTAGTTTTGAGTGCCTATACTGCTCTTGGAAGTGCAGCACCTATGACAACTAGTAGTAGTGAAAATTTGGCAACATCTAGCCCCAGTAGTAGTAGTAGCTTCTCAGGAACCTCACAATCTATGAAGTCCACACTATAAAGATACTTCACTCAGGATCCAAAAGATAAGCAAGTTACTATCTGTTCTCTGTGTAAGAAGTATGTGAGCAGGGGGAAAGCAGGCTCTCACCTAAGCACCTCCTGAATTAGTTCCCACCTGAAGCACAACCACATGTCATGTCCATCATCCCTGCATGGTACTGCTTGAGTCTCTGTGTTCATCAGCATTTGCTGTACCTCTAGGGCATGGATGCTGGATAGTATCCTTTGAGTGTTCCTCAGGGAATCCCTTTGGAGCCTTCTGAAGTACGTGTTGGTCCTCTGGGATTCCCTGAGTTGCTTACTTTATAACTCCAGGCACTCCCCCTCCATCCATGTGCCTGGTGAGTGTGCTGGGGGGGGGCTGCTGCTGGTGGAGAGTCTGCTGGTGCTCTGCCTGCAGACGGGGTTGCTCTGTCTGCCGGTACCGTGTCTGATTGTGGGGTTGCTGCTGCAGATGTTGGCCATGTGCCCAACACAAAAAGTGACCCCGAGCTTCCCACTGATCCCTGTGGTGGTGGTGGTGGTGGGGGTGAAGTGTTCCCTCGGTTGAGGGTGCTGGGGCTCCCCAACCAGGCCCAGGTGCTTGTATTCCAGTGGCCAGGGGTCATACCTTGGCCACTGGTAGCTGCTTGGCCCCCACCTTGGGTCGTACCTGGGTCGATGCTGGGGAGCCATCCAGGATGGTAGGTCGGGAGAATGCACATATGGCCTATATGTAGGGGTGGCCACAGTCCCGGGTAGCCAGGACCTTCCTGGTGGTGATGGTGCTGCAGCAGGGTGGTAAGGTTCTGAGTAGGGTGGCTGCATGGACCTCTCAATATAAAACCAGTCCTGGTAGTGTGGGGGAGCAGCTGGTGGGAGAGCAGATGCTGTAGGTGGTGGTGCAGCCTAAGATGCTGGAGGTGGTGGTGCAGCTGAAGATGCTGGAGGTGGTGGTGCAGCTGTATAGGGTGACCATGTGCTGGTCTTGTCCTCTTTCTCCCCAAGAGGAATCTCATTTGGGGATGTGTGTGCCTCCTCCACAGCCTCCAGCTGTGCTGCAGGCCTGTATGCTGTGTGGGGAAATTAAATGGTGTGATTAGTAATGTAGACAATGACAGAATGAATGCAAGATTATTTAATTGACATGTGGATCTCTGGTTGTCATGATGGTATTCTATGCATTGCGTTGTGAATACCACCCTGGCAATCACAGATACATGAGGTCTGTCCAAGTTAATTCCCCAGGCCACCAATCAGGTCAGTATTGAGGGATTTCTCTGATTGATTAAGGTCTGTTGCTGTTTGGATAATTTGCTCTATCTTTGTGAGTGACCCAACCTCAGGGATATCCATCAATCATGGCCTGTTGGTGTGCTACCTACAGTTCTTGGCATTTGGTTTCCATGTGTATCCTGCAAATAGTGGATGGTATTACAGCCATCCATAGCATCACCACTCCTGAGGATCCATCTAGGATCCACTCCTGAGGATCCAGTGCCAGTAAGACTAACTGACTGTATGTGCAACACACAGGCCTTGAAACAACCAACACTGTGGAATTAAAGGAGAACCAAGTAGGCCTTTGTATTGTGTATGCAATCATTTACTCTCATTGCAACTATCATATCATAGTTCCAATGAGAGTAAATGATTGCATACACAATACAAAGGCCTACTTGGTTCTCCTTTAATTCCACAGTGTTGGTTGTTTCAAGGCCTGTGTGTTGCACATACAGTCAGTTAGTCTTACTGGCACTGTGATGTTCGTCCTCATCCATCTCTCTTGAGATTCAGTGAGTGGTGATGTAGACCTTATGAAGTGGAGGTAAAGTGGAAATGATGACTTCTCCAATTATATAATTTCTCCATTTCCAATGTTTTTCTATGGAGTTTAACCAACGAGCCCTCAGTAACTTGATCTATTTTATTGAATAGTCTTCATAGACAAACACTGGAATTGGTGAAGTGATGGTATGGAGGGGTTAACTTCACTCCATCATGTCTTTTACACCGCTTAGTAAATGTCCCCTGTGTAGCATGTAATCCTAACCCTGTCAAATTGTGTTTGTCGTCAGTTAACCCTTTGAGTACCGGAGGGGTTGCCAAAGCATTGTTGAGCGATGCATTGATAATCCCTCTAGCACTCAAGGGGTTACGTGCTGACTTCCCTGTGGGTACATGGGAGACATTGTGGAGGAACAGTAATGATGTTTAACAGACAACACTTTAAAAAGCATGGTGTGTGTGGATTGTGTGTGATCAGCACAGCAACCAGAGGGTTGAACTTGGACTTGGACAGGTTTGGGCCTGGTTGAACCTTGCCATTTGTCCTTATATTATGTCCTGTTTGAACCCTCAGGGTGCTGTGTTGGTGCAGTTGTGTGGATGAATGATGGGCATGTGTGGAGGTGTGACTGTGTTTGAGTGTGCAGCTTGTGTTGGTTGATGTGGTTGTGGTTATGTGAGGATGCACTTACCGGTAGTGTGGAGGCTCCTTTCATCTCCAGTGTCCGATCCTCCAGGGACCCCCTCAATCAGAGTGGATAACAAGGTCTGCCGCAGCCTCTCCTCCCATCCACTAAAAGCTCCGGTGCCTCAGGCATACATGGTGACTTCAGCCAACTTCTTTTTGACCACCCTCTTGCAGTCACCCCATCTTTTCTTTATGGACTCCACATCCTGTCTGCAGCAGGCCACCACGTTCACCTTGCTGCATATCTGATTCCAGGCAGCCAGGCCAGGGACCCTCTCCCTCAGAAAGAGGACGTTCTCCCTCTCTAGAACAGCCTCCACAAGAGCACTGTTCTCCTCTTCCGTGTAGCGGGGATCCCTGACCCTCTCCTCCTCAGCTCCAGCATGTAAGGTGTCAGAGCTGTGCCGAAATGTCCTGTCTGCTCTGCCCCTGCCTGAGCGTGGTGCTCTGTGAAAAGTACCCCTCATCCCACTGACACATCTGTCCCTGCCCTCTGTGTGCCTACTTCTCTGGGCCGGGTCCCCCTTTGCCCTCTGGATCTCCCTCTCCCACCCCTATTCTGCTCAGAGATGCCCTCCTGACCTTCCGCCTCCTCCTCCACTACTCTCCCCATCCCTCTCTCCTGTCCTCCTCTCCTGGCCATCACTCACCCACTCACACCCAGGCACTCACACAGGCCCTCACAGACACACTCGATCCCACTCAATCTGTCACACTCTATCACTCACAGATTCACACTGAGAAAATAAAGTTTAAAAAATGTGTTAGGTGGTTGTGGGTTTGAATTTGTTGGTGCATCTATCAGGGTTGCTAGACAACGCCAGCCGTTACGTTACATTTTGACTTTAGTTGTGTTTTAAATGGTGATTGGGACGCACAGTGATGCAAAAAAAGGTGTGACGCAGGTTTTTGTGTTACGTGTTTTTGTTGTGCCTACGCTTGTTAGCTATTCTTGTAGACTGACTGTCGAATCCACAGTAAATCATGCAAAATTTGTGGCCGATAGGCTTTTTTAGTTAGCGGCTGTTTTAATGTAAACCTTTAAATCTAGCCCTAGGTATCAAACTACTGTTTTAACATAACAAATATAGGTGACTGAAAGCTCTTGTTACAAAGTGACAGGTCCACTTTTATAAATTAGAGGGTTAGTATTGGCTTTCACGAATAAAAAGTAATATTGTAGATAATCCAAAAAGAAATTGATCAGTGCAAGTCATATCGCTCAAACATTTATGGTTTGAGAGATATAAAGTTTTCAAGTTTCCCCCTCCCTCCCCTTCAGTGACATCAGCTGTAAGCCCCTGACAAAGCCACATTGTAGTGGCGATACGCATTGGGTAGTGGAGGATGGACGTGGTTTGTTTACTTTGCGGTGGCTGCTATTACATGATAAGTATATTTAGTAGTATTTTCACTGTTCACTATATTTCTTATTCTATATTTGTATTGCACATATATTGTTTATTTTCACTCTCAGCCACCATTGATTTAATTTACTATATATAACCCGCCTGCCCTCTGCATTTGGATGTTTTTAAATGTTTTTATGTCATCATACTGCTATATATTTTGTATGTAATAAAGATTATTCTTCTTACATTTGTTGTTTTCACTCTGGGAGTGTGCCTCTTATTAAAGAATCTCTATTTTAGAAGGGAAGATTGGGTCATCTCTTTGTCCTGTATCTTTCCTCTATATGTTTGTCAGCTGTAAGCTGACATCAGGTGATACTGGTCTGGGGACCGGCAGGCAGTTCTTCAGCAGAGTTGAGATGCTGAATTCTAAAGAAATACTTCATTGGAACAGACTACAAATCATGCTTGCAAACCAGGCACACTTTGTAGACTGTTCCAATGAAGTATTTCTTTTCAGATTTTGGTATCTAGGCTCTGATGAAGAGCCACCTTGAGTTGGCTGACACACATCTCCTGCTGTCAGCTTTACAGCTGACATCACTGAGAACAGAACTTTAAAACGTTATATCTCTCAAACCATAAAGGTCTGAGAGATAGGATTTGCACTAATCAATTTCTTTTTGGATTATCTACAATATTACATTTTATTCATGTAAGACATTACTATCCTTTAAATGCAAAGGACAGTGTTGACTACACTTTCAGAACTCTGTTTATTAAATAGAGCATCTGCATTTATGAAGAGGTAATTTTTTAATAAGACAGGTGCCATGACACCTTACTCTGTAATGGTGCATTTCTCTGCTGGTGGCATATAATGGTGTATTGCTTTGCTGGTGGGATGAATACCAAGTTAAAAATATACCAGGTAGAAACCAACCTGGAATGACCTGACTGAAAATCCTCCCTGCATGTCTATGCTCCAATCTTGTGACAAGGGTGATTATACAACTGCAGTTCTTTCTCTATCTGTACAGATTTACTAACCGCATTTGATAGCTAACCTTTACCTTTTAAAAGGCATTGCAAGCTGTGGGGATATTCGCCCTAGTATCTTTTACATTTATCGTTGTAACAATGCACTGCCAAAGAACTGGTTATTTCAGGACAAATGACAATGCACATGAAATCTGCAAAACAAGAACCTCTGAATGGGAAAAATATTATTTTATTTTATCAAAGCACCATACTGACAGATTTTCAGGTCTGGTTGTGCCTCCTTGCTGGAGGTTCAGCTCACCCTTCTTTAGTGAACTGAGTGCAAGGGAAGAGGATGACCCATACATCTGCTCCCCTATCCCTGGATCAGGCATGGATAACTGGGAGGGCCTCCCAGGCCACTTTCAAACCCTACATTGACCCCATTTCCTAATCCCTCTCACCACACATACAAGCTCCTTGAGTTAACTCCACCATTGCTACATGTTATTTGTCCACATTGCACAACAATTTACCAGCAGTGGAGTGGTTAAAGCAAGCTATAGCATACACTATCACACCAAACCCATCTTAAGGATCAATAATGTGCCAGGACCATCACTGGGGTCCAGCACTTAAGGACCAGTGATGGTCCTGGCATGTCAAAGAATTCATTGGGCAAAAAAAAAAAAAAAAAGACCCATGGTCCTTAACTGCTGGCTGTGCCCTGAGCGGATGTTCATTAAGGGGTTAAAGGGATAGTAATGTTTCAAATTAAAAGCAGCTCTAATTAATCTTCATAGTATTTGGACTTTGGAGAGTGTTATTTCAATTCTGTCAGAGTTGTAGTTCAAGAGTAATTGAATGATAAAGTATCCCCCTCCTTCCCCTTTTACTGATGTAACACTGCTCAGCCAGATCAGAAGGGAGGTGTCCAGAAAGACTTCAGAGTGGGACAATCTTCAATTAAGATAAGGGAAAAAGCTGAACAACCTGTCAAGGGGGGCAGGGCTTTCATTGTTCTCATAGGAAGAAGATTGTCCCTTGCTGTTATATGTCTGGTCTTACAACCAGATTCCACATCTGAGGGGAGGTGGCTTACACTAGGTAAGAGAGGTGGGAGGGGGGATACTTTATAATTCAATTACTCTTGAACCACAACTCTGTCAGTATTGAAATAACACTCTCCATGCTCAAATACTATGAAGATTAATTGGAGCTGCTGTTTTTGTGAAACATTACTATCCCTTTAAGCAGCACTGACTGGTGACCTCTGACCCCCACTCTCTGAGCCACAGATACATCTGATGCTATATAAGTATTTGTAAGTTCAAATCTTGCGAGTTGTGAGGACCCCATATTATTCTAAACACACTCTTCATTTTTCTCTGATCAGGATGGAGCTGTGTGTGTAGGGGGGGAGGAATCATGTTATGCCCTCACATTTTAATTACAACCATTTGGCCCTAACCCTTTGAGTGCCAGAGGGGTACATAACGCATTGCAGAGCAATGAGTTGCGTACCTCTCTGGCACTCAAAGGGTTAAATAAAATCAAATAATTTGTGGATTTTTTTTTTAAACCATTACCCCTCTATTGGTTGTTAGTCTAATGCAATTAAGTCCTGCAGAGGAGGGGTTAATCTAAGTAAGGTTAGTATAGAGGGGATCCAAGGTGGATAGTTTATTAGTGCTGTATTTTGTTGTTTTTAAAGGAGCAGCAAACTTTTATTTATGAAAACACATATTTTATAGAGCATTTCCTGCTGAATAAAACAAGGTCACTCCCATCGCTGTCAGATGTTTTATTCAAAAATGATAACAGTTCAAATAACCAGGAAGTGAATTTACTGTGTTTACTTCCTGATAGTTCTAACTGACAGGAAGTGACAGGCAGTTTCTATCACATTCTATGGAGAACTGTATGTCTCTGACTTTCCTCTCCATTAGAATCTAACAGGAAAACTAATTAGAATTTGACCACTAGAGGTCACTACTAATGTAAAAAAACATCGGTTTAAACTATAATAACTCTGGAAATATAAATCTCTCAGCACTGGGAGTACTCTTATCTTACTCAATAGGAAAATCCCTACAATATATATTTTTTCATAAAAAAAAGTTTACTGCTCCTTTAACTCTAATGAATATTAGCTCCTCAGTTACCAGCAATTTTGCAATACATTAAGGAGAATGTTATTCTGTGTGTATTTTGTGTATGTTTGGGGTGTTTTGGAGCATGGGGTTCAGTCAGTTGAACGGAAAGTGGCATGCCCTCTGTTGTGTTTTTCTACACCTATACACCACCAGCCTTGAATTTGCACCTGTATATCATCAGCCTTGCTTTTGATATATTGATGCTGTCAACTTACCTTAGCACACCCACCTGTCTCATTCAGGTGCAAGGAGAGAGCAGAAATGACATTTTTCTAAAGACTGCCCTTGTACAAACCAAGCTCAACCCACTTCATTTCTGGTATAGCCAGAGCACACACAGGATAAGAATGTACAATTATAGCAACATCTTAGTGCAGCATATTTAATAAAAACAAATACATTAAAAACAACAGTATTGCGCTCACATTTCATCACACTTGGGCTTGCAGTGCATCAATGGTACCCCTGTTAGCCATTGCTCTGTGCCCAAATGATGCTCTGCTCCACCTGTTTTCAATTTTTATGAAAATAATTGTTATAGGGCTTTGCCTGCTGAATGTTACTTATACTGCTGGAAGATTGTTTTAATTTGAAAGTTATTACTTTCCAACAGTTGTCTATAATGGAACTTTAAAAAAACAAAACAAAAAAAAAAACATCTCTATGGGACAGCTTGAGTCAGGGAGGCCAATGAACTAAGTAGATGGAAGTTGAGCCCACCCTTTCTGATAACAGAAAAGGATCAAAACAAATGGGTAGTCTGTTGATCACTATCAAATATTGTACAACCAATGTATAAAATAAGTGTATCAGTGACAAGGTAGATGAGGTGTTTAAAGGGATAGTAATGTCAGAAAAAAATAATTAACTATATGGTAGATACAATTAAAAGAGAGTACTTGCACTTATTTGTATCTCTCAAACCATTATGGTTTGAGAGATATAGAAAATAAAGTTCTCTGGTCCCTCCCCTTTCTCCTTGATGAGCTGTAAAGCTGTCAGAAGCACATTCTGGTCGCTTGACCAGATGTGGCTCTTCTGCAGTGCCAATATAACGATATCTAAAGATAAATACTTAATTTGGAATGGTCTACAACGTGTGCCTGGCTTGCAAGCACACTTTGTAGACTGTTCCAATGAAGGATTTATTTCTAAATAGCATGATATCAGCTCTGCTGAAGAGCCTCTGTCTGGTCAAATGACTGGAATCTGCAGCTGTCAGCTAGATGGCAGACTTGAGTAAAACAGCCAGGAAAAGGTAACTTTAGCAAGTTATATCTCTCAAACCATAAAGATTTGAGAGATAAGACATTGATGTTAATCTTTTTTTAATGTCTACAATATTAAATCAACTTAAAATTAACCATTACTATCCCTTTAAAGGGACCATGTCACCAAATAACTTTGGTGATTATTTTGTATTTATTCATTGAATTTGACTTACCCGCTCTAAAGTAATTTCTTCAAATTCATATTCAATTTCTGTTCCATTGATCTATAAAACAAAATAAATCAGTTAGATAAACAATGCAGTGCAATAAATGTGTAGCACAACCATTAAATGTAATTGCGTTCTGTGTTATAGATCACTACTACAGTTTGTTTCCCGCACTGGAATAATAAAACAAAATAAAGGGAAAAATTATGTATATATTATAAAACAATAAATGAACAAATTAATGAACAAGATATCGGTTATATTCAAAAGGAAAATATTATAAATTTTGGAGCTAACAAAGTGCACCTGACTGGGAAAAAAAGGAATAGTTGTATCTGTCAATGTCTTTTCCTTCAAGGTCTTCATAGGTAGTGGACCTGAGAGAAGCCTGAATCCCAGATAGGACAGAAAAATACTTTAAAGAGATCTCCCACTATGCCATGCCCTAATGTTTGAACAGAGTAAAACCAGACTATTGAAACCAACACATTTTTAATACAAAAACAATACAGAAGGACAGGGGTATGTGGACTATCTAAGGGGACCACGAAGGAAAGGAAACTGTCAGGTAAGGATATTCTGTCTATACTCCATGTTTCTCTATAGCACATCTGAGAGAGATTGCAGAGCTTAACCATATGCAGGAAATCAAGTAATAGTAGCTTGAAGCCATGTCCTTCTAAAAGAAGCCTTCATAGAAGCTTGCACAGTCACTGTAATGTTTCATGAAGGTGTTGATGTTCCTCCAAGAATGGGACCTACCTATCTGTTCCCTGAAAGCCTCAATTGTCTCTCATAATGAAGTGGTCATAGTTCTGGTCTACTAAGCCTTGATCTTGATGGAGGTTCTTTCCTATGAGAAATACAGGCTTCTTAAATAGCAGAACTCACCCATTTAGCTGTGGTACGCTTTGAACATTCAACCCTTCTTTTGTTTAGACTTTTAGGATTGAGACACTGATCAGGTAAAAAAAAAAATCTTTCTCCCTGTGAAAAGAGGAGACTGTAGGCTTTAATTCTTGATAAAGTTTTAGAGAGACTGAATCACTTAAAGATCAGTTTTTTTTGTGTAAATAGCTTGGAAATCCCCTAATCTTCTAGTGACAACTAATAAAAAGATGCTTAAAGGGATAGTAATACTTAATGTACAAAAAAAATATATATTGTAGTTTTTATCCCCCTGACTAAAAAAAGGTATTTTATTCAAAAGTTATTACAGCCCAAATTTGAATTTTTTTAGATGCAATAACACAGTGGCCTGAAATTGTAGAGTGGTGCTGTTGTTACACCATCCTATGGAGAGCTCAATCTCCATAGGATGGTGTAGCAACAGCGCCACTGTACAATTTCAGGCCACTGTGATACTGCACCTAAAAAATTCAACTTTGAACTGTAATAACTTTTGAATAAAACACCTTTCAGCAGTGGGAGTACCCTTGTTTTATTCAGGGGAATAAACTCTACAACATATTTTTTTTACATTTTAAGTATTACTATCACTTTACGATTGTGTTTTCAGGAACCAAGCTGCCAGGATCCTCTTGAATGATTTATGATGCACTATTGGACCTTGTAACTGAAGATTCTGCTTCACTGGAAGAATGATATGTTTCTTCACTGAAAGGTTTTTAAGGATGGGGAACCACTCTCCTGTGCCATTAAGGAAATATGTAGGCCATCTTAAAATTCTCTCTCTGGAACAGAACATCCACTGCTTTTGGATGATCTTTGAGAAATTGAGAAAAGGACCTTAGAAGTTATATGTTCTATCTTGTTGCCATCATATCTAATTGAGGCATATCTCATTTCTCTATCATGTAGCTGAAAACTTTCTGTATAGTATTCCTTCTGAGACAGTCTGCATATATATTGTTCTAGGACTGCCTATAAATATCTGTTCTTGGTAAAGAAGAATTCTGCTCCTTGTTTCTTCTTGCTTGGAGAGGTATATGACCACCATTGTATCAGACTATATCTTCACTGCCTCCTACATGATGAGGGGAGATGCCTCTTTCATCATTTTCCATACTGTTAGCTGCTCAAGACTGGTGGATTGGAGTAACATCTCTGTCATGTACTAAAATCCTTGGAATGATCTTCCCTGAAAATGTTTCCTGAACTCTATTTGCTTGCATCCTTCATGATGACTGTCCAGTTTGTGACAAACCCTATCAGATTTGGATATATTGCATCACTAAACAAAGAAAGCTGGACTTGGGAAGATGTATATAGTTGACAATCGAGAGATTCATCTTTTTGTTTTATCTCCAGAGGATAAATTGTTGCAAACATCTCATAATCAGATGAGCACAAGGAACTGCCTCTGTAGCCACTGTACAGACATCAGTTGTCTTGGGGACATATGGATGTTGCTTGTTTGATAGCAGTCACTTGAAGAAGCAGATTGTAGACCTTTTATGCAGGAAGATAAGTCCTGCTTAGTGAAGTGTCCAGAATGAATCCTAGGAATTTTGTTGTCTATTTCAAAGAGAGATCTGGCTTATTTGAATTTGTTAACCATGCAAAGACTGCAGAAGTGGCATCACTAACTGAAGATAGACCTGAAGAATCTGTGGAGTAGCAGCCTTCAGGAGCCAGTAGTACGGAAAAGGAAGTACAGCAATGCTAGTCTCTCTGAAGTGAGCAGTCGCTACTGACAACCTTTTGTAAAGGCTTTTAGAGATGAAAACAAGCCAAATGGAAGGGTGGAGAATTATAAATGTTGAGTCTTCCTGACATCTTTGATGGCAATCCTCAGATATTTCTGGTAGGTTTTGTGTATGAAAATATGAACATATGCTTCTTAAATATCTATGGATGATCACCATAACATCTCCTAATTGGAGCGTATTCATTGCTTCTCTGATTCATTCCATTTTGAATCATTCCAGAAGAACAAAATTGTTCAGGAAGGTTATGGCAGTGATCACCAATCAAAAGCCTTTGATGGGACCATAAACACTTAAGCATATGTGTTTATCATCTGTGAAGGGTGTTAAACTTTGTCTTCAAAACATGGGAATGGCTAGCTTGGAATCCAAAATTTTGTTTGTTCTGTGGATCATGGGAGCTTTTCTTGGGGGGCTTGAACCTCTTGCTTGCACATGTCCATGACAATGATTTCTTGTGCTTAGAATTCTTTATATAGGTATTGCAGGAATAGCAAGATGCTTTATGAGGAATACAACTGCTTAGCCTGAGGCAGATGTATTTTTTCTTGCTTAAACTTGTCAATTAGCTTGATGAAAGACATATATTTTTACCAAACATTCTCTGTAAACTTTGTTTAAATTATCTTCGTCCAACCTGGAATTCCATTCTCTTAGAAATCTGGCTATATAAGTATCGGTCACACTACATCTAAATGATGTAACAGGTGCTTCATACATCAAGGAAAAGCCATTGGTCTCTTTTTTTATCCATGGTTATCTGAAGCACAAACCATCTTCTACAGTAATCATTGTTTCCTTAGATACCCTGGCTACATGAGCATTAACTTCAGGGACATTGTTCCAGTCGGCAGTGTCTGTAGAGTCAAAGGAAAAATTAATTTTAATTTCTTAGAGAAGGATAACCATTTTTCATGTGTGTTCCTTTTAAATTACTGCATTGATTTCTAGTAGAACAAAATTGTTCAGGAAGGTTATGATAGTGATCACCAGTCAAAAGCCGTTGTTAGGACCATAAACACTTAAGCATATGTGTTTATCATCTGTGAAGGGTGTTACACGTTGTCTTTAAAGCATGGGAATGGCTAGCTTGGAATCCAAAATTTTGTTTGTTCTGTGGATCATGGGAGCTTTTCTTGGGGGGCTTGAACCTCTTGCTTGCACATGCCCATGACAATGATTTCTTGTGCTTAGAATTCTTTATATAGGTATTGCAGGAATAGCAAGATGCTTTATGAGGAATAAAACTGCTTAGCCTGAGGCAGATGCTTTTTTTTCTTGCTTAAACTTGTCAATTAGTGCAATTGACTTTCAACAAACAAATATGGAACTTCAGATGGCATGGAACATAACTTTTTGATTTTTGTAAGAAGTCTGTTGCTCAGTGTTTAATCTATGAGGCTTTTCATCCTACTGTAGCCAAGGCTGAGGCTCTAGCTGTAATTCTTAGATTTGTCATAGAAGCATCACAGATAAAATCTTGTGCTAGCTTGATGAAAGACATATTTTTACCAAAAATTCTCTGTAAACTTTGTTTAAATTAGCTTCGTCCAACCTGGAATTCTATTCTCTTAGAAATCTGGCTATATAAGTATCGGTCACACGACATCTAAATGAAGTAACAGATGCTTCATACATCAAGGAAAAGCTATTTCTCTCTTTTTTATCCATGGGTATCTGAAGCCCAAACCATCTTCTACAGTAATCGTTGTTTCCTTAGATACCCTGGCTACATGAGCATTAACTTCAGGGACATTGTTCCAGTCGGCAGTGTCTTTAGAGTCAAAGGAAAAATTAATTTTAATTTCTTAGAGAAGGATAACCATTTTTCATGTGTGTTTCTTTTTAATTACTGCATTGATTTAGAGAACAAGAAAGATTTTGCAGGCCTTCTTTTATAACCCTGAAACATAGAATCTTGCTTAAATCTTGAAATGAAGGTCTTCCAATCCCATAAAGATTCTGAATATTTTAATCAGAATCTCAATATTGTCAGCAGCCAACCCTCCACAGAAGACCCCTCTGAATTTGTACTGGAGACTAAGGGCGAGATGTTCAGAAAGTGGTGGTAACTGAAAATGTCTGTAATGAGAATAAAAAAGTTCTTACAGCATGATCCGTCAATTCTCAGACATGTTTCTGTCATTTTTTGCATCCAATTCCGCCATCTCCATCAAAGGGAAAAGGCCGTCTTAAAAGTGGGTGTGGCTTAGTCTTCCATCATAATGTAAGGTATTTTCAGAAAAAAATATTCGGTTGAACGTCATTTTTTCCTGACTTAATAAAAATGGTCTAAACTTGGAGGAGAAAAATTCGTTTCAAAGACCAAAAAAGTCTTTGTTTCTTTGAAAATGTTTGTTTCAAAGACAAATTGAAAGACAATTTTTAAAGAGCTTCTTACCGTCATTTTTAATTCTTTAGATGAATTATCAGACGTGATGGATTTACTTCTGAAAATATCGTCCTTCTTTTACCACCAACTCATGATCCGACAAGTTTTTCATTATGACGACTTTTTGAACATCTCGCCCTAAGCCTGTATACAGAAAAAACCTCAAAAGCCCCACTGTGTGAATATAGGATGCAACACCTGTATACAAAGGAAAAACAGAGCTGTACACCAAAAAATCAGCTATAATAACACTCAAAGGCTATGTAGTTATGCAGAAGGACATGCAATAGAACAGGCAACTATAAAAAATGTATATACACATAACGGATATACAAAACATGCAAAAATAGTGATTATGGATATATTGAAAATGGGCGACAGAAACCTTCCAATTTTAAAACACAGCACACACCAAGTCAGGGAACCATGGTGTGGAGCACTAAAAATATGTAACCACTAAAAATCAACACATACTGAAACAGCCTGTAATATATGGGTATATAAAACACAGTAAAGTAAAATGAAAAACATATAAACCAATATAGTTAAAGTGTTAAGTCCTGGACAGTAAAATGAGTATCTCTCTCTGTGGCATTAAAACATTGACAACCATAAATAAGCCATGTTTCTTATGATACACCCTGGAGATTGGAGGCCACACACAAAATGTTCTATGCATTTACTGTTGAAAGTCAGTACTTTCTGAAAAGACTCAAAACCAAAAATGTACTGGAGACCTTGATAGCTCACATTAGGTATGTTCTTATATTTTTTATGTATTGTTTTTACTAATCCCTATTTTTCTTTTGGTGTAGCCATCCTTTTTGGAGATCTGCGTTTTTA
Source organism: Rhinophrynus dorsalis (assembly GCA_037306005.1). NCBI lineage: Eukaryota > Metazoa > Chordata > Amphibia > Anura > Rhinophrynidae > Rhinophrynus > Rhinophrynus dorsalis. Next base: position 589,872,228 of record CM074719.1, on the reverse strand, counting down.
GGGATACCATTTCAGTGGCAAAGGTATTCTTAATCGGTACTTGATTTTTTTTATATCTTTTTTTTAGCTCATCCTTTATGATTTGGTCAGACAGCATTAAAAGGCTATTGGTCATGATTTTAAACCAATTAAACATTGTAGCCATTTACTCAGACATAAATTTAATGCAGGTGTGGTGTTATCTCTCAGGGATACTCTTTTCACACTGAACACATTTTCTGGCAGAAGGGAGAGAATCCAAACATCTAGATGGATTGAAAACACCATGATAAAGTAAGCAATCAGCCTCATATTCCAAGAAAAAAATAAAAGGAAGCCAGTATGGTAGGTTTAGCCCCATTACTTTCAGTTTGAGAGGCTGGAGAGAAGCTGGAGCTACCATGCTTTCCCCATACAGGAGGAGAACCCATCCCTATCAGTATTACTACCAAGTCTTAAGACACTCTTGCTCTTAGAACCAGAAGTGTTTCAGTGGCAGGTGATAACTTGTGGCTAGGCTCTACAAGGCAAGATGCAATGCCATCTACCTAAAGAGATGGCAAAGGGGCACTGTGCCTGCCTCCTCCCACCCTCAATGACCCTCGAGGTGATGGGATGGTGGGTGCCCAGAGAACAGCTGGGCTACCAGGACATAGACCTTAAACTTAAGGGAATGGTTTGGTGGAAGGTATTATTTTTGTTTATTTTTGTTTTACTTCTTCTGGATCAGCAGGGCTGGACTTGATGGACACATGTTACTATGTTACCTATCCCATTCTCTAAACCAGAAAAGCAGCATGAACTTAGAGAGTTGGTGTAAGTAGGAAGGGTTTGGGTTTGGAATGCATCTTAGTGAAGGGGTGGTATTGTTCTAGGCACTAACTTAATTAGAGGGTGGAGGATATTTTAAACTAGGACAGGGGGAGGAGGGTGGAACACATAATAGAGTAGACAGTGCAGAAAAGGAAATGGGATTAGGGTAGAGGTAAGGGATGTAGGGTTGAAGATGCTTCTCAGGAAATGTGAACAGAAGTTTTAGAATACCCTGAAATTAACAAGAGAAATGTGACTTCCAACACCACTATTAAATAATAATTATGCTCAATGACAATTTCATGTCTAGCCTAGAAGAGGAGCTAACTAGAAATGAGGCCTTGCCAGACCTAGTGATCTCAAACAATTCTGTAATGCATACAGGAGCATTTGGACACCAGCAACCACAATATAGTATCTTTTGAAATTTGCTGTAAGAAAGTCATTAACTTGGGTTTAACCAAAACATTCAACTTTGTTCAAAATGCCCTTGAATAAACATAGGCATCAATATATATCATTAAGCAACAAGTACAAGATGATAAGACTAATGTGGCTTAAAAAAAGAGGTTTGCAGGGAAATGGGGAATAAGAAATAGGCTTTAAAATTATTCGTTTCAGAACTGTCAGATGAATCATTTAAAAATATATAGAATGCAACTGAATCTGCAAATAAACAATTAGGCTAGCTAAAATTGAAAAGAGCTCAAGAAAAATCTTGAATATTACATAAATGGCAAAATCTAAGGATGATACCGGCACCCCTTAAAACTGAGACATGTGGATTAATAGGTGAGGCTAAGGAAATGGATGATACCTTAACCCCTTAAGGACCAGAGGTCCTGGGACGTTTCCATCCCATAAGGACAGCTTTGATCTTTGGTGACATGCCAGTACCTGTTGCGTGTATGGGCATGCCGCTTTGGGGCCTAAAAGAGATCGCTGCAGTCTTGGAGCGGTCAATTTTCGGCCTCATTTTTACTTACAGCAGTCCCGGTGGAGCACTGTAAGTAAAAAGTATGTGACGTACTATGACCGTCATCGGTCCTTAAGTATTTAAGGACTGTGACGGTCATAGTATGTCACGTAGTCCTTAAGGGGTTAAACAAATTCTTTTCATTTGTATATACATAGGAAGCAACAAAGAAGGCTTTGGCCAAACAGGCTGAATAACAGAATTTCCACCATCATGTACATGGCTTAATGAGAAAGTGTACTATACCAGCTTCAGCTATATTTAACTTATGCTTAATTCTTTGTGCCTTTTGCAGAGTTGGTCTGGTACGTGCGATTCACACAATGAGGGGAAGGAGAACGGGACTAGAGGAAAGCTAATACAGATACATCAGCAAGGTATCTTTACATTGCTTGCAAATCTGCGACACCTAAATGATAGTAATGTTTCACAAAAACAGCAGTTCCAATTAATATTCATAGTATTTGGCCCATGGAGAGTGTTATTTCAATAGTATCATAATTGTAGCTCAAGAGTAATTGAATGATAAAGTATCCCCCCCGCCCCTTTTACCTATTGTAAGCCACCTCCCCTCAGATGTGGAATCTGGTCCTGGAACCGGACAGCTCACAGCAAGAGACAATCTTCTTACTATGCTCATAAGGAAAACCCAGCATCCTTGACTGGTTTTTCAAGTTTTTTTATGAAAATTGTCCCTCTCTCTGTGATCCATCCAGACAGTCTTGCTGGGGCAGGAGGGGGATACTTTATCATTCAATTACTCTGAACTACAATTCTGACAGTATTGGAATAACACTCTCCATGTCCCAAATACTATGAAGATTAATTGGAACTGCTTTTATTGTGAAACATTACTATCTTTAAGCCCGCGGCATGACAATCTCACCATTTTGATACAGGCAAGATTGTCATGTTGCCTTTTTCATGCTGGCGACATTTTAATGCCTGTTTAGTTGGCAGCCCAATAGTGGAAGACATTTGAAAAGGATACCATTTGTAAGGCCTCATCTAGAATATGGAATACAGTTTTGAGCAACTGTTCTTAATAAAAGAGTTCATTGAACTGGAAAAAGTAGAACAAAATTGATAAAAGGGTTGGAGTAGTTATAAAGAGAGACTAGAGAGTTATAACAAGAGACTAGCCAAAATGCATTTGCTTAAAAACAGAAGAGATATCCAAGCAGACTTATGATTACCATTTGCAAATGTATTCAAGATCAATACAAATATTTCTCTGAGGAACTATTCACTTAAAGAGCTGAGCAGATCATGCATTACGACTAGAGGAAAGGAGCTTTAGACTAAAACAAAGGCAGGGATTTTTCCCATTAGGCAATAAGTCTGTGGACTTTGCCTCAGGAAGTTGTGTTTGCAGATGCTGTTTTCAAATAAATACTGCATAATTTCTAGCTTGGAAGAATATTGAGTTATGACAGTCGGTTTCAAAGCAGATAGAATATTGATCCAGGGAAATATTTGACTGCATTCTGAAGTCAGGAAGGAATTTTTTCAATCACATGTTTTTTTCTTCTTTTCTCTGGCTCGAAAAATTCAAGGGAGATACAGAAATGGTTGAACTTGAATGAATGTCCTTTTTCAACCTTGTTGTCGACTATGTTGCTATATGTGTTAGACACTAAAAACAAGCACAATGTCCTTCATAGATCAATCCTCTCCTTTAACATGTGCAACATCCTCAAACCACGGGGTACAACAATAAAGAGGGAGGCTTGAAAAAAGTGGTAGGGATACTGTGATATGGGACAAAATAATGCAGCTTCTGCTTTCCTCCAATCACAGGTGCCAGATGAGAGTGAATCAAAAAGCTTAAAGGAGTAGTAAACTTTTTTTTATAAAACATTATATATTGTAGGGTGTTTCCTGTTGAGAAAAATAACGTTACTCTTATTTCTGAGAGATACATATTTCCAGAATTATTACTGTTTAACCCCATGTTTTATTTTACTTTAGCAGTGCCCTCTAGTGGTCAAGTTCTAATTAGTTATTCGGTTACATTCTAATGGATAAGAAAGTCTGTGAATTACAGTTCTCCATAGATTGTGATAGATACTGCCAAGCCACTTCCTGTTAGTTAGAACAATCAGGAAGTAAACACACAGTAAATTAATTTTCTGATTATTTAAACTGTTATAACATTTAAATAAAAAAAACTGACAGCAATGGAAGTGACCTTGTTTTACTCAGCAGGAAAAGCTTTGTAATATATAGGTTTCCATAAAAAAAGTTCACTGCTCCTTTAAGCATAATGGCCTTTGTATTAATGAACTACATAAGACCCTTTGGGTGTATTCCATCAGGTTCAGGTGCTTTATTAAGTGCCTAAAGGGACCCACTTTGCCTCACTACCATGGTTCAAAAGGCTGTAACATTAGTTTTGAGATGGCTGGTATTCTGACACAGAGTAGATTTGCCTCGCGTTTTTGAGCTGTGTGATTTGTTGGTGGGGTCAGCTCAATAAGCAAATTGTATTTCTCATGCCACTAGAGAGACTAACCAGTGGTACTCCTGAGTGGTGACTAGCCAAATAACAATCAAATGTTTTTTTTGTCAGGTCTAAGTGACTATCCACCTCAGTGCTTCTCTTTTTTAAAGCCCCAAGGCATCTGTCTAAGGATAATAGTTACTATATTCATGATACCTTTTTCAGTACGTAGAGAGACCGGCTACACCTCAGTGCTGAGGCAGAAAAATTTAAAGGCATAGTAATGTTTCAAAATAAAATCAGCTCCAATTAATCTTCATAGTATTTGGGCCATGGAGAGTGTTATTTCAATACTGTTGTAGTTCAAGAGTAATTGAATGGTATAGTATCCCCTCCAACCCCTTTTACTGATGTCACACTGCTCCCCTCAGAACAGAAAGATGGTGTCCAGATGGCTTGCAGAGAGGGACAATCTTCAATTCGCATAAAGGAAAAACCTGAAAAACCTGTCAAGGGGGGCAGGGTTTTCATTGTTCTCACAGTAAGAAGATTGTCCCTTGCTGTGATCTGTCTGGTCTTAAGACCAGATTCCACATCTGAGGAGAGTTGGCTTAGTAAAAGGGGTGGGAGGGGGAAATTTTAACATTCAATTACTCTTGAATTACAACTCTGACAGTATTGAAATAACACTCTCCATGGCCCAAACACTATGAAGATTAATTGGAGCTGGTTTTATTTCGAAACATTACTATCCCTTTAAGGTGACAGGTTCACTGCAATGGGAGATATCTATAAACTTATTTTGTTGGTATGGAGGAGCATAAAAATTGGAGTTGAGATTGAGGACTAGTAATATACCTTTTTCATCAATGAATCAACTATGAAACATGAAATAATATATATAAATGTTCTTGCCTATTAGCTATTCACAAGAGTAGCTTGTACGTGTACTCCATCTAGCCCAAGTAAATATCGCAGAAAAGAGAATGAAGGAAAAACCAAGGGACACCCCTGTGTATATCAATCTCACTGAATATTAAACCACCACCAGCACCCTCTAGGTGTATACTCACAAAAGGATATGTTGGAAATTAACCTGCACCAATTCCAACACCCAAAAAAACTAGGGAGGAGTCCACTGCACCAGCACATCACTGTTCGATAGTAGAGGGCTGCTCTCTCAGTAAACACGCTCTCCCAAAGCGGCATGAACACCCCAAGACCCAGAAAAGAGAGAAGCGCCAAATAATGTAACAACTTTTGTGGAAATGTTGTTCAAAATTAAGAAAATGTACTCACAAGTCGATGTGGTCAGACAGATGATTTCAGGTAGTCTGACAGACAAGCTTATGGAGATGTTAAACCCATCTCACACACAATGATTATAATCCAATTGCACCAGGAGGAGGTTTCATTTAAAATAATAAACAGTTTAATGTTAAAAACAAAAGTTACACTTGCAAAAATGCTTGGTGCTTACGCGTTTCGCTGCGGGCACACTGTTTGGTGCTCTCTCTCTTTTTCTGGGTTTTGGGATGTAAATATGCACTTTCCATATGCCTGGTTTGGGTGTTATAGGCTATTATTCTATGGAAGATAACATATACACAAATACACAAATGCTGCATATATTTGTGCAGTAAACAAGTGGAATGTCTTCTTTTCACTGATTTTCAGTTTATTTCCCTGGCTACCACATGCTTTCATTACCAACAGCACATTGCGTATACATGTCTTTCTCCTCTGCGTAATAAAGAGAACTCATAATTACATCTTCTATGGAGAGGGGAGAGCAACATATCTGATATGCAGGTGTCTTCTGCTAATGCAATCATTCATAATTACATTTGGAAATGCATGAATGAATGAGCTTATTTTCTACTGAACATATATATATATGGATGCTTGGCAGGGATATACAGTGTGAAATCAGTGCAATGAGAATTTTAAAACATTTTATGTGCCAATTCATACACACTGAGCCCTGTGTACAATAGAAAAGAGGGGCAATTCCTGAGCAAACAAACAGCACCTATAAGGAAAGAGGTCAAATAATCATTCTCCAGATTCCGATTGATTTGAATGGTGCTTTTTATTTGAGTGGGCCCTTTGAATCCTAGAGAGGTCTCCCTGTCTCGCACTCAAGGTGTTTAAGGAGGAACTATCACTCCAATTAAAGTGCCCTCAAATAATTATTCATATAGTGATCCTCCCAGAAACACTAGCATTATTCCGAATAAGTCTGGCATTATTAAGAAATCCAACTTCATCCGAGACGCGCAGGCAGGCATCAGTGCAGACATCTTGCCTTAGAGACATCTGTGCGCTCGCTCTGTCCGTCCCTGTCTCCTCCAGGATGGGTGAGGGGGAGTTGCATTGTACCTTAAGGTACAGGAGGTGACTGACGGTGCAGGTGCACAGATGCCTCTACAGCAAGAAGCCAGCCTGTCAGTCTCAGTTGGATTTCTCAATAACACTGGACTGTTTCTGGATCATACAAATGTTGGTATGCATATCTCTACATGAATAATTATTTGGGGGCACTTTAAGCTCAGTGATAGTTCTGCTTTAAACCCCTATTTAAAATCAATGGGATGTTTTATATGTTCAGTATGGTGTAATTGGTTTGCTCCAGAATTATACTTCTTTTCTACATAGGGAGCATTTTGTCCATCCCAACAACATAAATTACTTATTTCCCAACAATTCCAGAGTAGAGTCCAAGTTACGCCATAAGGGACATGTAAAATTCCCCAAATTTCAATTTATTTAACCCTTTGAGTGCAAAGAGGCATCCAACGTATTGTAACGCAATGCGCTGGACACCTCTATGCACCCAAAGGGTTAAATAAATTGAAAATTGGGAAATTTTACATGTTCCTTATTCCTCAATGGCACTCAAAGTGTTAATGGTGGATTTTAACCCTTTGAATGCTAGAGAGGACTCCACCGAGTTCCTTCTCAATGCGTTGTTGACCTCTCTAGCATTCAAGGGGTTAAAATCCCCTTTCAAACCAATGAGAAATATTTTATGTTCTATATCTTTCTTACGGTCATATTAGTTAGTAATATATGCAAGGCTTAAAGGGATAGTAATGTTTCACAAAGACAGCAGCTCCAATTAATCTTCATAGTATTTGGGGTGTGGAGTATTTCAATACTGTCAGAGTTGGGGAGACAGCAGAGCTAGCCAGTGTTGGAGATGGACGCTTGAGTGCGGAGCTCTGTCCCGGGACAAGTTACTATAAGCTTCTATTGCAGCTAACTCATCTTTATTCTTTCCATATCTACCTGGAAACATTGACTCTACATATGACTTCTACCAAAAAGGCACGAAAAATGAAATTGGTGCAGATAACATCCTATATGCCTGGCATGATGCAGGCCCACCAAAACAACTCAGTCTTGAGCCCTAGTGAGAACACCTCTGATACTGCAATAGGTGGTAGTGAGATGTCTACTGGGACACCTTCCGACCATGTGTTGAGTGCCACGTCGGTCCCAGCCATACAAAGAGTGGATCTGATGGGCCCCTCACCTCCTCTGCTACAGGATAACTGTGCGCACCCTATAACCAGAGAGGGTCTCCTCCCTTTTACCACGTGGGAAAATATGAAACATTTTGTTTCTGATATTAAAGAAGAGCTCAAATCCATTATCGAGGAAGAACAGTGAAGGGATTTGGGCCACTTGGATCATCGTATCCACATTCTTGAAACAGACTACGAAGCATCAAACCAGCATGTGCAGATCCTAGCTGAACAAGATGAAACCATCAATGCCTTGCATTCACGCATCGATGATCTCGAGAACCGCAGTCGGTGGTCCACATTCTTGAAACAGACTACGAAGCATCAAACCAGCATGTGCAGATCCTAGCTGAACAAGATGAAACCATCAATGCCTTGCACTCACGCATCGATGATTTCGAGAACCGCAGTCGGTGGTGTAACATCAGGATTAAGGATCTCTCTGAGTCTGTCCCTCCCTTGGATTTGACCGCTTCTCTACAACATTTGTTTGGCAACGTTCTAGGACTTGATTAGGATCACCCTATTGCCTTTGAATGAGCACATACAGCCCTGCAGCCCAGAGGCCCCAGCGGTGCTCCCCCTAGGGATGTCATTTGTTGTTGTGCTTCTACACAGATAAAGAGAAGATTATGCGGCGGGGCTGTGAACTGGGTGAAGTTAAGTTTGCTGGGGTCCCAATCCAGTTCTTCAATTACCTTTCCCTGTGCACCTTAGAACAGAGGAGGAATCTAAATCCGCTCACTGATCCCTTTACGGAATTTGGGGTTGAAGCATCGCTGGGGCTTCCCCTTTAGTTTTTCTGCTACATTCAAAGAGGTCTCATCCTCCTTAAAAAATGCAAACGATATCTGTAGATTCTGTGCCACAATGGGAATTCAATCCCCCTTTGTCGTACAACTTGTGGATTCCCAAACTCCTCTGATGCCTACAACCAGTAAAGAACGGCACAATTGCTGGGTGACCGTGGGAGCTAAATACCACCTTCCAGGCCTATTGTGATTTCAGGGGCCGACCATGGCTCCATCTAGCCACTCAACACTTCAGATGAAGGTTCCCTGCTTTCTGAACTTGGTCCGATACACCTCAACCAGCCAACTGTGCCCTACAGGCTAACTTTCCATAAGGGGATATCTCTGATCCGGATGCTACTATGTGGTTCTCAATGTGACAGGAAGATGGGTGTGTGTAACTGGGTATTTTTTGTATGTTGTTATACTCGTGTACTTTCCCAGTAAATTAATGCTTCCATTTGGCTAACTCATATTGTATGAATACTGATTTCTTTACTTGGTGACTTAAGGTCAGCGATGTCCCTACCAGCACACCTTGAATTTGTTGTGGTGGACTGTTACTGCCCTAAGCCTATTTGCTATTGCAGGGTAGGATCGGACTCAATAGGTATAAGCTGCCATTGGCGCAGTTATTAGTTGCCCTATGTTTATGATTAGACGTTGTAGCCAGCTCTGTAAACATGCTCGTCGGGGTGCCCCCACAAGGGAGGGGTGCTGGTGGCCTTTGTGCTGTGGCCCCACTTCTCGGGGAGGTTCTCTTTGTATATCCTCCCTCATTGCTTTCTACGTTCTATTAATGTCTCCTGTGGGGGTCCCTATCCCGCACGCCTCCTGTTCTGAGGTGCATGGGATGGGGTGTTCACATTTGGCATGCCTAGATGCGCTAACCACTAACTTTCACTTTTCCCCCTTGCTATTACTCTGCCCGGATGGGCTGCCTGGTGGTAATTGGGGTGATTCGGCTCACAGAATGTGTTTCATGTGATGTGGTGGTGGAGGGGGGGGGAGGGTGCTGTCCTTTATCGTGGCAGACTCTGAAGCTATTATAACAATAAAATAAAATAAAAAAATACAAAAAGACAAAATCATACAATATATAATGTACATTCACTTGCTTATAATATTTCTGTGAGGTATAGTGTCCCCTCCCTTTTTTTACTGGACCATCATTACTTGCTGATTTATATCTCTGTTCTACTTGATAATTGCCCCTCTCAGTTAGATAGAGTGAATGGGAGTTGCCTTTTTGCTCTGTCTGATTGATTAACAGTCACGCCTCTTAGGATACCTCGTTGTCCCTCTTTTAACAGCACATTCATGATAGATACTGCTTACTTCTGTATTAATGATGCATTTATTATGTTATATGTATATGAGTCATCCTGGACATTGAGGCTGACTCCTATACTACCCCCTGGGTCCTTGGACCCTTACCGTGAAATCCATTTCCTTTTGATTTGGTACGTGTATACTAATGTGATATGGGCCTCGTTCAGTTTTATCTCTTCTTACCTTACCCAGTCCTCCCATCCTTCCCTTTCTTGTGGATCCACTGCAGATGCTCGGCCTTTCCTCAACTGCTGTCAGCGCATTTATCTCACTCCCTGATATGGAGACTTCAACTTTAAAGGTACTCTCGCTCAATGTAAATGGTTTAAACTCCCCTGAAAAATGATCCATGGCCCTTCAAGAGGCAGCCAGACAAAAGGCCCAAGTTGTATTTCTGCAGGAAACCCACTTTAATGTATCTGTTCAGTCAAAACTGTGTAATCACATGTTTTGTAGTGTCTGGCTTGCCTCGGTGGAAGAAAAGAGAAGAGGTGTCACTATTCTCCTCAATAAACAGATCATCTGGACTCGTGAGGGACCCTGACAGAGGGTACCTTTTTATTTATGGCACATTAGTGAGCAAATTATTTACCTTTGCTAATTTGTAAGGTCCCAATGCAGGTCAAGCCTCTTTTTACACAAAACTCTCCTCCCTGTTAAATGACTTCAAAGGAGGTAGACTCATGTTGGGAGGAGATCTTAACCCATCATTGGATCCTACACTTGATTCCTCCTCTGATAAAGCCTTGGCTAAATTAAAAACATAAAACATTACTTCATGATTCCTGTCTGATTGACATATGGTGGACACTGTACCCCTCTCATAAGGACTACAAATTTTCTTCTGCTAGACATGGATCTTATTCCCGTATAGACTAATTTTCATAGATCAATGTCAACTACAGACCCTACGTAGTGCTTCTACAGTTGTTATATCATGGTGGACAGATCACGCTCCTATCACTGTCACCTTGTCTCTTCTTCCAAAGTCCTTTAAATCCTCTTTCTGGTGGCTTAATACCCAGTTACTGGAAGATCCGCAGTCTGTTTCTAACATAAGTGACACCATCCACTACTTCTTTACCACTAACATGGTGGCAGATACCTCTTACCCCACCATATGGGAATCCCACAAATGTTTAGTCCGGACAAGTGTATCAAACTGGGTGCTTATACAAATAATAACAAGAACAGGAAACTGTTTGCTCTTTCAGAGAAAGTACATCAATACAAATCCCTGCATAAATCCTTATCTGACGCAGGGATCTTACAACGTCTTTTGGAAGCTCGGCAAGAACTATCCACTTTGTTAAAGGAGTCAGTCCATAAATCTTTTCTTTGGCCCAAATATAACCAGTATCTCAATGGCAACAAATGCGGCAAGACTTTAGCCAGGCTGATTAGAATCAAACAGCTATCTAGGCATATTCATTAAAATCAGGACTCTCACGAAAATGTACATCAGGCTTTACAAGGTATTGCGCAAACCTTCATTAACTTTTTCCAGTCGCTATAGAATTTGTCCCCCTTTCAACTTCAGACTCCGTGGACCTACAGCAGAAGATACGCTCCTTCTTCTCCTCCTCGGGTATGCCCAAGTTACCTCAGTCAGCGATTCAATAATTTGAGGCCCCTTTACCGAAGATGGATTAAGAAAAGCTCTGAAAGAAACTGCTTCGGGTAAAAGCCCCAACCCAGATGGGTTTGTTATAGCTTATTATAAAAAGTTCAGGGCTCTTCTACTTACATGTATGTTGGACACTTTCCAAGCGGTGCTTGCTGGTGACGACTTTCCTCGAGAGGCTTTTGAAGTTCATATTACTCTTATCCCCAATAAAGACCCTACTCTCTGTGGCAATTATAGGCCGATCTCTCTGCTTAATGCAGATATTAAATTATATTTGAAACTATTGGCGAACCAGCTTAAACCCTACTTAACTACTTTGCTGCATCAGAAACAGTTAGGGTTTGCCCCCCAAGAGGGAAACGAGAGACAGTATTGCAAAGGCAATTGCTCTTATGTACAAAGCACACAAGAAACACATACCGACCCTAATGGTTACGTTAGATGCGGAAAAATTGTTTGACAGGGTGAACTGGTCCTATATGATGGAGGTATTGTGTTATATTGGCCTTAATCCTGTGGGTGTTTCAGCGAATCTGTACTCAAAACTGACAGCACATATAAATGTTAATGGTTACATCTCTGATACCTTTTCTATTTTGAATGGCACCAGGCAAGGATGCCCTCTATCCCTGATCATCTTTGTCTTAACATTGGAACTGATCCTCTGTACTATCAGCAGTTCCAGTGGCATTTCTGGTCTCTTGTCTTTTCAAACTGAGATTTTGGTGGCGGGGTTTGCAGATGATATATTACTCTTTCTTTCCCACCCCCACAGCTCATTTACCCATGTGTTGGATATTCTACACTCTCATCCTAAAGGTAAACCTGTCTAAGTCAGAGATACTAAAGCTGATGGTCCTACCAGAGGTGGCCAGTGGATTAGAGAATAGTTTTCCCTTCCAATGGTCCATCAAATCTATAAAATATCTAGGTGATCACCTGCCATTCTGTGTAGTGGATGTGGTCCATGTTAACTTTGAACCCCTCTTCTACAGTATGATAGCGGATTTAAAGAAATGGGATTCCCTGCTTATATCTTGGATGGGGAGGATTAATATCATTAACCAAATTTTATACCTCTTGAAAACTATTCCCCTATGGATCTCCAGCCCTTACTTACGCAAGATTCACTCTACCATTATGGCCTTTGTATTGAAATACAAGCACCCTCGCCTACACCATAGATATCTATATCCCCATCCCTGATGAGGAGGAGTAGGGCTTCCAAATATGATGACTTACTACGAGGCAACCGCTTTAACCCTCGTGTTGGGGTTACAGAGCACAGCACTGAAAGAATGGATTCAGTGAATACAAATCTACGCTGAAGAAGTAGATCTTTCACAACTTATGTGGAAAGATCTGAAACTGCTCCCTCGCTCGCTCCATTCTCACCCGATAAATTCACACCTCTTTCAGGTGTGGAAGAGTCTGAACAGGAGGCTGCACCTGGCAACAATGCTCCTAGGACCTCTATATTAGGTAATCCAGTCTTTCCACCTGGACTGCGCCCGACACCCTTCACATTATGGGAAGCAGGTGCTCTTCATATTCTACGATCCCTGATTACTGAGACTGGTATTCTTTCGCTAGATGCCCTGCATTCCCAAGTCTCTCCGATGAGGTAACAGCATTGCACTACCATCAAGTCCACCACTTCCTTGTCTCCCAAGTGACCCAAGGTTTTCGGGTTCGGTCAGACACTTCTTTTGAAAGATTAATTTCCTCTCCAGGGATACACACACTCGAACCTTGTCCAACCTTAATAAATTTCTCCTAGATGATGATGCAGAAGTTAAACCTTATTATATATGGGAGTGGGAAAAAGATGTGAAACTAATTCTCACTACAACCCAGTGGTGCACGATCTTTAACAAATTATATACTTCAGCTATCGATACTGCTACTAGAGAATGCAATTACAAATTGCTTACGAGGTGGTACTATACCCCACAAAAAATTGGAGATTATACACCCTTCCTCGTCTTCACTCTGCTGGAAATACAAGTCAGACACTGGGACATACTTGCATATGTGGTGGTCATGCCGGATCCTGATTCCGTACTGGACTGCGGTTCTGGCTGCTATAAGTTTGATTCTGACTGTCTCTCACCCTGGACCCCCCACCAATGCTCTTTGCCTCACACCCCCCCCCCTTTCCCATTTTATCCAAAGACACAATGACTTTGCTTGGTTTTCTCTCCAACGTGGTGAAAAGATTAATCCCAATACAATGGAAATCTACTGCCACCCCATCTATGGATCAATGGGTCCAGAGAGTTGAAGCAATGTTTTCTAATGGAAAAGGTTCATGCCATAGGTACACAAAGACTGTCTGACTTTCAGTCTGTCTGGTCCCAATGGCTACAGTTTGCATCCACCTGTGTCAGAGTGTAAGTGCCAGATTACCGTACTTACAATGTCTGCAGTTGTTCCAAACCCCTCCCACCTGCCCCTTCCTTCTTTTCCCTGCCTTCCCCTATCTTCTTTACTTGTTTTCACTCTTATGCTATTCCTCATCTGATTTCTGATGTTGCAGTTAACCAGTATCATAGGATCCATGTTATCCTATGCTACAATATGTACCCTATTCACCATGTTCATGTTGTAAAAGTTCAGTGCAAATGTTATTTCTGTATTGACAATTTATCTGTTAGAGTTGTCATTCAAGAGTAATTGAATGATAAAGTATCCCCCTCCCACCCTAGTGTAAATCGCCTCCCCTCAGATGAGGAGTCTGGTCTCTTGATTGGACAGGTCACAGCAAGGGACAATCTTCTTACTGTGAATGTACGGAACACCCAGTCCCTCTTGAGAGGTTTTTCAGGTTTTTCCTTATGCTCACTGAAGATTGTCCCTCTCTGCGATCCATCTGGACAGTCTTGCTGCTCTGAGGTGAGCAGTGTTACATCAGTAAAAGGGGCGGGAGGGGGATACTTTATCATTCAATTACTCTTGAACTACAACTCTGACAGTATTGAAATAGCACTCGCCATGGCCTATATACTATGAAGATTAATTGGAGCTGCTTTTATTGAGAAACATTACTATCCCTTTAAATGTTGCATTAAACTCCTGCCTTGTTGCATTGCTGTTTTCTGATATAATTATTTCCTAATTTGATTTGTAAAGCTCCAGATTGTATTTCCTTGTGTGCACACATTAGTCTCCCTTCCCTACATCAATCCAATTATTATTGTACTGCAGATTTCCTGAACTGTTAACCTTCTCTTACTGAGAAAATGTCATCTTCCATGTTAATGTTCATAAAAACAAACTTCTACAAAGAGGACTTGGCAGAAGACTCGATGCTTTTTGTGGTCATTGTAAAACAGGTTAAAAGATGATTATCAGCATTGATGCAATCAAAAGCTATCTTATTAATATTTCAGTATCTTCATTGGGAGAAGACTTTTGACAGTGTGTAGAATTTTAAACTACCAGAGTTATGTTATTGTAAATGCATAATTATTAATTATACTGGAAAATGATACAATATTTAACATTTCAAGTGGCTTTCTTCAATCTGGTAATGTTCTGGGCTGCTTAGAGAATACATATTAGGCTGAGTAACATTAAATAAAATGGTTCCGATTCACTAAGACACAGTTTAGTGGCTTAAGTCCCCAGCCCAAAATAATTATTCATATTTACTAGTATATAAACAAGAAATTCTACATTTGTATTAGTTCATATTACAATGCACTCATTCATCCTGGTCTTGTGGTATACATCTTCCTCTCATTAGGAAAATATGGCAGAAACATGCAAGAATTTTTCAGGTTCAGTATGGAATCCCACTGTATATTAAAGAAAGTAATGATGTATTGAGTATAAAAGTTTTTTCCTTTGACAAAATGGAAGAGTGTCTACTGAATTATGATGCACAATAGAAATTACAAACTCATCAAATTCAGGCTTAGCTTCCATTCCAGAAGAGTGGAGCGTTGGCTGTGACAACAATCATAGCCCCCTCCCCCAAACATTTTTTTTAAATTATTTAACAGGTTCTGTTAACCTGACTATGCTTCCCAAAGATATTACATCAAGACACAAAGCAAGCATTTTAAAACTTCCATTGAACACCACTGGAAACAGCCATTGTAGCAATTTCATAGCATTTGAATGTCCTTTCCAAAGTATTTTGTCCAGAAGTTTCTGCTTCTACAGGCCAGGTTGCATGGAATAAGAAGCAAAAGGCTAGATCCTTAAGCACCTCCCATATGTCCCCAAAACACATATCCCTTTCTAACGCTAGCCATGTTAATCTCTTCATCATACCTCCCAACATTTCAAATTGTCAAAGAGGGACACTTGTGTTTTAGGGGGTGTTGCGGGGAGCGTGATTGGTGGGTGGGACGTTACCGAGAATTTTTAGGCTAGTTCATGACCTATTGATACCTCCTTGTGTAACCAAATAAATGACTTATAACAAGATCTAAGTATTTTATTTACACACAATTTATAAACACATATACTGACATTTAAACAAACAATAATGTGATTTTTATTGCTGTAGAGCAATATGATACACATATATACACTCCATGAAATCAGATCTCCTAAAAAGAGGGACATCAGGGTGGGAAAGAGGGACAGATGGATTTCGGTCTAAAAGAGGGACTGTCCCTCCTAAAGAGGGACACTTGGGAGGTATGATTCATTGCTATACAAGATTGCTATGCAAGGCATTGATAAACTCTAACACTACCATTTCCATTAAAATACCCAGCCACTCCACTCTGTCTTATCCTACCTCTGATTAACCCATCTGTTGCTTAATTGGCATTTTAAACAAGGCTTTCCAGGCATACCAGCAACTGAATCATTTAACAAACAGATTTCATTTTTATTTAAAGCCAAAGTTACCTTGAAACAGAACTGCCGCATTGTAACAATTATTTTTTATTTTAAACAATAATGTAGAAGATATTTACATTTGTCAATTTATGCAAATTAGTTAGTACTATCTGGCAGAAAGTGGCAGTTGAGATAGACAGCAATATGGAATGTTAGTATCTTGCAAGCAAGCCTGCCAGATATGCACTGATAGCTAAAGCTAAATATCTCAAACTATTATTTTAATTAAAAAAGGCTAATGTAAATATAGATGCTCTTGAAAGCTCTTTCAAAATCACCTATTTCTTACAAACTAACAGTTCCACTTTGAACAAAGTGAGGGACAATAAAATTACCCTCCCCCTACCGTCTCTCTAACCTAATGAGACCAGGAGGATGGAAATAATATGGTGTTCAAAGACCCAGTGTAATTTATTTCAGGGCAAGGTAGAGAACCATGCATTAGCTTAAGCTCCCACTTTTTAGCTAAAGCCTAAAGCTTTAAAGGGATAGTAATACTTTTTTATTTTTATTTTGTAGGCATTAAAAAAACATGAAGACCGATATAAGTCTTATCTCTCAAACCTTTATGGTTTGAGAGATATTCACAATTTCACAAGTTTCCCATCCTGCCCCTTTTCCCTAGTGTAAGCCATCTCTTCTCAGATGTGGAATCCAGTCCATAGACCAGACAGATAACAGCAGGGGACAATCTTCTTCCTATGAGAACAATGAAAGCTCTGCCCCCCTTGACAAGTTTTTCAGGTTTTTCCCTTATCTTAATTGAACATTGTCCCTCTCTGCAATCTACCTGGGCACCTCCCTTCTGCTCTGGCTGAACAGTGTTACATCAGTAAAAGGGGCGGGAGGGGATACTTTGTCATTGAATTACTCTTGAACTACAACTCTGACAGAATTGAAATAACACTCTCCAAAGTCCAAATACTATGATGATTAATTAGAATTGCTTTTATTATTATCCCTTTAAAATCAGATTCTGACTGTGCTGCCTGCACTGATTCTATTCACCCAGCAGAAAGTAAGATACAGGGGGACATCAAGAGACAACGATCAAGAAAAACTGGTGCTAGCGCTCCTTTCAGATCCATTTACCTTTCCTTCTACTCTTTTTCAGTTCACTCAGTGTATCTCTAATGTTCTTCCTCATCTACAAACCTTCTAGATCTACATTTCAATTTCCCGGTGTATTTTTCTTTTTAACGTCCTTATTTCATCTCCTATGAAGCTACTGTCCCCTTTTTTCATTCATATTACACAGTAGACAAATTCTACTATCTGCAATATAATTTCTCCAACCTTTGATCAACCGTCTTTGCTCACTTTCAGATGCAAGCTCAGTATAATGATAAACGGAGCTTGCTGTAACTATACAAGCTATTCACACCACACCAAAGTGAAGCATAAGCGCGCTCCCTAGGGCAGCATATCTTAAAAATATATAAACACATTTCCTAATACTAGCTTCATATCTAAACTTATGGGAAAAAGTTTTTTTAGAGGTGTATGTTCCCCTTTACGCGATGCATTGAAACAAAGATATAACAATGTATATTGAAACTCATGGTTCCATCATTACTCGTGGCTTTGAAGATACTGAATCCCAAGGTCTCGCTCTTTCTCCACCTGTTCCTGTTCCTTTTAACAGTGTATTGGTGTGTCTGACATTTCAGAAGGATACCCATGCGGGAAAGTGGACTCATTTTATTGTAGTTTGCTCTGCTCTGTGATAATACATAAGATAATACAAAGAAGCGGAACTAAATGTCCCCAAACTCCCATACACTCCATGACTGCCCTCCATTTTGGTGAAGGAGGCATAAGGAAAATATTTTTTGTCATATTCAGCACAGGAAGTATGTGTTCGGTAGGTGCAACACACAATAAGTGGTTTTACCAGGAAGAATACATGGAGGTGTCGCTCTCCAGGACACACTTGAAAATGAGAAGTTACTGTACAACGCTACACATTTCCACAAACACAGTTACTTGTTGTTTTTAAGTACAAGAAGCAGTTATTTTAAGAGATTTTAAACTAGGAGAAAGTTTAGAGTAGAATTGTATTAGTACATCCCCCCCATCTTTAAACTAAGTATTCTCTGTGCACTCCTCTACACCATCGAACACCACTGTAACGTAGCAAGTTGCAGCCACATCATACAACACTGTCCTATATTTCTCAGTGGGGGTCTTGCCCTTATAAATGTTAGTCAATCAGTCTTGTATATAAATATATATATATATATATATATATTTATATACAAGACTGATTGACTAACATTTATATATATATATTTATATACACATACACACACTGTAAAATCTTGGGTATAATACACACAATTTTACCCCACTTCACCTTATGTGAAGTGGGGGGTGAGTATTATACCCAAAAGTTTTTTATTTAAAAAAAAAAATTAAGCCTGCCAGAACCCTTCCCTCCTTCCCCCGGTGCTATCCGATGCTAAAATACCACTTACTTTCTTCAAAAGTTAAGTCCTGTATTTTCAAGATCAGACAACATATAAACAATGTCAATCTTCCCCTGCAGACGGCATGCTTCCATTTGCTGCCTGCTTCCTTCAATTGGTTTTCAGCACCTACTGGCTCCAGCCAATTGTAATGCCCTGTGAGGATCTGAAGGTCCTCACGGGGCAATACCATAGCTGGAAGGATGGGGGCAGCGAATGGAAGCATGCCTCCCGCAGGGGAAGATTGACATTGTTTATATGTTGCCTGACAATCTTGAAAATGCGGGGACTTGACTTTTGAGGAAAGTAAGTGGTATTTTAGCATCGGATAGCGCCGGGGGAGGGAGGGAAGGGTTCTGACGGGCTTATTTTTTTTTCGTAAGAGAGGAAAACAAGGGTGCGTATTATACATAGGCACTCTTGTTTTCCCCTAAAACCTTGGGTATAATATACACCTCCCGGAGCTGGGAGCACAGACAGGCGGTGAGCCTTCCAGAGCTCTCTCCTCCAGATCAGCGTGTTCGGCCAGTCTGTACTGCACATGTACGGTTACACACAGAGAGCTTTGCAGGCTAGCAGTTTATGTTATTATATATATATATATATATATATATATATATATATATATAATAGTAGTTGTGGGGTGGAATGCACACGCTGTACCTCAATTGCCTGGGTGCACATCAAAGAATGAAGATGATACATACAGTTCGTGAAGGGAGATCGCACTCACAGGACATCAATACGGTGTAAAATGCTGTTACATGTTGATAAAGGCTACGTTGATAGCTGAAACGTCGATCTCAATAAAAACGTAACAGCATTTTACACTGTATTGAAGTCCTGTGAGTGCGATCTCCCTTCACGAACTGTATGTATATATATATATATATATATATATATATATAGATAGATATAATGCCAGTGAAGCTGCATTGCATTCCCAAGTTGAAGCCGTTCATACAATAAGAAATAAAGTACACATTACATGTAAAGTTGTACCTATTTTACAATAACAAAACATTGCCAATGCCCTCCTGCTCTGGAATTAATACCCAGAAGTGAGATCAGCCTGCTTGGCACTCCAAATGTTCGTCAGCTGTATGATTAGCCCCAGTCACATATATAGAAGTTACGTTTTACTAAATACTTCGAATCTTAACCCATTTCCGCAGGCGGGGCAGCTAAAATGGGCAAAATTACCATGCAACACACAAGGCAACCACAGCTTGCTGAAACCGTCCTACATTTAACACAGTAAGGTGCCAGAACTTATCTACAAAGTTGCCTGTGGGACCTCCGTGGACAATATAGTTTAGCCCCTTAGTGACCAGCCGCGTGCACGCGGCCGGCACTTAACTACCGCTGAACTTTTTTTTTTCATAACTTAAAATGATTTCCGGGACGTAAATGTACTTCCACTGTCCACCTGGGACATCTGCTCGGACGTACATGTACATCCTTGGGCGGTAAGGGGTTAAAGGCAGCATCCGTAGGGGTGTATGGCACTGCATGAAAGCCATGTCATATATTATATATAGTTCAGTCCACTTCATAATTCATACTTAACTGTGCTGCTACAATTAAACATTGCATAGTTCATAGCTCCTACAATTTATATGAAAAAATAAAGATGGGCAACGCCATCCCACACTGCTAGTTATATATATATATATATATATATATATATATATTTTTTTTTTTTTTTTTTTTTTTTTTTTTTTTTGAGTCTTATGACAATCAAAATTGGTTTTCTTTATAGGTTACTAAAACAAAGCTCATATTGCTTCACAACATTATGTAGACCAATAAAATGATTTGAAAATGGGTAAAAATGCATTAGGGAACATCTTTTACTTACCGCATTTTCATGAAATGGTGTATAGCTTACATAAGGAATAGTATCCAAAGTATCAGTATTGACAATAATTGGTGCAGGACTGGCCTACAAAGAATAAAGAAGACATAATACATCAATGAATATGATCCTTAATATATATTGCAGTAGCAATGATTTTATGCAGTAGCAATATGAATTCATTCTGAGTCTGACCTTATAGTAACTGGATCAGGTCTGGGACAACCCAACCGCACCATAGCGAACAAGAATTTCCCTTTAATTTAACAGGGATTTTAAACCTTTCAATCCTAGGGTTAATAGCCGGTTTGAATGGTCAGCATCAGCTAAAAACAATACACTGAATACCCCTCTGGCACTCAAAGGGTTTAAAATCCTGTATATGTTGTATTAACCATTTTATTTAGAAAAACTAATTTTCAGTTATTTAACGATTTGAGTGCGATAGCTGCATGCATCACATTGCATAGCCATCTGGCGTCCAAAAGGTTAAATCTATAGACTATGCCAATTAAGGCTTGCCATGCAGGAACATCCTGTCTTATCCCTACCTCCCCCACTCACTGACACTGCTCAGCAATGCATTGCCCACCTCCCCTATTACTGACTTCCTGTCTTATCCCTACATTATCTCCACCACTCACTCACACTGCTCAGTAAGCATTGCCCACCTCCCCTAGTAAAGCTCCTGTCTTATCCCTACATTATCTCCACCACTCACTCACACTGCTCAGCAATGCATTGCCCACCTCCCCTAGTAGAGTTCCTTATCCATAAATTACCTCCCCACTCACTGACACTGCTCAGTAAGCATTGCCTACCTACCCTAGCACATACTTGATGTCTTATCCCTACATTACCTCCCCTGCTCACTGACACTGCTCAGCAACGCATTACCACCTCCCCTAGCACTGATTTCCTGTATTATCCCTACATTACCGCCCGCTTACTGACAATGCTCAGCAAATTACATACCTCCCCCTAGCATTGACTTCCTGTCATATTCTTACATTACCTCCCCCACTCACTTACACTGATCAGCAATGCATTGCCCACCACCCCTGGCACTGACCTCCTGTCTTATTCCTACATTATCTTCCTAGTCGCTGACACTGCTCAGCAATGTATTTCCCACTTCCCCCAGGACTGACGTCCTGTCTTATTCCTACATTACCTACCCACTCACTGACACTGCTCAGCAATGTACTTCCCACTTTCCCTAACTGAAAGAATTAAATGTCAATGAGTGGGTGACATAGTGTAGGGCTAAGACATGATATGCTGCATGGCATGCTTTAATTAGCTTTATTTATATGAAGAGTATTCAAACCTGTCCTCAGCCCACACTCCCAAAAGTGCAGGTTTTCAGGATCTCATCATTGAACACGGGTGAATCAGTTATTGGTTTAATAACTCACTCTGAGATAAGGACATTCACTCATTTTTAACTGAGGATATCATGAAAACATGCATTGTTGGGGGCTTGAGGACATGAACTCTCCTGGGGCTAGATTCTATTGCAGGTGCTAAAAGTTAACACCCATTTTATCAAACATTTTCTTATTGATGTCTATGGGGAAAACTGGAGATAAAAGCAGTGATAAAATTAGCACCTGCAATATAATCTAGCCCCTGATCTGTACATCTAAACATCGAAAGCTGGCATTCTAAATAAAAAATGGCTACTACAACCCCTTAAAGGGATAGTAATGTTTCACAATAAAAACTGCTCAAATTAATCTTCATAGAATTTGGGTCATGGATAGTGTTATTTCAATACTGTCAGAATTGTAGTTCAAGAGTAATTGAATGATAAAGTATTTCCCTCTTACCCCTTTTACTGATGTAACACTGTTCACCTCAGAGCAGCAAGACTGTCTAGATAGATCGCAGGCAGGGACAATCATCAGTGAGCATAAGGGAAAAACCTGAAAAACCTGTCAAGAGGAGCAGCTTATGCACACAGTAAGAAGATTGTCCCTTGCTGCGACCTGTCCGATCAAGTGACCAGATTCCACATCTGAAGGGAGGTGGCTTACACTAGGTAAAAGGGGCAGGAGGGGGATACTTTATCATTCAATTACTCTTGTATTACAACTCTGACAGTACTGGAATAACAATCTCCATGGCCCAAATACTATGAAGGTTAATTGGAGCTGCTGTTTTTGTGAAACATTACTATCCCTTTAAGGACCGGTGATGTGCCAGGACCATCACCAGTGCCCATGCCTTAAGGACTGGTGACTGTCTTGGCACATCATGGTTTTGTGATCATAGCACACCTGCAGGAGCACTGCGATCACTAGAGGAGTCTGAAACGGACTGGTCCAACATTGGAGCAGTAAGTTTCAGCCTCTCTTTTGGCGAACCACTACACATGATCTCTCACGTGTGCCAATTCGCCAAATTATGTCTATGAGGTTCTTAAGGGTAGTCCTACCCCTGGATTGTTGGATTTTAAGGGGTTAAATCAATGGGGATTTTAATTTGTCATAGAATTACTCCAATTCATTTTAATACATCAGACGTAATATTCCACAGCCCCCTGTTCTGGTTATAAACCAGAGACAGACCAAGACAATCCAATAAAATGCATTGCTTCATAGGACCTCTTTGTACTGATCCACTGACCAGTATCAATAGGAACTCCACCAATCTAATCTGTGGATTCCATTGTTTGTTATGTGGGATTTGTGTTCTGTACATCTACTGTAGAAATTGCTGACATGAAACTCTCGGCTCATTATAGAAGACATCATGGGGTAACATTTCCAAACTCAATGGAGCAAATCAGTAAAGTCACACGTGTAGGAATTTTGGGGCATACCATATACACCACAGGGGACAAGTACAAATTCCCATTGATTTACTTCAGTGTTTAAACCTCTTTATTGGTAGATGGGTATCCGATACTTTGCACTGCAATGCATTAAAAACCAGGCATATCTAAAATCAATGGTCACTTTGGGAATTTTTATTTGTTCCCTGTGATGCCGTTAGTTTATTCCACAATTGCACTACTTTTCAATACATCGGTTTTAGAATGCAATACCATATTAGATAGTCTCCGGTCTTCCGAGAAAAAATAAATTACCCACTAGAATGTTTTGATATTCCATAGGGTTATCTAAAGCACAAAACTCCATCACCATGTATACATTTTCATATTTTATTAATATCACGTTTGCATGTAAATGACTTCAACACTACATCAAATTTCACCTTTTTAATAACATACTTGTTGTTAAGTGATTACAATAACAGTCACATTTTCAGTAATATAGGTATTTTGACAAGCACAGAATGCCATGCTACATTAGGTAATTACGCATTTCTGTACATAAATTGTACCCACTTTAATGGGTGTGCATGCAATAGCAAGTCTAAATCTTTCTGTATAATGTCATAGCCTTTGAAAAGTGACAATTCAACATAAAGATTTAGAAATTAGATAAACAGCAGCATATATGAAGGGTCATTTTCATGTCTACCTCTATGCCTGAATGTTTTTTCTAAAGAGAGCTGTAACAAAAAAACAAACCCTTAGATACTAAAATACTACAGAATGTAGTACCACGAGAAATATCTACATACAACAATCCTATATAATAATTTGCAAGGATGTTTGTCAGAATTCGTCATGCGTAGTAGAGACTGCCCGAACGCACGGAATGCTGGGAGTTCTGTGCTGGTAGCATTCTGTGCTTTCGGGCAGTCTCTACAGCGCATGACTGTGTTGGCGGCAGGACACAGAGCAGGACCAACCTCTTAAACCTTTGCGTTGCGTATCCCCCTGGCATGCAAAGGGTTAACATCACCCAGACCTTGGCCCGTGTACATGGGCTTTTACACTCGTTCTGAATAAAATGGTATTCCATTAGTATTAGTGTATATTTGTCAAACACTTCTAAATCAACAACCCCTAAGCATTACAGAAATGTGTTAAGTCAACAGACATTTTCATTTGCTACGTATTTTACAGTTAGTTTGCACAATCATTTTTCTACCCTTTTCTTAGTAATTCAGCCATGCAAATCCTTGGTAACACATTGGGAGTTATGCACTAAGGTGTGATAAAGAGGTGATAAAGTGGATATGAGTTCCCCATTGATATCACTTCTCCAGTTACTATGTTATTCAGTAGAGCTAAAGCACTAAGATTTCTCCAACTTTGGAGATCTTAGTGCATAGGCTCTATAGAATAACACAGGAACTGGAGAAGTGATATCAATGGGGAAGTCATATCCACTTTATCACCTGTTTATCACGCCTTAATGCATAACCCCATTGTCTTAACTTACATACTATGTCATACAAGCTCTTGGGATGCAATTTTGTTTTTCAAAATCTGTCAAAACAAAAAATAAAAACACATCATAGCTAAAGATTTAATATGCAATCTAAGAAAATGTGGTTTGTGGTTTATAATTATTTTGCACTACCTATCTGCGTTTTACCTATTTTTCTGGATTTCCTTAAAAAAAGAAAATAAATAAACACAAGATGATCCAATTCTTAAAAGATCATTTCATACATTTTCCTAGAATATCTGAAATAGAAACTCATGATTCTATGACAAAACACAGAATTACAAATGTACTTTAATTCATATATTTTTTTTAGTCTAAATGACTCTTTATTAGCACATTATTCTACACATCTACTTTTTTAATTTCTTAACTAATTTGCATTGAAATACAACTTTTACATTAACCCTGCATAACACTTTTTATACAAGTTACATATAACTTTACCCTGTATGTTAACGTTATCATAAATGCAGTGTTTAACCCTTTGAGTGTAAGAGAGGTATTTGGATACCTCTCTTGCACTCAAAGGGTTAAAACATTTATTGATTTTTTTAACAGAGCTAAATTAAAAAAACAGAATTGCAGTGAGGGGGAGTACTATTCAAAGTGCAAACCCTTCTTATTTTGGAGACCAAGGGACCATATTTATGAAACACAAACTGGGGATATTCTTGAGTAATGACCCCAGAATCCAATTTAAATTTAAAAAAAAAAAAAGAAAAAAAAAAAAGACAGGTGGTCCTTAACTGCCGGCCGCTCCTGCTGCTATGGCTGGTCGTTAAGGGGCTAAAAAGCTCTATTCAAGTCCATGGGAATTTTGGAGTTTATATTTTGTCCCCTATAGTGCAGTTGGTTTGCCTCAGAATTACACCCCATTACCTTGCTGGATTTGGACCTATACACTAAAGAAACAGGGGAGTAATTCCAGGGCGAATTGGTCCCCGATTATAAAAACAAACCGGAGTTGTTATGGAGTAAACCAACTGTACCATAGGGGTGGTACAGTTCGTTTGCCTCAGAATTGCACCCTATGACCTCGTTGAATTTGGCCTTCATACTAAAGCAAAGTGGGGCAACTCCAGTGCAAATTGGCCCACTTGTATAAAGGCAAACCAGAGTTGTTCTGGATTAATCCAACTACACCATAGGGGGCAAATTATAATTCCTAAATCCCCATGCACTGGAATAGAGCTTTTTAACTGCTTGAATGCCAGAAAGAGGTCTCCAATGCAACACCTCTGGCATCCAAGGGGTTAAAAGGGCAATTGAATTCAACAGGAATTTTCGTTTGTCCCCTACAGTGCAGCTAGTTTACTCCAGATTAACTCCATTTTGTCTTTATGAATATGGCCCCCATGTAACGTTTCTTAGAGGGGCACCAATGTGTTCGACCACAGGAATGCATACTTATAGCGACTGTTAATTACATTTTAACTCTTTGTGTGCCAGAGTTGTGTCCCGTGCATTGCGGAGTAATGTGTTGAATACCTTCTTTGGCACGCATTGCGTTGTGTACCCCTCTGGCGCTCAAAGGGTTAAGAAATATCTTAATATAAGAAGGGGTTGGCACCGTCCGTATCACTTCCCCCAGAGAGAAGGGCATTTGAGTTAAAGAGTTTAACATAAGAAGAGGTTACACACAGTGGGACAACATGCTTTTGCCCATATTAACCCTTGCTTTGCAACGCCTTGCATGCCCCCCATGTTTTCTACGGCTTAAGCAGCATTTTGTAACTCTACTACCCTCTTAAAATACATCTCTACTTTCCTTATTTTGTTTTTATAACAAATAATATATAATAAAATTCCCCCAAAAAACGACATAGCCTTATTGTCACGATTATGAAAACATATCAAAATGTTTCATAAGATATATGTTCCCTGGGACTCACCTGGAGCCCACTGAGCCAACCCTTAGGGCAGGTACATTCAGAACACCATTCCTTTGTGTAGCCTTCCACTTGCTCCATTGTCTTGAATGGACTTCTTTTCCCACTGGTCCAACGAGTAGCAAACTTATCCCTGTTATATGAGGTTCCCAAGGAAAACTGATTGGCTACATTTTGAGTATTGTAGTATAGTCCCATGGGTGGCTTTTGCCAGCCACATGCACAGTGGGAATCATACATCATTTAAGGTGAACTTTGGCCAAGATCAATATTTTCCACCCTCTTAAAGTCGTAGCTCTCCTTAGTCAATGTTTGTGTGTGTCTTAATTCCCGATATCTGAGCAGTTTGGCATAACGTACACTGCTTGTATAAGGGGCTTTAGTTCTGAGAAGATGCAAATTCCTTGCCTGTAGACAATCCTGTTACAGCTGTTACTGTATTTGGAAAGTGTTGTGGGAAGAGGGAGAGTGGAACTGCACAGCAGTAACCAATGGCTGGTAGCTCTTTGTCAATAGATGAGTCAACTCGGAGAGCAACTTGACAGCATCTCCAGCTCTAGGCAAAAACAATCAATGCTCTGCACAGCTGGGATACCAGACTAGGTTATGTTTGCAAACCCTTCCTGGCAAAAGGCTGCACAGGGGAATCTTACTTCGTAACCTTTCTGTACATTAAATACAGAGGGACAGTAAGCTGATGCCTTTACTTAAATATCTTTCCCTAAAATAGGTTTTTATACAAAAAAAAAAAAAAATATTTATTTCTGAAAGCTATTAAAAACATTTCTTAGCAGCAAGGCTATAAAGATCATGGTGCCATGTGGTGTGTGCACACATAATGATTGCAATTCCAATGTCAAGAGACATTTATCAGAGAAATCACTGGACGGTAATATAATTTGTATAATACAGTATCATTTCTGCTGCAGATAGCAGACCAACAGATATAAATGCCAAGAAGACGTCTAATGCGCTCAGTTAGGAGTATTATTTCAGTTAATACAAAATCAAATACAATACTTAAAGAAGTAGTAACTTTTTTTTAACCCTTTGAGTGACAGAGAGATATCCAACGCGTTGCTTTGCAATGCATTGGATACCTCTCTGGCACTGAAAGGGTTAAGGAAAGTATATTTGTTAAAGGCGTTTTCATGCTGTTTAAAATACGGACATATAAAATAGAGAGTTATAGTCTCTGACTCAAGCTCTCTCATAGAGTGAATTATAAAAAAAAATTTACTTTTTGGACAATAGTTGGCGCTGTTAACAGTTTGATTTTAAAAAAAGAAAAGCTAAATAAAAAAAAATCTCATGATAGTGGGGATACCCTTGTTTTACTCAACAAGAAGAGCCCTTTAACAAAGATGCAAGATTTATATGCAGGTTTACTGCTCCTTTAAAAAAAAGTGTTAAAGGGATAGTAATGTTTACATTTAACTTTATTTAATTTTGTAGGCATTAAAAAAATAAGTACATCTGTGTAAGTCTCAAACCTTTATGGTTTCCCCCTCTGCTTCAGCGTCCATGGGTCAGCAGCAGATTCCGGTCATTTGACCGACCAGAGGCTCTTCAGCAGAACCGAAATTGCGCTATTTTGAAATAAATACTTCACTGGAACGATCTACAAAGTGTGGTTGTTTTGCAAGCACACTTTGTAGACTGCCAATGAAGTATTTATTACGAAATAGCGCGATTTCAGCTTTGCTGAAGAGCCGCAGGCTGATCCCGGGACCGGAATCTCCTGCTGTCAGATAGATGGCAGACTTTTGTGAAACAGCCTGGAGGGGGGAACTTTAACCCTCTGAGTGTCAAAGGGGTACGGAACGCATTGCAAAGCACTCAAAGGGTTAATGAGTTATATCTCTCAATAGAACTTTCACAGATATACTTATTTTTTAAGGTCTACAATAATAAATGAAGATAAATTTAAACATTACTATATCTTTAAGTTAAGCAAAGAAAATTGGAGAAGATTTATAAGAGTGGAGTTTATTGAAAAGAAGCTTTAAAACGGCTGTAAGATTGTCTCTGGTAGTTATAAGAGTATTAAGGACAGTTTTGGAGGACATACCACCATGTAGTATTTTTTTTTTTTAATGGGGTAAAGAAGTTTGTAAAAAGTGGTGCAGCGTAATTATAAATACATTTTGCTATTTGAGACAATTTAGAGACATAATTTTCTCCAAATATTTAACACCATGTCTAATCTATTCTTATTTTTGTGGTCTCCACATTTATAAATGTAACTAGAATACTTTATACATATCAACACTGTCACCTACCACCGCCGCAGTCAGGTCTCTGTGTCTGGGCACCGCCGAGCTCCTGCTTCAGCGCATGCGTGTGTCCTTCCGGCTTCCTCAGCAGACGCGCATGCGCCCGTGCCAGTGTCCGCTGTGTGTGGACGTATTCAGCAGCCTCTAGCTGCCTCCGCTTCTACTCTGCCATTGGGCATAGTGTCTTAGCCCAATGGGAGTGTAGAAGGTATTATTGCCCGTTGGACATGTTATAAGTCCAGCTGGGCATTTGATCCTCCTTGTCCTGATTGGGCTAGGAAGTAGCCCATTCTGGACTTTGATCTGCCCCCTCCTCCTATTGGAGAGTTAGTGTATTTAACATTGGTCAGCCCCCTTTGTCTTTGCCCGTTCCACGAGCTTGTCCAGTACTATTCATTAAACGTCTGACCTCTGTAACCCTGACCTGGATTGTCTGACCACCGCTGATCTCTGGTATACTGACCTGGCTTGTCTGGCCACTGTTGACCTCTGTAACCCTGACCTGGCTTGTCTGACCACCGTTGACCTCTGTAACCCTGACCTGGCTAGTCTGACCACGGCTGATCTCTGGAATCCTGACCTGGCTTGTCTGACCACCGTTGACCTCTGTAACCCTGACCTGGTTAGTCTGATCACCGCTGATATCTGGAATCCTGACCTGGCTTGTCTGACCACCATTGACCTCTGGAATCCTGACCTGGCTGATCTCTTGCACCCTGACCTGGCTTGTCTGAATACCACTGTCCTTACTACCCCTTGCTGCCTGTTTCTCCCTCCGCTGACCTCCTGGTTCTGGTTCACATGGTTCCCAGTTACTCCCATCCTGGTTGCACCCCGGCTCAACTGGGGTGGAACAATCTGGTTTCGCGACCAGCACCTTTATCCAGCTTTGGCTGCAGCAAGGGAGTACCTGGCACGCCATCCACGCACCTGAGCATCTCACTCTAGCGCCGAACCCAAGCATCAACCAGTTCCTATGCTGCGGGGATCCCTACTCCCCCCGTTAGTGACAAACACATAGAGCCATATGTTCAAAGAAGTGGCAAAATAGCTTTTGTCGTACGGTGTTGTTGGGATCATTAATATTTTCAGAGAGTGTCCGTTGAGATTGGAAATATGTCGTTTGTCCTGACTGAAATTGTCGTATGGAATGACAAAAATGTCTTAAAAAATGTCTTAACTAACGACAAAAATTCTCACATTCAGAACACATTCCCTCCACTTTTTTCTTAACATACAAATTTTGTCTTTTGAAAGACATTTTTTTGTCGTTAGTTACGACAAATTTTCTTTTCATCTATACAACACTGGAGAATAGTTTAGCCACGCCCTAGCCACACCCCTTCGCACGTCAATTCTGTGTCGTACACAACGGATATTACTAGTTTTTTGTCGTATAGAAAATATGTCGTTCATGCATTCAATTACTTATTTTTATCTTTCATACGACAATTTTTTGTCGTTATCCCTTTGAACATACGGCCCTTAATAAGGAATAAGAACATTTTAAGGATCCGTTCACAAGAACAAACAAGAACACTTTTATAAATCTCCCCCATTGTCCCCAAATGAATGTTTATGCCCTTGTACAGTCAGGGAATGCCTCTTCTCTTAGTACTGCTATCATTTTCTCAGCCTTTTAAAGGGATAGTAATGTTTCACAAAAACAGCAGCTCCAATTAATCTTCATAGTATTTGAACCATAGACATTGTTATTTCAATACTGTCAGAGTTGTGATTCAAGAGTAATTGAAGGATAACGTTTCCCCTCCCGTCCCTTTTACCCCGTGTAAGTCATCTCTTCTCAGATGTGGAATCTGGTCCATAGACCAGACAGATAACAGCAGGGGGCAATCTTCTTCCTATGAGAACAATGAAAGCCCTGCCCCCCTTGACAAGTTTTTCAGGTTTTTCCCTTATCTTAATTGAAGATTGTCCCTCTCTGCAGTCTACCTGGGCACCTCCCTTCTGATCTGGCTGAACAGTGTTACATCAGTAAAAGGGGTGGGAGGGGGATACTTTATCATTGAATTACTCTTGAACTACAACTCTGACAAAATTGAAATAACACTCTCCAAAGTCCAAATACCATGATGATTAATTAGAGCAGCTTTTATTATGAAACATTATTATCCATTTAAGTAAAACACTCTGAGGTTGATTAATAAGAAGAACTGTAACATTTTCAGAGCAAACCAACTATACCATAGGGGAACCATACAATTTTCCTAAATATTCATGGCATTAAATGAGAATGTTAACCCTTTGATTGCTAGAGGATCAGCTCAAGCATTTAAGGGGTTAAAAGTCACATTTAAATCAATTATACTCTATTTTTTTTCCTATGGTGCAGATGGTTTGCTCCAGAATTGTTCAAAATATTCTTAGTACATCAGCATCTATCTGAGCACTGAGGGCTGGATTCCATTGCAGGTGCTAATTTTATCTCTGCTTTTATCTCCAGTTTTCCCCATAGACTCTAATAGGAAAATGTTGGCTAAAACAGGTGTTAACGTTTATCACCTGCAATAGAATCCAGTCCTGGAAGTTTTAATTTAGAGTTTTTATTTTTGCATTTTGTGTTAAATAGAAGGTTTCAGTGAGAATGCCATATAATTTCTATTAAATGTATACTTAAAGGGATAGTAATACGTCGTTTTATCTTTATTTTATTTTGTAGGCATTAAAAAAAAAATGAAGAACGATATAAGTCTTATCTCTCTAACCTTTATAGTTTGAGAGATATTCAGAAGCAAAGAATCCCCCTCCCACACCTTTTACCTAGTGTAAGTCATCTCTTCTCAGATGTGGAATGCAGTCCATAGTCCAGACAGATAACAGCAGGGGACAATCTTCTTCCTATGAGGACAATGAAAGCCCTGCCCCCCTTGACAAGTTTTTCAGGTTTCCCCTTATTTTAATTGAAGATTGTCCCTCTCTGCAATCTACCTGGGCACCTCCCTTCTGCTCTGGCTGAGCAGTGTTACATCAGTAAAAGGGGCAGGAGGGGGACACTTTGTCATTGAATTACTCTTGGACTACAACTCTAACAGAATTGAAATAACACTCTCCAAAGTCCAAATACTATGATGATTAATTAGAGCTGCTTTTATTATGAAACATTACTATCCCTTTAAAACAAAAGAGATGATAAGGTGGATCTAAAAAACTACTGATCAATAAGCCTATTGCCAATGGTCTGCACGGGTTTCGTAAATGTACTATCAAGAAGGATGGACACAAAACCTAACACGGCACAACCTAAAGAACAAGCAGGTTTCAGGAGCAGTTTCAGTACAACAGACCATATCCAGACAGTTATAGAGCGACATAATGAATATAGCCTTCCTTGTCTACAAAAAGGCTTTTGACTCAGTGAAAAAGCAAGCAATAATCAATGCCCTTCTCAACCAAAGAATAGATAGTGCTAACATCACAATCTTCCAATCAATATATGAAATTTCAACTGCATCAACACAGATCAACAATGATAAAGTGCAGATCAAC
The DNA here is from genome assembly GCA_037306005.1 of Rhinophrynus dorsalis. Classification (NCBI taxonomy): domain Eukaryota; kingdom Metazoa; phylum Chordata; class Amphibia; order Anura; family Rhinophrynidae; genus Rhinophrynus; species Rhinophrynus dorsalis. Next base: position 589,839,569 of record CM074719.1, on the reverse strand, counting down.
ATAGAAAAAAGGCATCCAACAAGGAGACACAATCTCCCCAAAACTATTGTCTGCTTTTTGAGAAGAAATTTTCCACAAACTAAATTGAGCCAAAAAAGGACTTAAAGGGATAGTAATGTTTTATAATAAAAGCAGCTCCAATTAATCTTCATAGTATTTGGGCCATGGAGAGTGTTATTTCAATACTGTCAGAGTTGTAGTGCAAGAGTAATTCAATGATAAAGTATCCACCTTCCTTTTACTGATGTAACACTGCTCACCTCAGAGCAGCAGGGTGGTGTCCAAGAGAGGGAAGTCTTCAATTAAGATAAGGATAAAACCTGTTAATGAGGGCAGGGCTTTCATTGTTCTCTCAGTAAGAAGATTGTCCCTTGCTGTGAGCTAACTGAGTGGAGGTGGCTTACACTAGGTAAAAGGGGCGGGAGGGGGATACTTTATCATTCAATTACTCTTGAACTACAACTCTGACAGTATTGAAATAACACTCTCTATGGCTTAAATACTATGAAGATTAATTGGAGCTGCTGTTTTTGTGAAGCATTACTATCCCATTAAGATAAATGAAGACTACCTATATCACTTAAGTTTTGCAGACAATATCATACTCTTTGCCAGTAGTCCTGAAGAACTGCAAGAAAGTATTGAAGAGCTATGACAGGAAAGCAAAAATGTTGGTCTGAAGCTGAATATCAACAAAATGCAAGTTATATTTAATAAATTTACCATAGCAAGGAAAATCACAGTAGATGAACGAGAACTTGGAACAGGGAGTGTCACTGTCAACAGATGGAAACACAATGATGAAAACTGAGCAACAAAACTGAAATGGCAAGTATTTGGAAAACTTAGTAGTACTGTCTTTAAGACAAATTTACCATTTTGCCTCAAGTGAAAGGTTTTTGACCAATATCAAGGCTGTGAAAAATGGACACTGAATGCCAAAACCATACAAAAACCTAAGGCTACGCAGAGAAGTATTGAGAGGTGAAGTTGAAACATAACAAAAAGAGACTGAAAAATATGTGAATGTATTCGGTGGCAAACAAAGGTCTATGACATCATTGAAAGTGTAATGCATCTGAAATGTAAATGGGCAGGCCACATAGCAAGAAGACATGACTGTAGGTGGACCAAATACATTTTTGGATTGGATTTCACTCAATACTATACACCCAAGAAAACAACGAAAGAAAAGTAGATGAAATTACCGTAATTGTTGGTACACAGTGGTAACAAAAGGCACAGGACCAAAGTTGTTGGAGGCTTACTGAGGAGGCCTTCGTCCTGCTGTAGATCGACAATGGCTGGAGCTGATGATGAGATGTTTTAGTTTATATATGTAGGTGAGTGTGTGTGTGTGTATGTGTGTTTATATATGTGTATATGTGTGTAAGCATGCATGTTTGTGTGTGTTCATCTGTGTCTCTTCATCTGTGTGTGTTTGTTCATATTTATTGCGGGTATATTAGTGTGTGTGTGTGTACATTCTCATCTGTGTCTGTGTTTATCTGGGGGTGTCTGTCTGTCACCATCCCTTTTTATGAAGAGGTGTAGTCTAAACTTAACCCCTTAAGGACCAGCGGTCCTGGGACATTTCCATCCCATAAGGACCGCTTTGATCCTTGCCGATGCGCCGGTACACGTGACTTGTTGCATGTATCGACTCGCCTGTTTGGGGCCTGAAAGAAATCACTCCAGTCTTGGAACGGTCAGTTTTAGGCCCCATTTTTACTTACAACACTCTCTGTGGAGAGCTGTAAGTAAAAAATACGTGACGTACTATGACCATCATCAGTCCTTAAAGGAGCAGTAAAGTTTTTTATGAAAAAATATATATTGTAGGGATTTTCCTACTGAGTAAAATAAGGGTACTCCCACTGTCCAGAGATTTATATTTCCAGAGTTATTACAGTTTAAACCCATGTTTTTTTACATTAGCAGTGCCCTCTAGTGGTCAAATTCTAATTAGATTTCCTGTTAGATTCTAATGGAGAGGAAAGTCAGAAAAGTCAGAGACGTACAGTTCTCCACAGAGTGTGATAAACTTCTATAATATTTGAATAAAACACCTATCAACAATGGGAGTGACCTTGTTTTATTCAGCGGGAAATGCTCTGTAAAATATGTGTTTTCATAAAAAAAAGTTTAATGCTCCTTTAAATATTTAAGAACCATGACAGTCATAGGACATCACATAGACCTTAAGGGGTTAAGGTGAAAGTGGACCTTCAGCTGGAACTCCCACAGAAGGAAAACAAAGTGTTTTTTCCATGTTTGTTATACTTATGGTATAACCATGTTTGTTTGTTATACCTATGGAAGTTTTCACCCATCAGTATGCATACATTAGTCATTTAAGTGTTGTAGTATGAATGGAAAAAAAAGGGGGTGGGTTAATCTATGTATTTACCATTTGAGCGCTAGAAGTTTAGCTGGATACCCCCGGCTCGATCTCAAATTGTTAAGTACTCTAGAAATGATTATTTTTTTCATATTGCAGCAATGTCTTATGAAACATTAATTATTCATGCTAAAGCACATTACCATTAGCAAAACAAATGGCATCACTTTGTTGGCAGGATTAACAGTATAATATTCTAACTATGGGATCGATTACAATGGGTTTTGCTCCGAAAATTCCCTGAAAAAAGCCTTCTCTGGAATTTTTGTTTTTTATTCATGCCATAATACTTCAGTCTTTAGAAGTCACTGGAAATGTACTTAAGGACTTAAAGGGATAGTAATACTTAAGTATTACTAATCCCTATAGTAAAGTCCTTTTAAAATTACATGTATTGCCCCCAGTTTCATCTCTCAAACATTTATGGTTTGAGAGATAATCACTCCTAAAGTTGCCCTCTCCCTCCCCCTTCCCCAAAGTCAGCGTTGTATCTGACTGAAGGGAAATCCAGTCTTAGATCATCAGGAGGCTCTGCAGCAGAGCCGCGATCGCGTTAATAAAAAAATATATATATTTACCTCATTCATTGCCGCTATCATGTATTAATTATGGGGTACTAGTGCTGTGATTTTTTTTCTTTGTTTTATATTCACAAAATAAAGCTGTTGAAATTTTTGGTTAAAGGGATAGTAATGTTTCTCAAAAACAGCCGCTCCAATTAATCTTAATAGTATTTGAGCCATAAAGAGTGCTATATCAATGCTGTCAGAGTCGTATTTCAATAGTAATTGAATGATAAAGTATCCCCATCCCGCCCCTTTTACCTAGTGTAACCACCTCCCCTCAGATGTGGAATCTGGTCTTAAGACAAGACAGTTCACAGCAAGGGACGATCACTGCTCTGAGCTGAGCAGTGTTACATCAGTAAAAGGGGTGGGTGGGGGATACTTTATCATTCAATTACTCTTGAACTACAACTCTGACAGTATTGAAGTAACTTTCTCCATGGCCCAAATACTATGAAGATGAATTGGAGCTGCTTTTATTGTGAAACATTACTATCCCTTTAAACCAATGGCAACACAGAAAATTTATAATAATCCTAAACATTTCCATTGATTTAGATGGGGCTTTTAGTCCCCTGAATTCTGGAAAGGTCTATATGCTTTTGAATGAATTATAGACCACGATAGCATTCAAGAAGTTGAAAGCTCAGTTTAAATGAATAGTGATTTTTAATTGATGGCAACAGATACATTCCACTTATCCTTTCATGCAGATCAGGTAACAGGTGAATATGATTAATCTCTTCTCATGATGTTTCACTCAATTATGAGTTTGGAGCTTCAGAAATGTAACCCTTTGAGTGCCAGAGGGGTACACAACGCATTGATCAAAGGCACTCAAAGGGTTAAACTGAACATTCAGGTCATCTGGTGATTTGCCATCAGGTCCAGTGGAGTAACAATAGGGGATGCAGGGAAAGCATCCAATGCATTGCAAGGGTTATTACTATATATCAATACATTCTAGAATTTTTAATTCATTCATTCAGTCATGCGTTCATTCATTCATTTTCAATAAGTTTCTCTTATGTCTCCTCTGTTTTCCACTTTCTGAGACCTGCAATAGCAATAATCATAAGAAGTAGGAAGAGACTGGGGGCAGGGGTGTCAACCTGCATAGCTAAAGGGCAGTAGCATTGCACATTTGCGGAATAGGTCTTGTAATCAAAAGGAGTGAGCTAATGATTGCTGCAAACTGTACAAAATCAGGGATATTTCAAAGACCCCCACTGTCTAATTCCTTTAGTAATGCAGTTTGCACTAAGAATGTGGAGCAAATCTCAGTCCATCCAACTGCACCATAGGGAACAAATAACGTTTCATAACCCCTTGATTGCAAATTAGGTCTCCAAATTCCCTCATTTACCCAATGGATTTGTTCTCTATGGTACAGTTGGATTGACCCAGAATTACACCACTTAGTACACAGGCCTCAGTGTTTGTCTGACTCTCTAATGGCTTGTGTCCTAATGATTGTATGGAGATGCAGTTGGATTGCATACTCTTGTTATAGACTGCTGCTAGATGGTGCACATACCACTGCAATTGGAAGGAAAAAAATCTGAATACCTTACATAAAGAAATGACACATCAGAGGCAAAATATATAAAAGTAAAATATTTGTTTAAACATCACATGGAAATATAACTAACATTGGAGGGGTTAAAATATTATTATTAAAAAAATCATATATCTATCTAATTATATATATATATATAAAGCGCTAGCCTGCAAAGCTCCCTGTGTGCATAACCGCACATGCGCAGTAGAGACTGCAGGAACGATGCAGTCATGTGCAGTAGAGAGCGTCTGAATGCGCTGATCCAGAGCAGGTAGCTCCAGACCACTCACCGCCTATACGTGCTCCCGGCTCCAGGGCAGCAGCCAAGGCCGCTGGGTAGCACTTTAGCCCCTGTATACGGGCTTTCATACTAGTATATGTATGTATATATATATATATATATATATATATATAAAATAACAAACAAATTAAGTATCTTGTAATACCTTTTTTATTGGACTAACAGAATTTTGGATTGACAAGCTTTCAGGAGAACCTCCCTTTCTCAAGTCTAAAGCATTTCTGAGTAAAAAGACACATAATTCACAGTGATACATACAATTAAAAGTTTAGCTGTGTGTTGGGTTAAAAAACATAACTGCAGATAAGACAAGAGAATCTACAGAATTAAAGAATCATACTCCTGCACATCTAGCAATGTGCTATATAGGATACATTGCACCAAATGCCACCTAGGGTGCTACATTGGAGAAACCACCCAGCAATTAAATGGCAGAATGAACATGCACAGACACTCCATCAGACATCCCAAAAAAGGATCTTACTGCACCCCTGTGGGACACCATTTTACCCAGGGAACTTTAGAAATACCAAAGAAAAAAAAACTTTTGAAGCCAGAATGATTATTTTTTTTAACACCAAGAACAGAGGACTAAATGTTGATTTGGGTTTCCTATCCCACTATCAAAGTTTCACATGAACCCTCTATCATTATCTTACTCTTCATATGTATCCACATGTTAACATACATCCTAGTGACAGGTTCAATATTATTATTATATATTCTGCATGTGTTTATGTGCATATACGTAGGTATGCATGTATGTATGTGTTTTTGTATGTATGTGTATATGTACTAATATATATATATATATATATATATATAGGCTCTTGTGTATGGATGTCTGTTTCAGTATGTATTCCAACATATTTGGGTGTATGCATTTGTGTATATGTGTGTGCTCATATGTATGTGTTTATGTACATATGTATATTTACTATATGCATATATATATGTGGGTGTGTAAATAGATACATTGTATGTGTATGTATAGGTGTGTGAGTGTGTAGGAATGTATGTATATATGTGTATGTATGTATTTATATATGTGTAAATGTGTTTATGTATATATATATGTGTATGTGTGTGCATATGTATGTATGTATTTATATATGTGTAAATGTGGTTATGTGTGTGTGTGTGTGTGTGTGTGTGTGTAAGTATATGCACATGGGGGCGCAAGTTATATATATAGGCCTGCATGCACTTGCTGGACACACAGCTAAACTTTGAATTGCATGTTTCACTGTGAATTATGTCCTTTTAGTCAGAAATGCTTTAGACTTCAGAAAGGGAGGTTCTCCCAAAAGCTTGTCAATCCAAAATTCTGTTAGTCCAATAAAAAAGGTATTACAAGATACTTATTTTGTTTGTTATTTTACATCCTCATCACTGGACTAATACGGCTACAATCTCCACTCTACTATATATATATATATATATATATATATATATATATATATATACACACACACACACACACACACATATATAACATTTTTCCACTAAGTGTGATAATCCTAAACGTGGCCAAAGTGACACTGTGACAAGGTTACTGTATGTTTAACAAAACTGTGTCTTCTCACTCTCCTTGCTTCCTGACTTCAGTGGAAACGTCCTGTAAGTACTCTGCTGGGAACTATTTTAGGTTACAGTTTTATAAATCCTTTTATGTAATATAAATAAATAATGAGCTTGATGAACATTTCATTTTATGCGGTAGTTTGCAGCTTGGCAAATGGAAGTTGTCGGAAGTACTAGTCATAAGATTTGACCATCTCACAAAATGTTTTCACATACAAAATTCATGTGTTTACTGAATCAGCCACAGATGTGATATGGATCGATTTTCCTCCCAGCAGAAGGTACTGCTCATACAGGTCAGAGAGCAATGTGTTGGATACCTCACTGGCACTCAAAGGGTGTTAAAGGATTTAAGATAATTCAGGAGGGAAGTATTTTCTTTTATTTTTTAAAGAAGAATACTAAAACAAGAGGTCACGATCTAAACTTGGAGAGTGGAAAATTCAGAAGTATTGTGGGTAAGTACTTCTTTACAGAAAGCTTGATAAACTCATGGAACAGCCTCCCAGCTGTTCAAAAACACCTGGGACAGACATAAATCTATTCTAAGTAGTATGTAAGACTTCCTTTTTTACTATATAGTAAACTTGATTGAAAAAAGACACAAGTCCATCAAGTTCAACCTTTTCTAAAATATAACCAAGAAGAATTATATAAGCCTTCCCAGCCCCTAAATTGGTATTTATCAGTTTACCAGAACATCCTGTTTTACCCACTGCTACAAACGTATCTCATCTTCTCTTAAATGTAACCATTGTATCTCCCATCACCACATGCTTGAGCAAGGAATTCCACAATTTAAAAGACATTAATGTAAAAAAAAAAACCCTTCATCTGCCTAAATTGCAAACTCCTTCCCTCTAATCTTAAGGGGTGGCCCCTAGCTATTTGATCTGGCCTTGTAACAACAAGCTCACCAGAGAGATATTTGTATTGACACCAGGCACATGTTTTAGACCATTCCAATGAAGGGATTCCGTGTAAGTAACGAGATCTCGGCACTTCTCAAGTGCCACAGTGTCGACCGACACAGATCTCCTGCTGACAGCTTTACAGCTGTCAGTAGGAAACAGCAAACTTTAAACGCCCGTATCTCTTAAACCATAGCGGTTTGAGAGATACGTTTTTTTGCATTTAGATCAGCTTTTTAAGCTCTTCTAAATGCAAAAAAAATTTTTTTGACATTACTAACACTTTAAAGGGACATTAATGTTTCACAGTAAAAGTAGCTCCAATTAATCTTCACAGTATTTGGGCCATGGAGAGTGTTATTTAAATTCTGTCAGAGTTGTAGTTCAAGAGTAACTGAATGATAAAGTTTCCCCCTCCTTCCCCTTTTACTGATGTAACACTGCTCACATCAGAGCAGCAAGAGTATCCAGGTATATCACAGAGAGGGACAATCTTCAATTAGCATAAGGGAAAAACCTGAAAAACCTTTAATAGTTCTCACAGTAACAAGATTGTCCCTTGCTATCCCTTTAAAAGGTTCTCTTTTTAGCTTGGATTTGAAGTTGTTGAAGGTCAAAGCACAAAATGACAAACAGAGAAATGTTGTCAAATACTACCAAAAGTAACCCTTTGCACACCAAACAGGTATCCATCGGCTACCTCTTTGGCATTCACAGGGTTAAATACAGCAAAGTAAACACAAAAATTAAATAAAATTAATATTTATAATTTTGGTTCACTGTAATGTAGTTTGTTGCAAACCTCTCCAACCAAAAATTTGCTGGGTCCTACTAAACTTGGGCAAAATTTAAAGAGCCAGTAGGATTTTGTGATCACAATAAGGTAAGTTTGTGCATCTGTTTGGAGGTTATTAAGAGGCATTGATTTTGCTTCAAAAAAGAAACACAACTAGCATAGAAATAATAATATGCATACATTTAGAAATGTTCTAAGAAGCAGTATAGCCGTCTATGTTAAATAAAGTAACAGAGTAACGACTGCAGCCATCTGTCTCCCTAATAACAATAAATATAGACAGCTGGGACCTGATCACTGCAATCACGTCACTGTGCCTCTTCACTTTTTATATTTGTTATGATGGAGAATTCAGAGAAAATTCTGTATTTCGGCCTCCAAATTCTTAACATTTCTCCCCAAAGGCAAACACCCTATTTTTTGTCATAAGCCACTGGGGCATGCATAAAATCCAGCTGATGTCTGCGCTCTTGCAGATCAGACTGGGGCTGTTTGCTGAGTGCAGGGAGGAGGACTGAGCCAAGGGAAATCATTGCAGTCACTTCTGTTTTGATGATTGAACAGCTGAATTGGCACAGACAAGAGCATGATTCCCCTATTGATAATGCTGTTTGTATTAACACATGAGAATTGGTACCATGTTAGCCGTAGAAATACAAGAGGCAAACATAGTCAAGTTGATGCCTTTATTGGCTAACTAAGCAGATTTAGGATGCAAGCTTTCAAGATCTCTTAGGTCTCTTCCTCGGTCAAGTTATACAGATAAATATGAAAACGTCTCTTATTTACAAGTACACATCACATTGTTTAGAATGGAAATCAGATAAGAAAGCTCAGTCCAGAGCCAGGCTCTTTGATCAGTCAATGGTAAAGGGTTAATTCACACAGATGCAGTGTTAAATGGATAGTAATGCTTTATAATAAAAGTAGCTCTAATTACTCTATTTGGGCCATGGAGAGTGTTATTTCAATACTGAGAGAGTTGTAGTTCAAGGGTAATTGAATGGAAAAGTATCCCCCTCCTGCCTCTGTTACTGATGTAACACTGCTCACCTCAGAGCAGCAAGACTGTCTGGATGGATTTCAGAAAGGGACAATCTTCAATTAAGATAAGCAAAAACCTGAAAAACCTGTTAATGGGGGAAGGCCTTTCATTGTTCTCACAGTAAGAAGATTGTCCCTTGCTGTGAGCAGTCTGGTCTATGGACTAGATTCCACATCTGAGGGGAAGTGGTTTACACTAGATAAAAGGGGCAGGAGGGGGACACTTTATCATTCAATTACTTTTTTACTACAAATTTGACAGTATTGAAATAACACTGTCTATGGCCCAAATACTATGAAGATTAATTGGAGCTGCTGTTTTTGTGAAACATTACTATCCCTTTAACAACGAAAAGACAGACACCAGTGGGAGAAGATTTTTTTCAAAATGGACACAGTGTCAGGGCCATTAAATTGACTGTACTGATGGAACTGTTTCACACTCAGAAGGTCAGAAAAAATGTATTCTGCAATTTAATACTTTACATAATGGTCTGAATAGAAACAGAGAATTCCTGTCACATTATCACATTGTGGATTAACCTTTACAACAATCCAACTGGGAACATAAATACCTTTGACTCATCAGAGGAAGACTGCAATTTACCATTGACTGATCAAAGAGCCTGATTCTGGAATGAGCTTTATCTGTTTTCCATTCTAAACAATGTGATGTGTACTTGTATATATGAGATAAGTTTTCATATTTGTCTTTATACCATGCCTGAGGAAGAGACCTAAGAGATCTTGAAAGCCTGCATTCTGAATCTGCTTAGTTAGCCAATAAAGGTATCAAGGTGACTATATTTGCCTCCTGTATTTCTACAGTACCAAGGGTACCAACTCTTCATCTGTTATTTACATAGAGACAGCAGGTGTACTTAGTGCATCACAGTTTGCATTACAGTACAGAGAAGGTACAGAAAGTAATGATTTACACAGTCATAGGAGGTACAATAGATATTCATGCATTAGTTATAGGAGGTCCCTGCCCCTTAGAGCTTACAATCTAAATAGGGATTGGGTGACATATAGATGCAGTGGAGAAGAGGAGCAAGTGCAATTTATGACAGTTCTGATACTATATGTAAATTCACATTGGTATTTTGCTGTAGTGTTACATTTGAAAGTGGTTCTTTTAGTTTGTTTTGGAAACTGTTTAAGGTGGAAACTTGGACAATGCTGGGGAGGAGGGAATTCCAATCAGCAAGTCCAAAGCCTTCACTTGCAACACAGCTCTAGAAATTAAAGGAGCCAAAAGATGTGTGTTATTGGCATGGGCTGGACTTGATGGACGCATGTCTTTTTTCAGCCTTATCTACTATGTTACTATGTTATGTCCGCTCTGCACATGTATATGACAAGTAGGTACATGGCCGATTATCATTATGAAATATAGGATGGAGACGAGAATTAGCCTTGAAGGTAAAGATAATTTTATAGGTAATACGGTGCTTCATAGAAAGTCAAGTGTAGTCAATTTTTAGACTACTAGCAGGTGGAAATTACAACTACCATCATCCCCAACCAGCCCTGTATTAATGCAATAGAGTCATCTTTTGATCCAAGAGGCTAGCCCATTCAGTGCCAGACGGGTACACTACTAAAAATGTAGTAAGAAAATGATAAGTGACAAAGCAAAAAGTTTAACGTATTTTCCATGATTTATTATTGTTTTCTGTTGTTTACTACAGATTAGTGGAATGTCAGGTTGCTTAAGTATTTAACCCATTGACGACAAGATATGTGTTCAACACATTGCACTGCGCAGCCCTCCAGCCCTCAATTGTGGTTATCAGACTTACTACCACTTTTATTCACTTTGTAAATAGCTGCATTGTAGCATAGGCTCTGCAGGTGGAGCAATACTGCAGTTCACAGAGATGTGTCAGTATAAAAATGTAGTTGTCAATAAAGTTTTTTAATACGGTCAATAAAAAGTATTTAAGGGGGTTGGCAACCATGCCCTCCAGGAGTCCTGCCAGCAAAAGCCACATCCATCTCCACTGACATGATGACATCAAGAACGGATTGAAGATGTTATTTCTTGAACCAAGGAGCAGAAGTCAAATTCATAGTGGCCATTAAAATTTTCTAATCATAGTACGGTAAGTGAGGGTTATTAGTAGCAGGTGTTCCTTAACCCCATCGCGACAAAGGACGTACATGTACGTCCCGCAGAATCTGTCACTTAGTGACAGAGGACGTACATGTGCGTCCAGGAGGTCAAAGAAGGTAATGGGGGAAAAAAGTTTGTCGGGCATTAAGTGCTGGCCGTGTGCGTGCGCGCGATGCCGGTCACTAAGCAGTTAAAGACCTATGACATACCAGGACTGCTACGGCTGTCCTGCACTTAAGGACCAGTAATGGTCCTGGTATGTCATGGAATTCAGGGCTCCCCGCGTGGCTGCATGCCACACGGGGAGCCCTGAATACATTAGTGAAAAAAAATTGCCCGTGGTCCTTAACAGCCAGCCTGTCCTTAAGGAGTTAAACCTTTTTAGTTCCAGAAATATACCTATAAAAGGATAACCATATTAAACAAGTTCTACTTTTCTTGATGTTCTCAATTTAAACAGGTCAGAAGTCATGTTTGTAAAATATAGATATATTTTAAAGGTATAGTGATGTTTCATTTTAAGCTTAGCTCAGAACGTTCATTATATTAATAGTACTGCAGTGTGATGCCCTTATTGTTCAGAACGAACTAGTTACAGTGTAATATTTGGTTGATCCCTTCTGCCCCTTTCACAGATAGCAAGCCACCTCCCCATAGATCGGGAAACCAACCCGGGACCGGACAGATCACAATAAAGGACAATCTTCCCCAGAGGTGTAACTAGAAGCCATCGGGCCCTGGTGCAAAAATTGCCATGGGCCCCTGACCACATTGGCCCCCCATTGCCCCCAGTCTCCACAATTGCCCCCAATCTCCACAAATGCCTCCATATTGCCCCTATTGACTCCTCCATGCCCATCTCCTACCTCCCTGGTGGTCCAGTGGCATGGCTGGAGAGGTCTGTACTTCCTTCTGCACAGACCTCTTTAGTTGGAGCTCCCTTGTGGTCTTTTCTTCAGTAATGCAGAGCGCTGGGAGATGATGTCATCTCCCAGCGCTCTGCATTATTACAATTGTGCCAAAGAGGGAGCGCTCATTTGCTAGAGGTCTGTGCGGAAGAAAGCACAGATCTCAGCTGTTTGCTGCAGGCACCAGGGGCGGCCTGGCACCTGGAGTGGTGGGCCTGGTCGTGGGTGCAACCCCTATTGTTACATCACTTCCCTCTTTCAGTATAAGGAAAACCCTGCCCTCCTTTAAGAAAGAGGGCAGGTTTTTCCTAATACTGCAATTGCCCCTCGATGTAATCCGCTGTCAGATCTGGGACACAAATGCTGACATCGAGAAAAGGGGCAGGAGGGATCAACTTCAAAATATTATTACACTGTAACTAGCTTGTTTTGAACAGTAAGGGCATCGCACTGAGTTCTATTACATATAATGAAAGTTCTGAGCTAGGCTTAAAATGAAACATTACTATCCCTTTAAAAGATTTTTTCTCACTTTTAGAGTTAGACTGGGAATTTTTTTTAAAGATCTCACTAAATTAAATTTAGTAACTCAGGTAACTCTATCTACCATTCACTGTCTCATAATATACTTATTATATTAAATCAGTTTCCGTGCAATATGAAAATCCATGATATCATTCCATCATGCCAACCATTTAGTATAATAAAGAACTACTTTAAGGGATTGTCTTGTCTACACAGTCTTCTTTGAGACTATGTTAAGGAGAGCTGTCATTATTCATGTCACACAAATACAATTTACATCAATTTACTGGCTACAGACACATGTACGCTCTCAGTGTCAGCCCAAGGATCCTAAGGACTTTACAATTAACTCTTTGAGTGCCAGAGGGGTACTTGCATACCCCTCTGGCACTCAAAGGGTTAAAAAAAGCAAGAACATTCTAAGGCTGATGTACTAAGAAAAAAATGGAGCACCTGAGGAGCAAACCAAATTGCACCATAGGTAGCAAATACAAATTCCCCAAATTCCAATTAATAAAAAAAAAAAAAATGGGAATTTTAACCCCTTGAATGCTAGAGAGGATTCCTGAACATTACTTAGTATTAAAACTAATAAAATTAATTAAATTAAAATACATTTTTATTTGCTCCCTGTGCTGCAGTTGGTATGCCCTAATATCTGTTAAAGGGGATCTTTCACCCCTTTACAACTTTGCCTAAATCGTTTTGTCATATATTGTAGATAATGAAAAGTGTATACATTAAAAAACAAACAAAAAACGCTTGTTTGCCGAAATTAAAAGAATAAATGCAGCTCTTTACCTACTTCTGGGCACACTGCCGTTACCTGATCTGTACCACAGTCTGCCGCTCTGCCTCTCGCTATCCAGCCTCCTCAGATGATGGAGGCTTTGTCTCTATCCAGCATCCTCCCATAAAGGAGGCTTTCCATCTGTAAGCTGAAGCGCTCTTATTGGCAAAGACTGATTTCTGGCCAATGAGAGTGCTCCAGCTTACAGACAGAAAGCATCTGTCATTGGTGGAGGCTGGATAGAGAGAGGCAGAGAGGCAGACTGTGGTACAGATCAGATAACCACAGTCTGCCCGGAAGTAGGTACAGGGCTGTAGTTATTCTTTTAACCCTTTGAGTGCCAGAGCGGTATGGAATGCATTGGAAAGCAATAGGTGTGATGATGTATCGCAACATTCTATAATCTCTTTAGTTACTATAAAATACACCCATTTTAAGGGCCAGTAGTTGTGGACCCAGCCTCTGTGACATAAAAGGACAAGAATCTAAATGATTGGTCACTCAAAAAATACCCTTAACAAAATTCAAAACCTAAAGAGTATGTATAATTGTACCATAGGTAGTCGATTAGTACCATGTTAGCCTTGGAATAAAGTAATTAGAGTAAAAGTGAAACTTTTATTGGCTAGTTCTTATCTGCCGTCACATTGCCAATAAATGTATTATATATAGTGATGAGTGAGCATGCTCGGCCGAAGCTCGGTTCGGCTCGAGCATCGCTGTGCTCGGCACATGGCGGTACTCGTACGAGTACCGCATGTGCTCGCCCGCCATGTTCGGGTCTCCTCCCCGCACGTTTCGCGGCTGCTGCGCAGCCAATAAACGTGCGGGGAGGCTCTGACATCAGTGTAATGCCAGCAGCCATGTTGGCTGCTGGCATTACACTGATTGGCTGGCCAGAACCCGTGATCGGGTGCTGTATAGCACCCGACGCGCGAGTTCGGCTCATTCTTAGCCAGGGAGAGATGCGCTCAGGCAGGGAAAGTCAGTGTAGGGAGAATAAAATTGTTGGAACTCTTTCAAGACCCAAAAGTCCTTTTTAGGACTGTTGTGTGTGGGGGCAGCATTTATATTTTGTTTGGGGGGGCACAATTTCCTTTTTTTTGTGGGGGGGATATTAGTAAGGTGACATATAATACTAGATGCACAGGAAGTCAGTGTAGGGAGAATAAAATTGTTGAAACTCTTTCAAGACCCAAAAGTCCTTTTTAGGACTGTTGTGTGTGTGGGCAGCATTTAATTTTTTTTGGGGGTGGCAGAATTTCATTTTTTTGTGGGGGGGGACATGTTCTAAGGTGACATTGTACTAGGTGCACAGGGACAAATATTTCACAGTGCAGTGACAAGCTGACATATTCTGTTAGGTGCACAGGGCCAATGATTTTACAACGCAGCGACAAAAAGGGCCATTTTAAACGTGTGCCTAGCCATAGATTATTGTCACATTCTGTTTAGTGTGCAAATTCACAAATTAATGTCACATATTCCGTTCACTGTGCCTAGCCGCAGATTAGCGTCACATTCTGTTTCGTGTGCCTAGCCGCAGATTAGCGTCACATTCTGTTTCGTGTGCCTAGCCGCAGATTAGCGTCACATATTGTTTAGTGTGCCTAGCCGCAGATTAGCGTCACATATTGTTTAGTGTGCCTAGCCGCAGATTAACGTCACATATTGTTTAGTGTGCCTAGCCGCAGATTAGCGTCACATATTGTTTAGTGTGCCTAGCCGCAGATTAGCGTCACATTCTGTTTCGTGTGCCTAGCCGCAGATTACCGGCATATATTCCGTTTAATATGAAGAAGGCGGGTAAAAAGGGACGGGGAAGTGGACGTGATCCTGATAGTTCAAGTAAATATACAGCAAATACTGTTTGGTAACAATTTTTCGCCTAAAATCGTTTTTATCTTCCTTTTTGTGTGTTTTAGGTCAGTCTGTAAAAATGGCGTACTACGGGCGAAACATCGTTCCCAGCAGCGACGTTGGAGTCCAAGATGCATCCAGACATCCTCCCTATGCTGTCCCTGAACCATTTCTGTGGTGTTTCCATCATTTTCTGACCTTTTCCTATGAACCAGGCACCCTCCCCTCATCAGAGCAGGGGGTGCCTGGTGTAATGCTCGAGTCCTCCCATTGACTTCAATGGGGCTCGGGTGCTCGGCCGAGCACTCGAGCCTCCAGGGGCGCTCGGCCAGAGCACCCGAACACCCGAGCATCGGGGTGCTCGATCATCACTAATTATATACTAACACCCATGTGTGGTGATATCACAAGATTGTGCAACATCCTCCGGTACTGGAGAAGGAACGAACCTTTGTTGGATGGCAGGTCATTTTTAGCTACTACCAAATTCCTGCTTTATACTATGACAGCCCATGACATATTGAGAGATATCATTTGTACTCTGAGAAATAACTATCATCAGCACACAAGGGGTTAAAGAGATTTTTATCTCCTAAAAACAATTTTGATGATAATGAAAGAACTTTCAAAATCACCTGCATGTTGTATTTGCCATTTTTTATTTAGAAACATGTTGAGCGATTTAGATTTATAGATGACACTAATTAAGGCATGCTGCGCTGTCACTTCCTGTTTTAGCCTTATATTACCTCCCCGTAGTCCCGAGGGGGATGGGTAAGGCACTGATACAGTAAATCCCTTCATGGCAAACCTTAAAGAGATAGTAATGTTATGAGAAAAAGTCATATCTGATTAATCATTATCATTTTGTAGAATTCTTTTTACCTGAGTAATTGTCCATAATGGTGCAATTGTCTTTGAATTTTAAATTAAAGTTTCCGCATCCCACTCCTTTTTCCCAGCATCACACAGAGTCTCCACATGTCTGAAAGTCAGACCGGAGAGATCGCAAAGAGGGACAATATTGTGTCAGTATAAGAAAAGCCTGTTCGACTTCATGAAGTGGGGTGCAGGTTTTTCCATATACTGAGAGACAGAATATTGGCCCTCGTTGCGATCAAGTGACCAGATTTCAGATCTGAGGAGACTCTGCATGACATAAGGAAAAGGAGCGGGGGTGGAAACTTGAAATTAAAATTAAAAGATGACTGCACCAATATGGAAAATTGCAAAGGTAAAGAGAATTATAAAAAAGTATAACAATTAATCAGATATGACTTTTTATCGTAGCATTACGATCTCTTTAAGTAATGTAATGTATAAATCTAAGTATCTCAAAAACTAGTTTTTTAAACAAAATGCTGAGGACATGGCTCAGTTGTTTAATTTACCAGCTGTACAGTCTGTTCAAATCTCAAGGCTGCAGGTTCTCGTCCCAGCAATGTCATCTCAGCCTTTCATTCCTCCAAAACAGATAAAATGAGAACCATTAAATTGGGTAGTAAATAATAACATCAATAACCCAGGACATACTTGAAATTTAGATATAATCCCAATGTGTCCTTCCTGGTAAAATACTTTGTTATTACTGAAATAAAATACTAACAGCCTCATTGTCTGTAAGGACACATTTCAATGCACTATTATCCTCTTAACCCTTTGAGTGCCAGAGGGCACGGAATGCATTGCTTTGCAATGCATTCCGTACCCCTCTGGCACTCAAAGGGTTAAAGGGATAGTAATGTTTCACAATAAAAGCAGCTTCAATTAATCTTCATAGTATTTGGGCCATGGAGAGTGTTATTTCAATACTGTCAGAGTTGTAGTTCAAGAGTAATTGAATGATAAAATATCCCCTTCCCACCCCTTTTACTGATGTAACACTGCTCACCTCAGAGCAGCAAGACTGTCTGGATGGATCACAGAGAGGGACAATCTTCAGTGAGCATAAGGAAAAACCTGAAAAACCTGTCAAGGGGGACAGGGTTTTCCTTATGTTCACAGCTGTGAGCTGTCCGGTCAAGAGACCAGATTTCACATCTGAGGGGAGGCTGCGTAAACTAGATTAAAGGGTATTGAAATAACACGCTCCATGGCGCAAATACTATGAAGATTAATTAGAGCTGCTGCTTTTTTTAAACATTACAATCCCTTTAGATGCTAGAACCTCTTCAACCCTAATGCAGTGCATTACAGAACTTTCTACACTCCAAGTGGTTTATATTGTTGAATTTAGATTTCTCCATAAGAGGTATTCCAGGTCCCTATCAACCAGAATAAGAGTTTTACAATTTCATTTCTATATAATAATTCTCTAAAACGCGTGTAACACCGCGACATGCGCAGTAGAGACTGCCCGCACCGCGGCTGTATCAGACGTGGCGCGAGGCAGTCTCCACTGTGCGTGACTGCCCCACGACCGAGTGGCAGTGGCACTGTGGCCCGTGTAACAGGCTATTCAACTAGTTTGTAATAAATGCTAAATTATGTGTGTATATTTTCACTGTTATGGTCGATGTAAAAGCACCTAATTGTTATTAAAATTAACTAGTCACTTGTATAAATAGATTACATATATTTCTTACATATAGATCATCAATGTATCTGTCTGTAAAGAAGGGATGGACAATGTGAGGCCCTACTGTAAGACTACAACTCCCATCATTCCCGTCTAGTTGGTGGCTGGCAAGGAATGATGGAAGTTGTAGTCTGGCAGCATATGGAGGGCCTCACATTGCCGATGGTTGGAACTTTCAAAATAAGCTGATCCTGAGAGTTTTGAAATATCAACCCTTTTGAGCTCCAGAGGGGTATCCAACACATGCACTGGATACCCTTTTCAGTAACATAGTTGATGAGGCTGAAAAAAGACATGCGCCCATCAAGTCCAGCCCATGCCAAAAATACCCCTGATGATCCAGAGGAAAGCAAAAAAAAAAAAATCCCTCTATTTACAATTTAACCCCAAGTGGGTAAAAAATGTCCTTCCTGACTCCGAATGACAGTCAGATATTTCCCTGGATCAACAACCTATCTGCATTGAAGCCATCTGTCATCATTTTCAATATTGCTCTGGGCTAGATAGGCATCCATTGCTTTTTTGAAAGCAGTTGCATTATCTGCAAGTACAACATCCCGAGGAGAAGAATGCGATAGCTTTACTGCCCTTACTGTGAAGAATCCCTGCCTTTGTTTTAGTCGAAAGCTGATGACCTCTTGTTATTAGCTCAGCTCTTTGCTCTCAGCTCTAGATAGATTCTAGATGATATGTCTCTTGGTCTAATCGTCAACATATCTGGGACCTTCCTTCTGTGGAGCCCCCGGAGAAGGATCATGGGCTGCGACCAGGCTTATATGAGGAATTACTCAGGAAACTCACCACAGCCAGTGAATCAGCCTCCATCCACTAAATATCAGAATCTCTGGGGCAGATCCAGAAAATTTCCAGGTATGCCAGTCAGTCCACAAGGGGAGTTGCACCACAATCTGGTCCTTATTGATGTCAAACAAGGAGGAGAGTAATGAAACAACCCAAAATTACTATACTCTCCTTGGTGCAAGATGTTACGGAGAGTTGTTGTAAATGGAACCTTTTCAAATTGCTCTAAAGTTATAAGTGGGGTGCCTCAGTGTTCAGTCCTGGGCCCAATGCTTTTTAATTTGTTTATTAATGATCTAGAAGTGGGAATTGAAAGAAGCTTCTCAACCTCTGCTGATGACACTAAGCAATGTAAGGAAATACATACAGAGCTGGATGTTTTTTCTCTGTAGAAGGATTTAGATAAACTGAGTGAATGGGCAGAAAAGTTGCAGGTGACATTTAATGTAGATAAATGTAAAGTTATGCATTTGGGTTGTAGAAACAAACATACTACATATACTCTAAATGGGAAACCACTTGTGGAATCCTCATTAGACAAAGATTTAGGAGTACTGATAGACAATAGACTTCACAGCAGTGTGCAGAGACACGCAGCTGCTGCAAGATCAAATAGGGTACAATCCTGCATAAAAAGGGTATAGATGCAAGGGATACTAATATTATCCTACCGCTGTATAAATCCTTGGTTAGGCCTCATCTGGAATATGGAGTACAATTTTGGGCACCAGTTTTTAAAAAAGACATTATGGAACTGGAAAAAGTGCAGAGACGTGCAACAAAACTGATAAAGGGATTGGAGGATCTGAGTTATAAAGAGAAACTATGCTTGTTTACGTTAGAGAAGAAACATTTAAGGGGTGATATAATTACCATTTACAAATATATTCGAGGTAAATACCAATGAACTATTTACTCATAAAGCTGAAAGCAGAACAAGAGGTCATCCATTAAGACTAGAGTTAAGACACTTTTGACTAAAACAAAGGCAAGGATTTTTTTTACAGTAAGAGTGGTAAAATTATGAAATCCTTTGCCTCTGGATGCTGTGCTTACAGATATTGTAACTGCTTTAAAAAAAAATCATGGATACGTATATCTTGCACATGATAATGTTGAAAATTATGCCAGTGCAGACAGGACGTTGATCCAGAGAAATATCTGTCATTTGGAGTATAAAAAGGTATTTTTTTCCCCACTTAGGGCTGAATTGGAAATGGCTTCAATGGTTTTTTTTCACATCCTTGGGATCAACAGGGATGATTTGGCATGGGCTGGACTTGATGGACGCATGTCTTCTTTGAGCCTCATCGACAATGTTACTATGTCTATTTTTGTCCTAATTAGCTAGGAAATAAGTAACAGACAGGTTTAAGACAAACAGCAGAATATTATTAGTACATCCCTCTGTAACCTGATGTTTCAAGTCAGTTATTGCTTTTGACAGCTAAACAAGCGTGCAATTTCTATCTTCATCAGCATATTAATTACATTTCCATTTCACTGCACATCATACCTTGTTTTTGTAAATTACCCTCCTGACAGAAAATATTAAAATGCTTAACTGATTTATTTTGATTATATTTTGATACTCTGACTACTACTGAGTAGGGATGGATTAAAGTTTTTGCCTCAACACGGCACGCCATTCTGTGTTTTTGAGGGTTGCATTGTGGGGGATGAGAGGGAGAAAGTTACGGCACATGGCTGGGAAAGCCAAGGTACATGTATTAACAGCAGCACAGATGAGGAGGAGGAGGGATGTGAAGAAAGGTTTGCTACTATCTACCACACTTGGGATCACTGCTATGACCAATAAGTAAAGTGTATCAATAATCTGAGAAGGATAACTTACATTTGACACAGAGATGATAATGGAAAAAGTACCGTAGGAATATTATATATATATATACACAAAGTCACATTAATCAAACCATGCCAGTCCACCGCCACTACCATAACACATCTGCTGCATTGTAGGTTCTAACTTTTTGTTTTTTTAATCTGTTGACATCATGCTGCCCTTTTATTTTGTTGGAAACAGAAACTTTAAATAACTTATGGCACGTGTTGCACCCTGCTAGAATATGTGCCAATGTCACCTAAGCAGGAAGTTAGTGTTCTAGGCAAAGGCACTCTTCCTGATAACAATTTTTTCAAGGCATCTGAAGCTGTAGGACTCTGACTTTCAGCTATATATTTACCCACTGAAGACCTCACAGGAAGTAATATTGTGGCGGAAATACTCCCCCGTAGGAAACATAGGCAAAAATTTTGTTGGCAGTGGTGAAAAGGAGAAACATTTTACAGTGGTGAAAAGGGGAAAACTGAAAATGCTTTTCAGGTCTGTTCTCTTTGGAGGAGACTTACTGAAGGAATCACAAAGATATGTTTCCTTCACAGTGAAGTCCTAGAAACCTCAACTATATCTATATCAGGGCTCAAAATTTCCACTCTCCACTAGCCAATGCGAGTGAAAATTTAGCCCTGGCGAGTAGAAATTCAGCCCTGGTGGGTATGCTATGGCTTGCAGTGGCGAGTAACTTTTCGGGTCTGGCTAGTAGCAAAGGACTTAAAATTTTAAGCCCTGTCTATATACTATCTTTTTTATATATAATTAATAGGGTACAGCCTCTGGAGTAGTGTAAGTAGCACTGACCTAGATCATCCTGGGTAGAGGGAGATCCCAGGGTTGTCACTGAGAAATCAGGAGCTTAAAGTTAAGTATATAGTGATCTATCAGAAATGGTTCTGGGTTCTAAGCCTGGAATACAGAGGAGAAGAGGGTGTGGTGGCCCACCAGAATCTGATATGGGTCTTCTAGGGAGAATGAAGGTCCCAGGGTCCTCCTTCCCACTGGGGAAAGGATGCAAGTCCCCTCAAAGCGCCTCTGTGGATTGAACCACAACGGTTTTCCTTCTGGGCAGTTTACAGAATTGAATTCTTCCCAGAAGAGCAAGAGATCTTTATTTCCATGAGAGCAGGTAGCCTGGAACAACCTGTGATAGTGTGAGCAGTGAGCTTGCTTGTTTGGTTCAGCTTCTCAGTACGTTGTGTTCCTGAAAATCCATGGCTCACAATTTGAAATATTATGTGGCCCACCTACATCTGATCCACATGGTCCATGCCCTGGTGAGTGTCAACTGAATTAGAAGTAGGTAACTGATGTACAGGGGTCACAGGGTCTAAGCTTAGCTAAAGTACCATCTCCTTTCAGTCTTAGCAGATCGCATACATTTCATTAGTTCACAGCCTTAAAGGGGAAGTAACACCTCCTGATAATCACCTCCCACTTACCTTATAATGGCCATACAATCCTAACTCAAACTTATTAATAATACCCTCTCTTCTTGGTTTGAGTAACAAAATCTTCAATCAGTGCCTTTAAGGACCAGAGGAATGTGCAACATATTCAGGGGTAAAATCAGTGCAAAGAAAATGTATACCCTATGAGACATATGAACAAAGGTAAAAAAAAAAATTGCAGTACCTACCAACTACAGTATATTTTGCCATCTCCCAAAATACTTTTAAGAAAATGTAACAGAGTTGCAGTAATTCTATCAACCACAAGGTGGCATGTGTGTGATACTTGAAACATGGCTTAGCTGACAGTAAGTTAGATAAATGCTCCTGTATTTTCCACAAAAAGTATCACTTGGTCACTTATTGTAAAGCTCTTCTGGGCAAAGTGTCTCTGAATCCTCCACTGGACCTGATACAAGCTATAAACGGAAGCAAGCCAAAAGCTCCCCGCAATGCACTCAGCACTTCTCCCACTGCTGATAAATGGATACTTTTAACTTTTAGCAGAGGTGATTGATTAAAGTGGTGAATGGTTAACCTTTGGAGTGCTGGGGAGGGGGCTTGATGTATTGAGCACCTGTCTGGCACTGAAAAGTTTGCAAAATAAAGCAAGTGGTGTTTAATTTTAATTAACCCCTTGGATGCTAGAAAGGTCTCCTATACACTGCTTCGCAATGCATTGAAGATCTGTCTAACATATATTGGTTTAACCCTGTGAGTGTCAGAGATATCTACTGCACTGCAACAAAATGTGTTGGATAACTCTGGCGTTCAAAGGGTTAAAGTCAAAGCGGATTATTGTTACCATGTAACTAACAATCTCTGACCTCTGCTCAAGGGTGACTCGTCCTTTTAACCTTTTGAGTGCCAGAGGGGTATGCAAAGGGTTAAAGGGCCATTTACACAAAAACATGAGCTGAAACTTTTGTACTGTAAATCAGTTGTACTATAAGGAACAAATACAAATTGATTGATTTAATGATTGATTTAAATGGGATTTTTAACCCACCGCGAATGCCAGAGAGGTTAACATCACATGTTTTGGACACCTCCACAGCATCCAAGGGCTTAAACGCCTCATGTCCCACTTAAACAAGAAGTAGCACCGCCTAATAACAACCTCACCTCACTTAACTGACTATAATATGAAAATCTTAATGACCCTTATAAATTTTAACATGGTGAATTGTTCAAAGAGATGACATCCTCAAATAAGTCCACGATATCATGTGGGTGGAAGTGGACATGACAGTTGCTAGTGGGACCACAGGACACACCCTGCACGGTAATCTTCAGGGATATAACTACAGGAAGGGCAGACGGTGCAGTGTCACTGGGGCCCAGCATCCAAGGAGCCCCATCTGCCCCAGGGCCCAATACTTTGTAGCCTCTGTGAAAATACATTTGTGTTAGGGGGCCCACAGATATGTTTGCACCAGAGCCATCCAATGAATAGTTACACTACTGGTAATCTTAACCCCTTAAGGACTGGCCGCATGAGCCTGACCAGCACTTAAGGACCAGGGACCATTTTTTTTTAATTTGTGAACCCTGTGCAGGGCTCAGTGAACGGCATGCAGCCACGTGGGGAGCCCTGACTTCTGTGACGGTCCTGGCACGTCATGGGTCCTTATCGCATGTCGGACCCATGACGTGTCAGGACCATCAAGGGTCATTAAGGGGTTAACCAACGACATAACTAGTCACATTTTTTGGGCCTTTCTATAAAAAAATACTTTCAGAGACATGGCTAGAACCTGTTGGGCCCTAGGGCAGCATACAAGGGCCCCGGTGCAACTGCACCTTCTGCACCCCACCCGTAGTTAAGCCCCTGTATTTAACCCTTCATGGACCAGAAGGGTGTGCAAATAATTTCTTTGCAAAGCATTGCACTCCTCTCTGCCCTTAAAGTAAATTGACCAGACCTCACCTTTAAAGGGGTAGTAACTCTTCTATTAAAGTGCAGCTCCGAGTCTTCTTTATTTATTTTAATATGTAGCGCTATATTTTTTTACATGCAGGTTTGTAGTTCAAGCACTATTCAAGCCGAAAGGATCCCCCTCCCTCCCCTTCTTGCTTCCTCCCATGAGATCTGGAATCAGGTCATGGGACCGGACGGATGCAGCAAGGGATAATCTTCAGTCAGTAAGTATATGGAAAACCTTGCCCACTTGATGGAGGAGGGCAGGATTTTCCTTTTGCTTACTGAAGATTGTCCCTCGCCGCTCTCCATCTGGACCAGACTGAGAGGATCAGTGACACAGGGGAAAGGGGGGGGGGGGATCCTTTCAGCTTGAAGAGCTTTTGAACTACAACACTGTAAGTAATTAAATATAGCGCTACATGTTAAGAAAAGAATAAAGAAGACTCAGACCACCACTTTAATACTAGTATTACTATCCCTTTAACCAGCAACACAGTGTTCAAAGCAGCCCTGCTGTATGCATGGTTCACATGTTTCTGGGTAAAGGTGAGGCCTGGTTCCCCATCTTAAAGGGTTAAGTAGGCTCTTGCATTCTGCTTGCTTTGGTTTGGAAAACCTGCCAGAAACTGTCATGCACAAGAGCAAAATTCATGGGGGCTCTTACAATTTATGGCCAGGCAGGTATGTGGAGGGTCATTCTCATTTAATTCAATGAAAAAAGTCATTCATTACTTGCGGTGCACTTGATTTGTTCCAGAATTTCTCAACTTTTAGAATATTGCCTAAACAAGTCACAATGCTCTGGAGACCTTTTCCTAATGAGTTAAACAAAGGTACTCTTAATGCTGGGAGTTGCTTCTTTTGAAACGTATTATAGAGGTAACTTGGCATTTTGCAGACGCGGTAACAGAAACAAAGAAATATGGGCCCAAAAAATTATTAAACCCAAATTCTAACAAAAACAAAAAAAAAAATACAAGGGTGATGTGGAATAACTTTTAAACGAAGCATCTCCCTGCTGTAGAAGTAACCTTTATTGCCAGCTAACATACCAGTTTCCTAGCCAGATTATTTAATACTTCATACACTGGAAAAATCTCTGGTATGGAAAGAGAATTCTATTGTTCAAATATCAGAAGTTAGGGCAGTTGTTCTCAAACTGTCTCCTATAGAATCACAGGGCTGTCTGAAGAAGTACGCAATAAAAGGAAAAATGCATTATGTATAACTATAAAAATACACTTTTATTAAAAACTAAACATAAATAGAGAATAAAATATCAAATGTTTAATATTGGCATAATCGCCTATCAAAAGTCTACAACTGCATATATATAAATATGTATCTCAGCTTGACAGGAGAGGTGATAGGCCAATATTACAAAAAAAAAAAAAAAAAACAATAAATAATACACAATGAAAACACCTGATTACCAGCTGGACAGCACAGTACTGAAACACTGTGTATCCAACTGTATCAGTATGTACTGCTACAATGTAAAATATTCTACTATGCAGACTGAAATCCTATATTAACTATGCTAAGATAAAAACAAGAGGGAAGAACAAGGGGAAGGAGAGGGGCGCCCCTTGTGTTGAACCCGGATAACTGGAAGACACCTTCACCACTCACCCAGATGTGAGATACTCACAAAATAAATTGCTGTTCCAACACTTATGTGGGGAAACAGCACAAATCGCTTTAGGGGATATATATTAACCCCAGACACCTCAGCATGTAGGTTTTTCAGGATCAGAAGGCAGCTCCTCTTCAAATCGCTCTCCCACAACGATAGACCATAGGAAATAACAAAGAAGACAAGGAGAGGGCGCCAATAGTGTAGTAACGTATGATTCCAAATATAAAATATATATATTAAAATATACTCACAAGAGAGATGGTCACTTAGACAGTTTATATGACAGAAGTTTTTTTCAATTTATCTTTGATAAAGTGGCACGTTGTAGCCACGAAACGCGTTAGAGTTTTAGACTTCTGTGTCTATTTATATCATTTTTAAGTTGTAATAAATATTTTTAAGTATTATGTTCGTGGAGCCTTGTGGAATATTTTAGAGTTTGACATCTGGAATTCCGATTATCCTGAGCGGAGACAGGAATACTTTCTCCGTATGCATATTTGTCAGTTTCTTATCTAACTGACCATCTCTCTTGTGAGTATATTTTAATATATATTTTATATTTGGAATCATACGTTACTACACTATTGGCGCCCTCTCCTTGTCTTCTTTGTTATTTCCTATATTAACTATGCTGGCCAGCACTATAATAAAAAATATTTAGTTGTATAGTATAGTTTGAAAAAGTGACTATATCAGAGTCACGAAAAGCATTACATTGTAACATTAAATGTTATGTAACACTTTTAGTGTTGCTAAGACATATATGCCTTTTATGTTTTTTTAAATAAATTTGATACTATCATTGAGCACGATCCTTTCCTGGTGAGTCCTTTTGTGGATACTGAAGTAGAGATTATATCTACACTCCCATCAGGGAGAAACACCGAGCAGGGATGAGTGGTGTACAAGAAATCCCTGCACGCGATTTGAAACACGGTGTATGGACTAATCACCAGTTCTGCATATTCTGTGAGTACTACATTTTGCATAATATTGTAGCTCTAGCGCTGTAAATCTTCATTGGTCGCACTGGTACTTGTTTCCTTTTCTTTTACTTTCCGGTCCATATTGGTGAGATACATCGTGGCGAACTAATCAGACTCAGATGAGCAGCTGAACTACTGATGTTTAAGTGAAATACCCAAGTGGAAATGGGGCTCAATAATTTCTTCCATCTGCGATTCCAGTCTAACTTACACGTATGTGTTTGTTAGACCATTTCCAAATGTGAGTACCCCCTTGATAAGGGGTTATACAAGTGGATTGGTTTGCTGGTATCAACATACTATTCTATGAGGTGCCCAGTGACAATGCCCCCTGGTGTCCAGGCAGTTTTTCTATTTCATTGCATGGGAAAGGTGAGGCACTGATTACCTTTCTCCACGGAATGTGATGGTAACAACTGCAGTACCTTTGTGACAGTTTGAACTGTAATAACATTTGAATAAAATTATTTATGGCAATGGGAGTAATATTGGGTTTACTCCGTGGGAAAGACCATACAGTACATATTTCTTTCACAGTAAACTGTTTATGATCCTGTAACAATCAAAATAACGAAGAGCTACAATGCGTTGCTCCCTCTGTGCGTAACAGCACATGCGCAGTACAGACTGCCTGAAAGATGCAGTCATGCGCAGTAGGACTGCACTAATGCGTCAGCTTCCAGTCAGAGGCACTGCTGATCCGGAGTGGGGTGCTCCATACGGCCCACCTCCCCCGGCTCCCGGGCAGCAGCCGAGGCTTCTGGCTGGCACTTTGGCCTGTGTACACGGGCCTTCAATACTAGTATAAGATATAACAATATAAGATGGACAATCCAAGCTTTCACGAGTAACCTCATTGTGTATCACTAAAACAGGAGTAGGCAGCTTGCGGGCTGTCCAGCTATTGGGAACTACAACTCCCATCATCCTCAAACAGCCGATGTTGTCTCCAAAAGCTGGAGAGCCACAAATTGCCTACTCCTAAACAGGTTTGCTGGTTGGTTCTTCAAAAGGAAATGGTAACATACAGAACACTAATACTGTGGATTCTACTGAGATCTCCAGCACATCACATTAGAGACCGTTCTATCATCCAATGGGTTAATAATAATAATTAGCACATCAGCCTGAGTACTGTTGTAATCAACAGTGGCAGCTGGATATCATTTAAATAATTTTCTTTTGTGTCTGTGATTAATGTAATTGCTGCTGAATTAGATTCATCAGCTCTTAGTTGGATGCACGGGAAGGAAGACATCTCTGACAATCTGAGCCATTTTACATCCGATCCGCTTCTTTCAGTGAGTCTTTGATCTTGTTGCTCATGCAGATTGAACGATACTAAGCTCCTTTCATGTGATATGAGTTCCATTTTTCAGTGATGACTGATCAAGATGTCACTGGCAATTCTGAATTTCAGAAACGAGAAGTGTGTTGCACTTGGTTTAGGGGTCTATTTAATAAAATAGCAGTATTTCAGTGTGAAAAATGTGATGAGCTTAACTTGTTAACATTAGTGCCGGTGATTTAAAAACTGACCAATATTTACATTATGGAAATGTATATTGCAGAAGATTCAGAGAAATACTGCTCTTCTTGAATTGACTTAACACAGACTTATAAAGTAGCTTCATCAAGTTCCTACAGCCAATCATGGTTGACTGAATGTGAGGGATGACCCCGCATTACAGGTCTGTGTCTATACAAAGCACTTTCTGCAACTCCCTAGGGGAGATGCACTAAAGGTCAGTGAGGGACCAGGAAGGAGATCCTGTGTCGGATCAGTGTCAAAGGCACATCGCCAGTTGGCACTAATGTGTCTTCGACATTATATCCCCGTCAATCTGACAATAATCTGCCCACATCACCATCATTCTGTCATGTCTTCGATAGGTTTACAAATTTTTACTTAACACATCAACAATGGCTTATTTCCATATGCACAAACAAATTTGGTTTTTGACCCTTTATCTAACTGAGCACAAAAGCTCCATTAATAAATCTTTACCTGATTCTTTAAAACTCCACTTGACTACAGGAGAGTGAGGATAGTGCTCCATCAGCAGATCTGCTCCCCTGGGAACAGACCTGCCAGAGATGCTGGGGAGGTCCAATGGGGAAGCAGAAAAAGAGACTCCAAATCCTTGGTCCTTTCCTAAGAAATGCTGTCCCCATAGATCCACTGTATTGGTCTTGAAAGCCCAGAACAGAAGATCTATGTAGACTGCTTACATAACAAAATGAAATCCACAGCTTGGATTCTAGCCAAGCACCCCACCCTCCCCCACCTAAATGTCCGACAGGAGCCATTTGGGGGCTGCAAAGTGCATGCCATGTTTTTTTAGTATGTTTGCTCCCATTACAGCAGACAGTATAACCTCATGGCAGCACACATAATAAACTCATGTATCAGCAGACTTTGTCTCCCATAGCATCAGACTTTGTAAAATCCCCATAGCAGCAGATGTAGTAAATTCATGTAGCAGCACATTTTGTAAATTGTGATAATTGTCATTTAAGGATTAGAAGAGGTTTACTGTAATATTGTTAAAGTGTTCTCTTTAACACAAGTAATCAAGTGTTCCTATTCTTCACTTATGAGGTGTGTCCATTGATAGAGGTAGTTCTACCTTTGTGTTTGTAGTTTTTTCAGGTACATGCTGTAACCCAAATGTGCTGACCTTCCCCTTTCAAAGGAATACATCATCTGCTTCTGTAGCTCTAATATAAGGCATGCTGTTTTCTTTTTTGAAAATGATATCAAGATGAAGACCACCCCAGCAGAGACTAATTACTTGCATTGCACATGCCTGCAACAGACATTTAGAACAAGAACTAGCCAACAGAAACCACCTAATTCCATGGCAAATGCCTGCAGAGATCTCAATCAAGAGTCAACCAACAGAGATCATCTACTTACTTCTATAGCACACGCCTGCAGTTGAGATCTACAACAAGAGCTAGCCATAGCTGTGGTGAACTAAAGACGCCAAAAAAACATATGTGGTGCACGGGTTGTGAATTTATGTGCTTGTAGTTGCACGGCTCGTGACGCCAGGGTAGTGTTTTACACCACACTCCAGGGGTGAAGCAGGTCTCCTGGGCCCAGCGCTGGGGCAATAAAACACCAGACTGCAGGGTTACGGATAACTGCGTTTACTGGAGAAGCAGGACAGGTGAAATAGTCCATTAAAGCAATGCAGAGGTAAGGCAGGGGCAAGTGCAGAGGTAACAGGGAGCCACAGGGCTTGCTGAGACTTGTAGTAGACTTTACTCTGAATCTTGACTTTACTAGTGACAACTTTAGACTTTACTGTAGTTACTGAAGACTTCTGACTTATGTGGCCACATACACTGTCTGAACCATAGGTCGCTCTTGTACACTCTACCGCCAGGTTAACTAAGGACTTTTGACTAGGATTTTTGAGACTACAGAGCGGAGGCCGCCGTAGGCTAATCACTCACGATAAGTAGTACTCTCTATGGGGCCCATTCACATTCAGCACTTCTCCCCACAGCTCTTCTTGTTGACAGACACAGACTTGGACTTCGACTCCTGTGCGGTGGAACACTGTAGTTGTTTAGCTCCACTGGTTTCCTTCACCTTCTCCTCTGTCTTTATCTCCACACACTTCCTCCAGTTCTCTCTCCTCTCCTCTCACATCCTCTCTCCACAACTTCCTCACTAGACTCCTCTATACTGAACACACACTAGCTTGCTCCTTCCTGTCTGGCTAGCCCAGGGGGCTGCTGAGTCAAAACCTCATTGGCTCCTGTGGTCACATGTTACCCTCTGCACTGCTCACCTTAAAGGCACATGAACAACAAAAATATTACAGTTATACCAACATTATACAATCACACAAATATATACATAACCATGTTTTAAACTACAAGCAACATATACCAGAAAGGACTGGTAAATGTAAGTGTTCAACTCTGGGACATTACAAACTCCCCCACTTTAAATAAGCCGTCCTCGGCGTAGCGTCCTTGAGGGTGATGTTGCTGAAAGTGGAAAAAGTTCACATTGCAGAAAAATGAACAACACAAAACTAGTACCATAACTTTATACTATACTAGACTATAGACATAATACATCTGAAATACATTTTCTGACTATAAACACATTTTTTTTTTTTTTTTTTTTTTAGCTACTGTATTGCATAGCTGACTGAAAATTATACACTTTAACTATCACAGTGCTAATTTCACACACTATATGACTGACTAATTTACATGACTATTAAGGCACTAATAAACATTTTCTCTTTCTCAAAATACTTAATTTACTGTCGATAGCGGGCAGGCATTTGTCCTCGAGTAGTCCTCTGTGATCTTCGCAGCACCACCTCTTCTGGGGTATTATCCGAGTTCATATCAGGGTCTGGCACTTGTTCTGGTTCTTCAACAACTATGGGAGTCCCAGATGGCTCTCCTGGCACCGGTACTATGGTAGGAACTAGTGGCGTTGGTGTGGCAGCAGGCACCAAACAAAAGTAGACAGGTTGTCCAGATGGAAACATGGGTATGTCCATGGCTGGCGCTATCCCTTCATACGGAGGCCTTGTTGGAGCGGGCTCTGGCACATGTTGAGGTGGTGTAGTAACGACCGGCAGGTTCTCCTTGACACACAGTTTTATTCGATTCCTATGTACGACCTGCGGAGCTCTGTCATGCTTTTGTACCTCGTACACGTCCGACTCTGGGTACGGTATGGCGGTAATTGTATAGGGCTCGGTTTCCCATATTGAGTCCAACTTGTCGGTTCTCGGATATTTTCTCATCCACACTTTGTCGCCAATACTTAGAGGTTGGGCAGCAGCATGCCGGTTATACTCTTCCTGCTGTCTCTTCCTTGCCTCACCCATTGTCTTGCTTACAATCTCTTGTGCCTCAAAGATCCTCCTTTGATGATCTGCGACCCAGTCTTGAGATGGTAATGGATTAGGGTTATCAGGGACTTGCAGGCCAAGAGCCCTGTCTTTGGGTAACTGCCCATGTCTCCCCATCATTAGATAGAAGGGGGTGTAACCCGTAGAACAGTGGGTGGTGTTATTGTAGATCTCCATCAACTCAGGCAACAACTGAGGCCACTCCTCTCTTCGGGTGACTGATGCTGTTCGCAACATGTGAATGACCACCTGATTGACACGTTCACACAGTCCATTTCCTTGCGGATGGTAAGCAGTGGTTCTCAGCTTCTTACAATCATGGAACTGACACAACTCTTGGAATATTTGGGCTTCGAATGCTGATCCACGGTCAGTAAGGACTGATTCTGGGCAACCGAAGGTCTGAACCCACTTGGTATAAAACATCCGAGCAGTGGTTTTGGCAGTGAGATCTTTGACTGGAATAACAACAACCCATTTGGAATAATGGTCTACCATCGTCAGTGCGTGGGTATACCCTGATCGGGTAGGGGCCAACTTCACATGATCCAATGCGACTATTTGGTTCGGTCTTTGACTGTGGATGGGATGGAGTGGCGCTCTGGCATTCCTACACCCACTTTTGGTAACATTACAGGTGGAGCACTCGTTGCACCAACGTTCAATGTCTCCTCTCATCCCTATCCAATAGAAACGTTTCCGGATGGTGGTCTCGGTTTTGTGGACCCCGAAATGTCCTGACTGGTCATGGTATGCACTGAGGACCATGTTTGCGTCCCTCCTGGGAACCAAAATCTGATGAAGTCTCTCACCAGAGACGGGATCTAGAGAGTTCCTGTATAACAGTCCTTTCTGTAGGAACAACCGTTTCCTCTGTCGCCAGAGACGTTTGAGTTCAGGGTCAGCATGGTTATGACGTAGGCGTATCGGCACCTTTCTTGCCAGGAGGTAATCGAGTAAGTCTCCCATGACTCGGCTTTCATCTTGGAGGGTCTTCCAGGTGGATAGGTCATCAGAAACCCTCTCTGGCATTGGTTCACTGTCTATGACGGCAGTAATAGCGTTTAGATCGGCAAACCGGTTGTAGAAGGGCGGCATTTTTACATCTTCCCACAGGTCTTCCTGGGGCGGTTCCTCACCATCAGCCAATCGTGAGAGGACATCAGCATTGACATTCGATTTGCCACTTCTGTACTTTATGGTGAAACAATAGTTGGATAGCCTGGAAGCCCATCTTTGCTCAATGGCACCAAGTTTCACAGTGTTGAGGTGTGCCAATGGATTGTTATCTGTATAGACTGTGAACGGAGTAGCTGCGAGGTAATCTTTGAATTTCTCAGTAATGGCCCACACAAGGGCTAGAAGCTCCAGCTTGAAGGAACTATAATTGTTGTCATTCCGTTCGGCACCTTGCAGATTCCGACTGGCATAAGCGATTACTCGCTCTTTATTGTCTTGCACTTGAGACAGTACTGCTCCCAGACCTTGGAAGCTAGCATCGGTGTAGAGCCGGAATGGTTGACTGTAGTCCGGATACGCCAGAATTGGCGGTTGCGTAAGTAAATACTTTAAGGCCTGGAAGGCGGTTTCCTGTTCTTCGGCCCAGGCAACAGGGAGTCTTCCATTGTAGTTCTCTTTTGTGCAACCCCGTAGTAGAGCAGTAAGCGGTTCTGCCACTTGTGCAAAGTGAGGTATGAAACGGCGGTAATAGCCGGCAAACCCAAGAAAGCTTCTGATATCTTTCACAGTGGTCAGGGTAGGCCAATCTTTGACTGCAGCCACCTTATCAGGGTCAGGCTGGACTCCTTCTGCACTCACGACATGGCCGAGGTAGTTCACTTTCGGCTTGAGTAGGTGACATTTTGAAGGCTTTATCTTAAGCCCATGCTGTATCAGCACGGCGAAGACGTCAGACAGATGCTTGAGGTGTTCTTGGTAAGTTTTTGAGTAAACAATGACATCGTCCAAGTACAGGAGGACACTTTGAAAGTTCATATGGCCGAGACACCTCTCCATCAAACGCTGGAAAGTAGCTGGGGCATTGCACAGCCCAAACGGCATACTCTTAAACTCGAAGAGTCCCATGGGAGTGGTGAAAGCAGTCTTCTCCCGGTCCTCAGGCGCCATGGGTACCTGCCAGTAGCCACTGGTCAGATCCAGAGTGGAGAAATAGGCGGCTGAGCCCAATGCAGTGAGCGACTCTTCGATGCGTGGCAGTGGATACGCATCCTTGTGCGTGATATTGTTGAGTTTACGATAGTCCACACAGAATCTGATGGTTCCATCTTTTTTCTTGACCAAAACTAATGGGGCGGCCCAAGGACTCTCGCTCTCTTGTATAACATCCGCTTCCCTCATTTCAGCCAGCATTTTCTTAACATTTTGGTACATGGCTGGCGCAACTGGTCGATGTCTTTCCTTGATTGGTGGGTTGTCACCCGTGAGGATGCGGTGTTGAATCAATGAGGTCTTCCCAAAATCGGTGGGGTATTTGCTGAAGGCCTGGTGGTGTCTTTTCACAATGTTTAGGACTCCGTTGGTTTGATCTGGAGGAGTGGTGACATCTCCTACATTCAGTTGCGTCCACCAGGGCTCCGGATTGGACTTGCTTGAGTCCCTTGCGGCCGTGACCACTTCCTGCTTGACAACAAGTTGCTCTTTTAGGACATCCTCTGGTTGGAGGAGGTAGAGCTGGGCTACAGCGGTGTACTTGCATAGGATGGTGGGCGTGTCGCCCAGGTTCACCAACCTGACGGGTACTCGTCCATTGGAAATGGTCACAAGGCTTCTGGCGGCCTTGACTAGTGGATAGTCCTCTATCTGAATGGGTTCTAAGAGGGCTTGATAGTCCCGATTCCTGATGCCCGGACGGGCGCGGCACCACAAAATGGTTTCAGCATTAGGTTGCAAGGTCACCGGCTGGGTGTCTTGGATCCGTATACGGCACACTTCTCCCTTGTTATTGGCGAATCTTTGTTCGGCTTTTAACGCCTTGAGATGGTGCTGCACGGCTTGCCTGTATGAGGGAGAAGCAGAGGGCAAAGAAGCATACAGGGCATCCATAATTTCCATAAAACAATGCCTCATTATATTCATTCCTAATATGAAATCAGCAGCACCTTCATCAGTAACATTTGTAACTATGACACCTTGCCCATTAAACTTTTGACTTCCCACCTGAACAGTGGGCTCCCAGTTTGGAGACTGGTTGCCCATTACTTGCTAGTAATCTGAAATCAACATCATCAGTTTTGCATAACACACTAGAGTCCCAATATCGATAGAACACCTTTTTTGGAATAGTCGACACTTGAGAGCCTGTATCCACCAGCGCCTGTAGGGGTATACCCTCGACAATCACAGTTATATTGGGGCAGGGCGCGATGTAGTGGGAGAGCCCGGACTTGGCTTGTTCTGGGGCTGGACCCTGTTGGTGTTCCCCTGAGGGCTGGTCCCAACACTGGCTTTTCCAATGTCCATTTTTCCTGCAATAGGTACAATAGGGTTTTTCACCTCCATGATATCTGTCTGGCGGAGGTGGACGGTAACCTAGATTACGTGGGACAGGTGCATGGGGTGGATCCCTAGGTAAGGATGACTCACAAGATGGCATGACAGGCCTAGTAACAAGTTCTTTGATAGCTTTAGTCAGCTCAGCTATATCCTGCTTGACACTTTGTAACTCAGCGGTTGAGGTGACAGTTTGTATAGCCTGAACTGGTGGTTGAGCAGGAGGTAGGGGTTGGACAGGTGAAGCAATAGCCCCTAGGGATTCCTGACTTGGGGTAGGAACAACAGTGGCACCCTCTAACTCAGTCTCTGACTCCACTACTTGGATGGCAAGTCTTTTAAATGCAGGGAAGGAGATACCCGGGTTCTGGGCGGCCAGCATTTTGAGTTGGGCCTTATCCCATTTGGTATAAACGCCATCAATGAACCTGTCCATTAACACCTTGTTCCCTCTGTCGGGGGGTATCCCATCCAATTTTTGGACAATTTCAAAAGCGTTTTGGAGGACTACTGCATAAGCCCTCAAAGTCTCACCTGGCTTCGGTCGCCGCTCATAAAAACGGAGGCGTACCTCTGAAGGGGCTCGTGTCTCGAACACCTGGTGCAGACCGTCAAAGATCAAGTCAACAGTCGCCTTGTCATCTGCAGGCCAGGTACGGACTTCTTCTAGCACTGGCCCCTGTAGTTGTCCCATCAGCAACCGCACCTGTTGGCTAGAAGGAAAACTGTAGAATTCTGACAAACTTTGGAATTTCTCCTTGAAGTCTCGTAGGCTGAAGAGGTCTCCTCTGTAGGTAGGGAGCGTTGGATTCCCCATGAAGACTGGTGGTGGTGCAGCAATTGGAACAACTGGAACATTTGCAGCAGGTGATGGCATGGAGTTAATCATCGGAGCAGACGATGCACTTGCTTCAGGTAGTGGTGTGGCATTTGGGCCTGGTTGCCCACTTGTACTTGGTTCAGACATTTTGTAATTTTGAGTGCGCTGTCGCTTTAAGGGAAATGATGTGTATGGCCCTTTAAGAAATTTGCAGAAATGCGGCAGCAGCTTGGATAATGCACAAAGTCTATTGTTGTAGTATTTGGAAGTGCTCCCCCACTTTTCTATTGCACCCACTTGGCAAACAATCTTTACACATTACACAGTCCAGTACCTCAAATGGGGCATAATTTTTTTTTTTTTTTTTTTTAACACAAAGTCTCTGTTCAGACTGGGGGTTTTCTTGGTAAGGCACACACCCGTATCCTGTTCGTGACGCCAAAACTGGCTATGTGGTGAACTAAAGACGCCAAAAAAACATATGTGGTGCACGGGTTGTGAATTTATGTGCTTGTAGTTGCACGGCTCGTGACGCCAGGGTAGTGTTTTACACCACACTCCAGGGGTGAAGCAGGTCTCCTGGGCCCAGCGCTGGGGCAATAAAACACCAGACTGCAGGGTTACAGATAACTGCGTTTACTGGAGAAGCAGGACAGGTGAAATAGTCCATTAAAGCAATGCAGAGGTAAGGCAGGGGCGAGTGCAGAGGTAACAGGGAGCCACAGGGCTTGCTGAGACTTGTAGTAGACTTTACTCTGAATCTTGACTTTACTAGTGACAACTTTAGACTTTACTGTAGTTACTGAAGACTTCTGACTTATGTGGCCACATACACTGTCTGAACCATAGGTCGCTCTTGTACACTCTACCGCCAGGTTAACTAAGGACTTTTGACTAGGATTTTTGAGACTACAGAGCGGAGGCCGCCGTAGGCTAATCACTCACGATAAGTAGTACTCTCTATGGGGCCCATTCACATTCAGCACTTCTCCCCACAGCTCTTCTTGTTGACAGACACAGACTTGGACTTCGACTCCTGTGCGGTGGAACACTGTAGTTGTTTAGCTCCACTGGTTTCCTTCACCTTCTCCTCTGTCTTTATCTCCACACACTTCCTCCAGTTCTCTCTCCTCTCCTCTCACATCCTCTCTCCACAACTTCCTCACTAGACTCCTCTATACTGAACACACACTAGCTTGCTCCTTCCTGTCTGGCTAGCCCAGGGGGCTGCTGGGTCAAAACCTCATTGGCTCCTGTGGTCACATGTTACCCTCTGCACTGCTCACCTTAAAGGCACATGAACAACAAAAATATTACAGTTATACCAACATTATACAATCACACAAATATATACATAACCATGTTTTAAACTACAAGCAACATATACCAGAAAGGACTGGTAAATGTAAGTGTTCAACTCTGGGACATTACATAGCACATACCTGCAGCTGAGATCTAGTAAAATAGTTACCCAGCAGAGACCATTTACTTCCTTCCATGGTACCTGTCAGCAGTTAAGATCTAGAACAAGAGACCATCATAGTACATGTCTGCAACAGAGATCTAGAACAAGAGTTACCCAACACAGACCATTTACTTACTTCTATAGCACATGCCTGCAACAGAGATCGAGTACAAGAACTAGCCATCAGAGACCATCTTAGTACTTCCATAGCACTTTCCTGCGACAGATCTACAACAAGAGCTAGGCTACATAGACAATCTATTTATTTCCACAGCACATGCTTGTAGCTGAGATCCTAAACAAGAGCTAGCCAACAGAGACCATCTAATTACTTCCATAGAACATGCCTATAAATGAGATATAGAACAAGAGACAGCCAATATAGACCATGTATATACTTCCATAGCACATTCCTACAACAGAGATTTAGAACAAAGGTTAACAAATTAATTAGCTAAAGTATTTTACCAGGAAGAATACACTGAGATGGTCTCTCAATTTCAAGTATATCCTTGGTACTCATTTTATGTACCTCTGAAGGGTAAAATACTGAGTGGACCTTGTCAGGGCTAGAACTTGTGGCCCTCAGGT
This sequence comes from Rhinophrynus dorsalis, assembly GCA_037306005.1. Classification (NCBI taxonomy): domain Eukaryota; kingdom Metazoa; phylum Chordata; class Amphibia; order Anura; family Rhinophrynidae; genus Rhinophrynus; species Rhinophrynus dorsalis. The sequence goes on along the minus strand of CM074719.1, from coordinate 589,801,685 downwards.
TTGAACAGATTGTACAGATGTTTTATTTACTAACTGAGCCATCTCACCAGCTATGGATATGATCTATTTACTATAACACATGCCTGAAACAGAGATCTAGAACAAAGTGGTAGCAAACAGATATCTCAATATCTGTAGTTTCATATTTTACTAATACCATGATTATTATTTTCTGTATTATATATATTTTCTAAAGTGCAGCACAAAAGGTGTAGAACATCATGATAACTGCCATTGATGTGAGTAAATATATATATAATATATGGTATTTAAAGCATTCAATAAGTATACAATTCTCATCCCAGCATCAGGTGATTGTTAAGAGTAATGAATAGCACAGACCACTTAATTTACCATCAAGCCCCCAGTAGGTCAACAGATATATAATACAATTCTATGTCTTCCTCATGCTTCTCTGTTCTACTTTACAACATATGCATTTCAAGACAAGACTCACACAGTGCGTTTCATAGCAACAAAAGATCTCTGAATGCTTTTTATACACAATAGCTCCCATGCTATGAAGGCTCATTGGATAAACCCATTACATGCAATGACCTTTATAATCTCGTACACACTTACAGATTGGTACTTGAATCTGTTTGTAAGGACGTCAGGAAAATGTAGAACATGGTCGATTGCGTATAATAGGTAAACAACTATCTAGTCACAAAAATAAAAGGCAAGAAAAATAGGGGAATAAAGAAAGCTATTTTATGTGGAGACATTGTTGGCCTGTTTTTGTGACTTGCAGCCAACTGGCATTCTAGATAAGGACATCAATTTCACGTTGATATGTCCTGCTTGCTTTAGCACCATTAAACTTCTTATGATGAGTCCAGATAAGGTTGATGATTTTACTGCTAGTTCAATTGTACTGTTTGTCATTGTATAGAAGTAACACTAAATCATAGTCAGCTTATTTTCTTTTTCAGACCTTCAGGCATTTCTAGTTTATTTAAGCACTGCACCTAAACCACTGAACTCTTCACATAAGATATTATCGCTCAAAGTTAAAGGAGACAAACAAAATTATAGTTGAAAGCACTAGCAGGAATGGGCAACCTCCGAGTTATCAGCTGCTGTGGGAATAACAAACCCCATGCAATAGGAACGGGTGACTAAGATTAGCTAAGTCCTACGCCTTTTTATTTATAGGACAATGTGGATAATGCCACAAAAGTGGACCTGCTGACGAATCTGGGGTTGCATTGTGTGCCCAGGTTGACCAAATGTGAAGCTTAATGGGATAACAAAATTTCCCTTTCCCCACTGGATCAGGCATGAAAGCAGATCTGTGGGGACTGTGAGACTGGGAACTCAGTCCAGAAATTTTAGCTAAAAGCCACAGAATTAGTGTTTGCTTCTAGCAGTGTTTGGGTCTGTTTTCTGAAAGGAGCCGTTTTGTGGCCACACAGAGTAGCCTTCATTTTATTAAGTATGCAACTATAGGAGCAGGCTTAGAAAAACATAATAATTGCCCTTTAAACCTTTCGGTTTTTCTCTGGCACTCTGGTAAGAGTTAAATATTTTTGAAAGCCTTGTTATAGAGTTAGCATTACCCAACCTGGGTGAATTGCATATGTGGAATTCTCAGGGTTTGACCCAAAGACTCAGGGTTTTGATGCAAATCTCAGGGTGAAGGGCCAAATTCTCAGGTAGACAGAGCCCAGTGTCACCAACTATCTAATCTGCTTCAATCAACTGCTTCTTTAGACTCCAAACTGGTTCCATTTCTACCAGACAGAGAAAGAAGTGCCTCTTGTTTACGTGTGATTAGGTCTTTGAGTGTGAGAGGTATCCGGTGAATTGCAATTCAATGGGGGCTATGCACCATGTAAGGGATGTTTTTTTGGTGATCTCCTCACGGTTAGTTGGGGGTTAACTCTCTGCATTAGGTTAGCAACAGCAGAGGGGCAGGCACTGTGAGGCCACGTAGTGTTTATGAGAGACAGTTGGTGATATCTCCAATATTCAGTGTTATATAACCAAGCACATATGCATGCGCAGTGTTAGATATCACAGGGCGTAGCCGGTATGTTAACCTGTAATCAACATAATAATATTTAGAGCCGTAGTTGGGACTAAAGAGTGTGTACCTGATTTTCACCTCTGTCCGTGCACCTGTGTCTTATTACGGGGTTTCGTGTAACCAGGCTGTCCCATTGATATGTACCCTTTGTTTATTTACTTTTCTATCTTGCATATTGCAGAGTCTGTTTTTACTGATGTAAGCTCTGGCAATAGTTCTGGTTTCTTGTATATCATCACTTGTTTAATCATTGCATGTTTAAATAAACTGTATTCCACTTCAATGTGTTTTATCTTTATTTTGAAATTCCAGACCTCTATTTGTAACACACCACTAAGTAGTGATAAAGTAATATCACTTCTCCAATTCCTGTTTATTCTATGGAACCTATTCACTAAGATCTCCAAAGTTGAAGAAATCTTAGTGCATATGCTCTATAGAATAACATAGGAATTGGAGAAGTGATATCACTGGAGATGTCATCTCCACTTTATCACCTCTTTATCACACCTTAGTGCATCTCCCACAGTGTATTGTATACCTCTCTGGCACTCAAAGACTAAGTAGCAATCACTTAAAGCTGTAGCATGTTAACGGTTTGATAAACTGGATCTTTAACCTCTACTGTTCATGTCCCTATGTGAATAAGCAAGCCAGACCAAGTATATGTAGTATTGTTATTTATTTTTTTAAACAATCACTGTATTTAATAAAAAAAAGTACTTACACATTTTTACAGTGTGAGGTCAGGAGGTTGCTTGCGGTACAAGCTGTACCACAGACATCTAACTGCAATGTTGGCCATCCCCTGTATCAAAATATGCCCACCCATCACCTACAATACAGAATACCAAATTAGTGCTCGCTGAGTGCCGGCCCCCAGAAGGGGCAGGTGCAGACAAGGATTAGGGCTGGGAAACTCTGCCAGTAATTTTCTACCTAGTCAAGATATCTACACTCTTTACCAATGAGATTCACTATCAGAGCACATTTAAACAATTGGAAACCTTTATTGCAGGCAAGTTTGGACTCATATGGATGTTTAAAAATATTGGAGGAGGGGTTTAAGACAGGTGAAAGGTCCACTTTAAGGACTGATTGCAGCACTTCTGGGTCAGGATTTGTATATATTTTTTTCAGCGGCTCCAGTGTCTTAGTGAACCAGTTATTAAAAGGCTAGTAATACTTAATATGTAAAAAAATATATGTTGTAGGGTTTATCCCCATGAGTAAAACAAGGGTACTCCTACTGCTGAAATGTGTTTTATTCAAAAGTTATTACAGCTCAAAGCTGATTTTTTTAGGTGCAATATCACAGTGGCCTGAAATTGTACATTGGCGCTGTTGCTACACCATCCTATGGACAGCTCTGGTCCCTGGACCATAAATCACCATTGAATGGTGTAGCAACAGTGCCACTGTACACCCAGGCCACTGTGATATTGCACCTAAAAAATTCAAGTTTGAGCTATTATAATTTTTTTTATAAAATATCTCAGCAGTGGGTATAAACCCTACAACATATATATTTTTTTTACATTTTACATTTACTATTCCTTTAACAATATTTTTTCACAGTTATCTTCAGCATAACACACGACTAAATAAAACCGTTAATCAGCTGTTACAATGTGCCGGTCTTAGGTTCTCCTTTCCCCTTCGTTGATTCCACTGCAACATTGTGACCGCACCAATCTAATGAGCACAATTTAAATGGTTTAAATTAAAATCATAGCACAATACCTTTATTATTCTATTAAAACATAAGTAATTCCAGGTGGTGTGCTGTGTGACAGTGAAACGCATCAGGTGTACAGTTTTTGAGAGGCGCCATCAACGATCTTATCAATGCCTAATCTGTTTTACACGTGAAACGCGTTGATCAGATCGTTGATGGTGCCTCTCTAACAACTGTACACCTGATGTGTTGCCCTGCCACACAGCTCACCACCTGGAATTACTTAAGTTTTAAAAGAAAAATAAAGGTATTTTGCTATGATTTTACTTTAAACCATTTAAATTGTGCTCATTATATTGGTGCAGTCACAATGTTGCAGTCAAAACACACAGGGACATTACACTTAGGATCCATGTTCTTGGAAGCTTTACCACTTTGAGTGCCAGAGGAGTAAACAATGCATTGCTCTGAAATGTGTTGCGTGCCACTCTGGCACTCAAGGGGTTAAGGGATATAATTTCAAAGAGCTCTTGGCTAGCTCATTTTGAATGTTCCCAGCTATGGTGATTTGTTCCATACGTATTTTTATGAAAAAGATAAGAGAAAAAAATAGTATCACTTATTTATTTAACACTTTCTCTCAAATGGGAGTCAAAGCACTTTAAGACAGCAAGCAACAACAGTGAGAGCATCTGGTGGAGAGGAGGCAATGTAAATGATCACGATAACAGGCAGAAATCAGGGGTGATTGTCTGACAAGAAAGGTACCTTATTCTTAGTGGAAACTTAAAGAAAAAAAATATACAGTCACTGATAAAAGATGCTGGGTCACAGACAAAAGGTACAAAGTACTGACCTGACGTGACTGGACTGAAAATTAGCTCTGGCAGAAGGGTTCTAGGAGTTATGTGTTATGTACAGGGCTCTAAGAGCTCTGGTGTTGTTTACATGGTTCTTGGAGTTCTAGTATTATGCACAGGGTTCTAGGAGTTGTGTATAGGGTTCTAGGAGTTATGGGGTTATGTACAGGGTTCTAGGAGTTATGGGGTTATGCACAGGGTTCTAGGAGTTATGGAATTATGTACAGGGGTTCTAGGAATTACTGGGTTATGTACAGGGGTTCTAGGAGTCACTGGGTTATGTACAGGGTTCTAGGAGTTAGAGTTATGCATAGGCATACCTCCCAACATTTCAAATGGCCAAAGAAGGACACTTTTGTTTTAGGGGGTGTTTCTGGGGGCGTGGCTGGTAGGCAGAGGCATTACAAAGAATATATAGATTATTAAATGACCTACTGACACCTCTTTATGTAAATGAACAAATGATTTAGAGCAAAACTGAAGTACTTTATTTACACAGACTAATTTATAAACATATATTCTACAGATTAATTAAACATTATGTGAGTTATTTTGCTGTGGAGCAATGTAATACACACTGCTCATTCTGATCTCCTAAAAAGAGGGACAGAAGGGTAGAAAAGAGGGACAGAGGGATTTGGGTCTCAAACAGGGACTGTCCCTTCTAAAAAGTGACACTTGGGAGGTATGCATAGGGTTCTAGGAGTTATGGAGTTATGTCCAGGGTTCTATGCGTTATGGGGTTATGTACAGGATTCTAGGAGTGATGGGGTTATGTACAGGGTTCTAGGAGTTCTGTACAGGGTTCTAGGAGTTATGGGGTTATGTATAGGGTTCTAGGAGTTACTGTGTTATGTACAGGGTTCTATGAGTTACAGGGTTATGTATAGGGTTGTAGGAGTTATATACAGGGTTGTAGGAGTTATGTAAGTATGTATTAATGTAATTTTAACTGTATTATAGGAAACAAAAAATCCTACTGAAATAAGTGGGGCCTTCAAACCCTTGAATATTAGAGAGGACTCTGATGCATTGCTTAGCAATGCACTGGAGACCTCCCTAACATTCAAGGGGTTAAATGCCCCATTTAAATCCATTTTCATTGTTATTTGTCTCCTATAGTGTAGGTCCAATGTGATTTAACTCTTTGGGTACCAGAGAAGTATCCAACACGTTGCAATGAGCTGGATATCCTTCTGGCACTCAGAGGGTGGAAAGCTTGGGCAAACAGGAATGTCCTTAGTCTATTTTTGAAGGTGGTGGATCTGCTTGTAGATAAGACTGGAAGTTGGGATTCTGGTTAACCCTTTCAGTGCTAGAGGGCTACACAATGCACTGTAGAGCAATGCATTGCATACCCCTCTGGCACTGAAAGGGATAGAAAATAAAAGCGGGAGTATAAGAGAGGGCACAACAGAAAAACGTATTCAACTTTTAGATACGCCTTAAATATATACATAAGACAAGTGAGTTAAAAATATATTTTAATTCCCTATAATATTGTAAAACAGTCAACAAGGGTACTGGGTACACTACAGCTATGATAGAATTGTGACAACCTGATAGAAAGAAAAAGGATTGATGATAGATAGATAGATAGATAGATAGATAGATAGATAGATAGACAGACAGAAATGAGATAGACAGACAGATAGATAGACAATGATATTGATAGATGTGAGATAGATATGATATACATATATATAGATCGATATGATATAGATAGATTGATCAATAGACAGATAGATATGATTGATATACATATATAAAGATATATATCTTTATATATTTATATTTAGAGAGAGATAGATAGATAGATAGATAGATAGATAATTATATTAATACATGTGAGATAGATATGATATAGATAGAGATCGATAGATAGATATGATATATATATATATATATATATATATATATATATATATATAGAGAGAGAGAGAGAGAGAGAGAGAGAGAGAGAGAGAGAGAGAGAGAGAGAGAGAGAGAGATATGTAGATATGATATATATATATATATATATATATATATATATATATAGAGAGAGAGAGAGAGAGAGAGAGAGAGAGAGAGAGAGAGAGAGAGAGAGAGAGAGAGATATGAGATAGATATGAGATAGATAGAGAGAGAGAGAGAGATATGAGATAGATAGACAGAGAGATAGATAGATAGATAGATAGATAGATAGATAGATAGATAGATAGATAGATAGATAGATAGATAGATAGATACTGGCAATGTAACAATTTATTATACAGAAAAAAATAACATTTTTATTTCACAAACATATGATTGGTGTTTGTCAATGGAAATTCTATGTAGGTTTTATCTTTTGAGCATTATATGGGTTGTATGCTAGCAAGGTTGGATACCGCAATTGCAAGTGATTATAAGGTCAACAGTGGAACGTGTCATTCTCCATTTATTATGAAGAATATCTGACTCAATCTCACTTATTTTAGGACATTTTTAAACTGTCAATGCATTTTTGTTCTTCATCTGCAATAAAGATCAGTTTACTTGTTCTTTTTTCTGCTCCTTTGTTATAAAAAAAAAAAATCCCAACAGTTTCTATTATATAGTTGCCAAAAACAACTCATATCATCAATGTAATCATGCAGCTTCAGTGCATAATGAAAAACAGCTCAATGCACTGAGATCCAATATATCCAATTGGGATGTTTCATTCTCTACAAAGAAATTATCTCCTAGACAGAATATAATTATCAGTTACATAACTGATTACTGGGGGAAAGAAAACTGTCGATCTGAACTAGATTAAAAAATAAATAAAATCAGTTAAAACTTGCACATTAATATGGTTTGTCAAAGCACTGTGACTGGCCTTTAAAGGGATAGTAATGTTTCATAATAAAAACAGTTCTAATTAATCTTCATAGTATTTGGACTTTGAAGAGTGTTATATCAATTCTGTCAGAGTTGTAGTTCAGGAGTAACGCAATGATAAAGTATCCCTCTCCCGCCCCTTTTACTGCTCAGCCAAAGCAGAAGGGAGGTGCCCAGGTAGACAGCAGAGAGGGACAATCTTCAATTAAGATAAGGGAAAAACCTGAAAAGCTTGTCAAGGGGGGAAGGGCTTTCATTGTTTTCATATAAAGAAGATTGTCCCCTTCTGTTATCTGTCTGGTCTATGGACTGCATTCCACATCTGAGAAGAGATGGCTTACACTAGGTAAAAGGGGCGGGAGGGGAAACTTTGGTTGTGAATAACTCTTAAACCATAAAGGTTTGAGAGATAAGACATATCGTTCTTCATGTTTTTTTAATGCCTACAACATAAAATAAAGTTAAAACGAAGTATTACTATCCCTTTAAAGCTAAGTTTATTTAAAGCTAATCTCATTGGCTAAAAGGTTCATGCATTAGCTAATTGCAACAAAAATCAAGGAAATTTTAGTGGTTAATCTTAACAACAGGCTTAATTGGTTCTTAATAGAAGAATATTTGATAAGTGATAGAGTGTTTAAACTATGTGTGTGAAAAACAAATTCTCATTAGTGAGTTTGCTCATCTAGAGACATTTCTAAACTTGAATTAATTTCCTTTAAAAATGACCTGCCCTTGAGAATCTTGATGATGATTGTTAAAGGGGTAGTAATACTTGCAAATTACTAATCCCCATATTGTAGCTTTGTTAAAAAGAAACTTATTGCCCCCAGTGTCATCCCTCACTAAAACCAATTACACGTAGAAGACCATTTCAGTGAAAGAATTATTTTTTATAAATGCGATCTCGGCTCAGCTGCAGAGCTGCCTAATACAAGTAATACTGGATATCCCTGCAGTCAGCGTTCAGTCAGGGAAGGGGGAGGGAGGGGGAACTTTGAGCGCTATCATCTCTCAAACAATAAGTTTCTTTTTAACAAAGCTACAATATGGGGATTAGTAATTTGCAAGTATTACTATCCCTTTAAACATAGGACTCAGAATATTTCACATCCAGTATGGTTTATTATTATTTTTGTGTGAGTGGTGTGTAAAGGTTGGGGGAGGCAAAGTGGTCTTCCTCAAGAGAGTGTTTTGAGGGCCCCAGAATTTTGTGTTAAGGCACTAGATACCACAACTAGATCTTTTGCAATTTTTTTTCCAGTTTTTGATAGGGTCTTTGTATTATCTAAACACTATATCAGAGGTGAGCAACTGTGCTATGGAAGCTGCTGGCGGACTACACTATCCCATGATACAGACATTTTAAATTGATGAAGGGAGTTGTAGTACATCATCAACTCTGTAGTCCCTTTTGCCCATTCCTGTTTTATATATTTTTCACGATATTATTGAGGGTGTATGTTTGTGTGCATGTATGTGTGTACATGTATGTGTCTGTATGTATTTGTGTGCATATGTATGTGTACGTGTATATATATATATATATATATATATATATGTTATGGATCCTACCCATTACTTGAGCCCTTGTCTGGACCTCAAACTATTTATCCAAAGACTATGGACATTTATTACCGTTTGGACTCTATGCTGGGCCGTGTCGTACAAATTGTCGAGCTATTAGCCAAGGGCAAAGACTTAAATTCATAGACTTTGGATCATATACTATGTTTAATGTATGTTGAACGTTTTAGTTATTGTATGTAGTACGTTCGAGGGTTTACACACTCACCGATTACCAGTCGGCGGGGACTGGCGCTGTGTGCGATCAGCACCACCGGATCGAATGTTCGGCGGTGGGGGCAAGAGGTGAAAGCTGGGTCACTCACAACCCTGGAATAGGCATGCAAATATCTTCCATAGCCTAAAATGTGTATTGCAGCCACTCCAGCCATTTGACTATGTGTACTGTAGCTAGACCCCCTGCTGTGTGTTAATTAAGCCATTGTGAACTGCAGTCAGACCCCCTGCCATGTGGTATCTGAAATGTAATCATGTCTGAGTTATTGTATCTGTTAAGACCATCTGTTGCTGGCCTTTGTCTGATGTATTATGATTGGATCATGCCCTATCACTTTGAGTGCCAGAGTGGTACTCAACGCATTGCTTTGCAATGCGTTGCGTACCACTCTGACACTCAAAGGGCTATTGTATCTGGTTTCCCCCATAAAGTTCAATTAAAGATTTGTATATAAATATCTGTGGTCTTTCCCAATAAAGTGAGTTATGTTTGGAGTGAACAAGGAGTCCTGGAGTCTTGTATTGCTTATGGTCTAAAGTGTCCACTCTGACACCCATCTGCACCAAGTATCCTGAATCGTTGACTGCCTGCTGACAGTTTCCTGCGACCTAACTTCCTGGACTGTCAGGCGGCAACGTGGACTCTTCCATGCGTCCCTGCTTTCAGCAATCCTGCGACTGTTTCCAGTGACCGTCCATTCTTCAACTGGTGCATCCGGCGGCGCTTATCTGGCGTTGAGAGGGAGAGATCCGGGAACGATGGCGGAAGGCGACGCTGTCCCTTCTCAGCTTCCGTCACAATATATAGGGTTTTTTTGTGAGTGTGTATGTGTATGTGTGAGAGTATGTGTATGCCCCCTAACATTTTTATATCCTTTCTCAAGGGTGTAATGAAGGTTACAAATACGTTATTATTATACATTATATAATAATGTATTTGTGTATGTAATTATCCTATGTCTCAGTCAAAACAACAAAAATAAACATATTATGCATAACATTTATCATAAAAATAGATTTGAAACTCAACATTCAAAAGTCTTTATAGAAAATCATGGCACCTAAAGTAGATGTCCCTGGTGCGCCAAGGTAAACCCTGGTTGAGAAACCCTGTTCTGAACAACGGAACTGAATAGAGGCCTCTTCATGCTCGTTCAGTCAAATATCTTGTTGTTTCGCTCAGGAGCGGGGAAATAACATTATATGTTTGACTGAATGAGCAGGAAGGAGCCACTTTACAGGAAATAAATGCAAATTCCTTTGAATGGTACCATGTGCAGCACAACATTTAGTATGTTTAGCCTTGAACAGAGATAATTAGTATACAGTGCAGTGAAATAGCGTAAATTGTCATACTGTGCCATCAAAACACGAACGTTAACCCTTTGAGTGCCAGAGGGTTAGGCAACACATTGCTTTACAACTCTGGCACTCAAAAGATTATTTTATCAAAATAATTTGATTTTCAAGAAAAAATGGCTACCACTACTTAAACAGGAGATTTTAATTCTCTGTAAAACAAACTAAATGTATCTTAGAGTAAGAGGCCCGCTTTAACCCTTTAAGAACCAGGGGCTGTAAAATTATTTTGCTTTGCAATATGTTGTGTGCGCCACTGAGCCTTAACCTTATAAGTGCCAGAATGGGTATGCAACACATTCTGGAGCAATCCGTTGCACATCTCTTTTGGCACCCAAAAGGTTAACCCTTTGAGTGCCAGAGGGGTACGGAATGCATTGCTTTGCAATGCATTCCGTACCCCTCTGGCACTCAGAGGGTTAAAGGTCTATGTTTTCTCCATCTTTACAATATAAAACTGACAAATATTTACAGCTGTATTGCAATCTGAGGTTTCTGAACAAAGTCATATAAAAAGGCGAGCGGGTTGTTTTATAGCTGACCTGCAGCCTCTTTTCTTGGACCAAAAAAATGACACATACCTTGTTTATGTGCTTCTGGAAAATGTATACACTTGTACCATACTTGTGTGACTTTTTCTGTTCTGTAACTCTGTATTGCATTATTTACTCCAATAAAGCTTATTAAAAAAAAAAAAAAAATGGAGCGCGACAAGGGACAATCTTCATTAAGCATAAGGAGAGTCCTGAACTCCTTCTTGAAGGAGGGAGGGTTTTCCTTCTAAGTACTGTATGAATATTGTGCCTTGCTGCATCCGTTCAGTCCCACAACCGGATCACAGATCTAAGGGGAGGCGGCCAGAAAGGGCGGGAAGGGGATTCTTTCAGCTTCAATAGTGTTTGAACTACAGAAATGTGATGTATACAGGTTAAATGATCAGAACTAAGGTTTTTTTCTTTAAAAGTACCCGTGGAAATTCATTCTTGTGAAGAAACACTATTCCATCTTAGTCAATGCTGATTTGTACTACCATGAAAGACGACTGAATGTGGTAGGCAGTAGGTGGCCCTGGGACCAGGCCAGAGGCTTTTCCTGCAGGCCTCAGTCTGTTCTATGGTGCATTTGGAAAAGGAGATAATTTAAGAAGTATGCACTGGTGCACCACTCGTATATATTCAAGATACAGCAACATGTACACTTAAAATCATCAAATCTTTATTGGACGTATATATGTAATACATGGACAGTACCTCATTCCATTGGACAAGTGTGTGGAGGGTGTAGTGTGCACCTCACAGCAGAATTCTCTACTTGACTGCATGCGTGGTGCCCCAGTGCATACTTGTTACATTGACTGGCGCATTTGAAGAAACTCCACCATAGCAAATGCGGGAGTGAATGAATAGCAACATGTTTGCACTTAAAGGGGAACATTCACCTAAAAAAAAAAATGTGATCAAGGGTTTTAATACAAAAAGCAATGTTAGCACTTTTTTTTTTTTTCTTACTTGCCTAACAGTGAAGATATTAGGTCTTCTAAACGGGCACTTTCGCCTTGTGCGGCACACAGTATGTGCGGCACAGTGGAGCAGGACTTCCCACCTCCCTCCCAGCTGCCCCAGGGAGCGCGTTTACGCTTCCCTTCATAGCTGTATTTCTGTGGTGTAGTGTTACAGCAAGCTCCGTTTACCATGATACTGAGCTTGCAACCTCAGTAGCATTGTAAACAGAGCTTGCTGTAACATTAGCCCACAGAAATACAGCTACAAAGGGAAGCGTGAACTCGCTCCCTGGGGCAGCTGGGAGGGAGGTGGGAAGCCTGCTCCACTGTGTCGCAAACATTGTGTGCCGCACAAGGAGGAAGTGCCCGTTTAGAAGACCTAATATCTTCACTGTTAGGCAAGTAAGAAAAATAAAAAACCCAAGTGCTAACATTGCTTTTTGTATTGGAGTGATATTTGTCAATATAGTGATATGGGTCCATGATCGCCACCCATTCGAGGCTGGAGCGGCTACCATTGTTTATATACATTAAAAAAAGATCATTTACCACTACCACGTTACAAATATATTTCCACCAAACAAGCAAAAAAAAAAAAAAATTATATATATATATATATATATATATATATATATATATATTTATTTATTTATTATTTTTTTTTCTGTTTCCTTTGCCTCAGAACATACTTCCCTTTATATCTTCACTGCTCCATCTCAACCCTTTGAGTGTCAGAGGGGTAAGCAAAGCGTTGCTTTATTGCTTTACAATGCGTTGCGTGCCCCTCTATCACTCAAAGGGCTAACCCATTGACTGCTAGAGAGATCTTCACAGCAACCCCCCCCAAGGGTATAATCCCTTTGCCTACTTGCTCTTCACTATGCGTTCAGTATTTTTTTCTTGCCCCTACCTGTCTCTCTCTCTCATCCTCCACAGTGCAATCATTCACTTGATCCAGGAGGATTTTATTTTATTCTCTCACATAATCGGACTCCTCAGAATGTTGCAGCCGACATCTTGGCATAAATTCAGAAATATAGCAATAATGTATTCTTCATTGCTTTTAAAGGAGACTACAAGCAAATCCTGCTGAAAGCATTCTAACATGTTATTCACCAGCTAATTCATATCTGTGTTGTTGTCATTATTATAAGACTCATTGGCCATATCTCATCAATTTCTGCACAGGTACAACTAACCAGCAAGGCGGCATCCTCAAATGGCTTCAGCGGCACACGTAAATTACATAGCTTCCATTTACCAGAAAACAAAAGTCCTATTCAAAGCCTTCAGTTAAGCATTGTATACTTGCTAATGGCCTAGTCTTTTTCACCCAGATGTTCAAGCATATGCAGTGTAGAATTCCAGCTTATAGCGGCTTTCAATTTAAGTTGCTGATGGGGCAGGTGCAATATTGCATTGTGAGCACTGTATAACTGGCTAAAATAGGCACATTATTTACAGAAAATATTTAGCATTTCTCTGCAGGTTTTGCATTCTGGGAATAATCAAGTAAAAATGTGATTTAGGACATCAGTGAAGGTTGGTATATCAATCATATCAAGACCGCTATTATACTGAATCCATTGTCAAAAGACAGAAGCAGGGGATAAGCCATTCACCTGCAGAAGGTTATTTAATGGGATGGTAATGTCTAAATTAAAGTGCAGTGTTGAGTCTTCTATATGTAGCGCTCCTAGCTACTGACTGCAGGCTGAGTCAGTATCTCTTGGGCGTTACCTTACCACGAGACTCCAGTGGGCTGAGACTTAGTCTAAGACAGTGTGGTGCAGAGATTGGGAGACTGCTATTTCTGTTAAGTGCTCGCCATTTCAGTCACCCACTGTGTCTTTATTTATATATTGCGTTACTGTCATTATTCTCATAATAAATGTTCTATTAACTATACCGTCTGACTCCTGGTTTTGCTCGCCAGCCGTAACACAAATATCCTAAGTCCATAATTGCGGAATTTGCAACTGCTGCTCTTGCTGCTGCTGAGTTGTTTAAGCAGCAGGATGATTATGCAGCTGTAAGGGAATGGGAGCAACACCAGCAGTAACATGGGAGATGAAGGTTCCACTTGCCACCACTAGCTCCAGTGATGCACCTGAGGGAGTAGCAGCACAATAAGTAGCCCCCAATATATATGAAGAAAAGAAGAAGTTGGCCAATAATTCTTTTCCACCTGCCCCACCTCCAAAATCATGGGTGTGTTGTTATTAGAGTAGAAATATTTCCCTTGAGAGCAGGAACTGTGTCTCTCATCAGCAACCACAATGTGCACAGTGTGTGGTAAATAACACTTGGGGGCACAACTGTATCCAAACATCATGACACCAGAACCCAAGTACTGCCGCTTTCACTATACCCCTTGTCCACACCCTGCTAACGACACATGACAACTTGCTCACAGTTCAATAGTAATGATGAACCCTCCCTGCCACAATCTTAACATATTCTGTGGGATAGAATCTCCTCAGATGCCACTTTATGCCCTGCTTGCTATTCTCCTCCACCACACTGCCATGTGTGGTGTCACATCCACATCTGCCACATCCTAACAGCTAAAGAGAGCTATCATTTGGTGGGGGAGATAACAATGAACAAGGTGGATTGGCAGAAGATGTAGTTGCCCTAGAGGAAGAAGGCGATGGTGAGCTAGTTGTTTCAGTCTCTGCCTGGGTTGCTCTGTTCTTCCTCCTCTTTGATCTCCATCTCGACTCTTGTTGCCTTTCTGGAGAGTCAGGGGGTACAGCAACAGTGTTGCTTGATTTGTGTGGTGGGTGTTTGGCTTTAACACGTTTGACATAAATGTCATGGTGTCTGTGTTTCATGTGTGTTATCAGAGCAGCTGTGCCAAAATGTGTTCTGTCCTTTGCTCTTCTCACCAACTTGTCACAAATTGTGCACAGTGCTGTTGGAGATGACTGCACTGTGATTGCCCCAACAGAAAAATAGTCCCACAGCCATGACTTCAGGAGATAGGGACAGGGAACAGGTGGAGAAGAATGGCCTCTTTCTTCTTGTCCTCCACATTCCCCTTCACTGTCTGGGGCAGAGGACGATGTTGCTGCTGTTGCTGCTACTGCCTCATAATCAGCACTGCAACTAAGACCAGGAGTATTGCTACCACTGGCAAGTGGAACCTTTCCTAGTCCTGCATCACTTATTGACTCCATTCCCACTGTGTCCACAGTGGTCTGTGGAACACTAGCTTGCTCCTCGGCATCCAGATGCCCTTTCAACTCAGCAACAGCAGCAGGAATTAGAGCAATTGCAAATTCCAAAAGCTCACTGCTGGTGATGCCCATCCTCATCCCTGTATCTCAATCCTTCTCAGTTTAGACTAAAAAGGCCATCAGTGTCTCTTCTACCCCAGCTTCTCCACCATCATCATCACCACCACCACTAGTTCCTATGTGCTGCTGCTGCTCTATTACAGAGATCTCACTGGTGGTTAGAGGAGATGATGAGCAATGTGACAGAGGGTGCCCTAATATCACACTTGCCATTTCTTGGTGACGTGATGAAGGCAGACTAGCTGTAGCAGTAGTAGCAGGCACAGGCAGCTGATCTGTGCTACTGGTGGTGGTGCTCTTATTTCTGCACCTGCTATCCACCACCAATTCTGGCTTTTTCAGGATCATGTTCCACTTGGATACGGTTGTGAAGGGAAGGGGACTCTCAGGGCCAAAGGAATGGTGTGGGCTCCCTTGACTGCTAGTCTGGATGATCTCAACTGCTTCCCCTACCACCCCCTAACACTATTCCCACCGGCTATGTCATCATTACTGTTACTACTACTAATATCAACCATATCAAGTTCAGCCCGAGTCACTAATAATTTGTGGATATTGATTACCCCTTCCTTCACTTATTTATAATGTCAAAATATTAAACCTTTCCGTGGAAGAGAGGTGTGCATTGTTTGCAATGTATTGAGTACCCCTCTGCCACTCGAGTGATTAATCCGATGAAGGTCTACTGTGTCAGTCTGCTATACAATACACTGGATACGTGCTTAATAGCTGAACTTCACTGTATTGTGATACAAATGATAAAAGAAAAGCAAACACAAATATATACACAATATGCTCACTATTCTGTAACAACCAAAACAATCTACAGTAGTGCAAATGAATATTACACATAAACCATGTTAACCCAACATATGGTAGAACAGAGGATGTCATTTGATGGTTATACAGTGCCTCCCCATTATTACCTCTTACCTCATATCCCTGTTACAGAATTTTTATTCCTTAGCCTATTATACAACAGTATTATTTCCGCTTGGATCTGGGAAATAGAACGAATTACACTGTAACGCTTAAGTTAGCCCATCTGAAAACCAGACCACCTTTCATTGTGTTCTCTCTCTCTCTCTCTCTCTCTCTACATTAACCCCATGGAGATCACAGATCACATTCTATATCCTAATTTACATCCCAGTTCCATGATTCCAGCTTATTCAGCATATACAAGATTCATCATAACATTCTTAAAATTAATTACACACAAATTATAAATTCCCTGCATAACATCATGGGCAACGCCATCCCACATTGCTAGTTTATATTATTATATATATATATATGTTGTTGTATTTTATTCAAATGATTGTGTCCTGATCTTTAGACAAACATATCACAGGGAAGTGACATCAGTAAGCTTCATAATCATGCTTTGTTTTGTTAATATAACTGAAGTTTTCTCTTACAAATCCAAACAAAGAGCTAAAGCAGAAAGAATGCTAGATATAAAGGGATATTTTTATTGGCTGAGTAGCTTCAGAGAGTCAGCTTTCATTACTTAGGCATGCCATAGAATGGGAGCCGAATACCGTGGCGATATATACACACAAACAAACATAACAGATTGTACAGCAGTTAATCACACACATTCATGAGAGTGTGAAATTCAAGGGCTTGCTTACTCCGGATTCAGCTGAAGGTGAGAATCTCATCACCAACCTCTCTACATGACTTTAGACTTCAATAAAGGCATCTTTTGTGGTCTGCAATAAAATCCCCCTCCCATTGTGTGGCCAAGTGGTACAAGAATTATGTGTATTCTCTGTATTTAGTGCACCAGTAATGTCAGTGTGGTTTGTGAATTTGTAATTTGAAAGTAAAAATGGCCAAGTATATTGAATTTATGGGTTAAAATATGTTTATTGTGTTTAATTATGTGGCAAATTCCTTGTCATAGTTCAGACCAGAGTTCAGAGTGTTAAACTTGGTCATCAGCTTGTACTCCCAGATCTGTCTGTCTTTGTCTGAAAATGTCCAGTCACTACAGTGACCCCTGAGACCTTTGATATTCTGTCCATTTTTGTAAAAATGTCCCCCACTGTTATATCTTTTTTTCCTCATCCATTTTCTCAGTTTATGTCCAGTCTCGGCTACAAATAATCCTGTGTTGGGACATTTCACACACATGAGTAGGTAGACAGGTAGACAACATTAGATGGTCTACAGGGGAATTTGCCATTGATGTTGTGGTTTTGTTGGGAACGTGGTAAAGGCACATTATCAGTGGTACGTATGTGCGTACAGGCCCCACATCTGTTTTATAGGCAGGGTGATGCACCATTTCCTGTTGTATTCTTTAGGGAGCACTTTACAGACAGTTGTTTCAAGATGAGGGTTGTTTATAAAGGTTTTGTGAATTTTATTTAAACTCATCTGTATGCAGTATTGTTTGAAGCTCTTTTGAGAACTTCAGGTCAGTGGGTGTAGGTGACTAGTAATGGCAATGTTCTCTTCCTGTGGGTTTTTTTTTTATATTCCAGCAGATTTCTTCTGGATACACTGGTGGCTCTCTCAGTTTGAGTGTCTGACCTAGGCATTATATCTGTGACTGAGATTTATCCCAGACATAAATTTCAGAGCTTTCTGAGTTATACGTTATGGCCTTGTCTGTACATAAGAGGTTTTTTGAGATGGAAACCATCATTTCTGAAATAATTAGGCCTGGCTGTTTGCTTCTGGCACAGAGACGTCTGGATCGAGTTGTTTTTACGACTGATTGTGGTGTCCAGAAAGTTAATTTATGTGTGTGAATGACTGAGATGGAGGTTAATGGTGGAATGGAAAGCACTGTAATTTTTTTGAAATGTCAGATCATCTTCACCAGCGGTTCTAATGATTAGGATATCATCTATACAGTAGAGGTAGACCAGATGTTTTTTTTTTTTTAGCATGTGGACAAGAACGTCTTTTTTTTTTCTTTTTTCTTTTTTTTTAAATGAACATTAAACGATTTCTTCATATAGCCCAGGGATCTCTACTCCTACCTTATTCCTAGTCAGCCCGTTGGCACTCTGGCTATCTGGGGGAAGGTGCAGACTGTCTCATACCACTTTTTCATTTAGGGGAATGCAATATTTTATTAACATTTTCCTTTTAAGTAACGGCTATGTTAAAGGAACATAATACATCATAATAATAAACCCTAAACTTATGTAAACTTGTTAAAATTACCTTAAATTAAGATGGAAGGACTGGTGCAAGATTTGTTTGGACACACAAATATTCTACCAGGGACTTATCTAGCCCCTACTAAACCCTAGGGTCGATGGTTCCCTTGGATGCCAGGCCAAATCACAAAACACCCTCTGTATACCCTGAAGGTACCCATAAGTAGGGATGGCCAAAAATGTTTGCCTCAAACTGAAATTGGTGAAATAATGGTACTTCCCACATGGCAAATAATTGGGGCAGAAGATGATGTTGCTGCTGTTGCTGCTACTGCCTCATAATCAGAACTCCAACTAGGACCAGGAGTATTGCTGCTGCTGGCAAGTGGAACTTGTCCTTGTCCCACATCACTTGTTGACCCCATTCCCACTGTGTCCACAGTGGTATGTGGCACACTAGCCTGCTCCTTAGCATCCTGCTACCCTTGCAACTCAGCAGCAGCAGGATATTTAGCAGTTGCAAATTCCAAAAGCTCCCTGTTAGTGGTGGTCACTTTGTGCTCCTGGTGGTGGTGGTGGTATTGTGGCGCCTGATATCCACCACCAGTTATGGCTTTTTCAGGATCATGTTCCACCTGGACAATGCCGTAAAGGGAAGGGGACTCCCTGGGCCAGGGGAATGGTCGTGCTGAAATGCTTGTCCTACCACTCCCCTAACCCTCCTTCACTCCTAACGCCAACAAGCTGCTGGACCTTATTAGTAGTAATACTAGCAATGGCAGGGCTGCTTGGGTATGGCAAGTGTGACTTCGGGTCCCCTGCTGTCACACTTAGCATCATCTCCCACCCTCCCTTGAGTATTACAAGACACACTGGCAGCAGGCACAGCAATGGTGAAACAGGGGCAGCACGTCTGACAGCAGGCACAGTACTGGTGGCAGCAGGTTCAGCACTGGAAGCAGGCACAGCACTGGTGGCAGCAGGGGCAGCACATCTGGCAGCAGGCACAGTACTGGCAGCAGCAGGTTCAGCACTGGCAGCAGGCACAGCACTGGTGGAAGCAAGGGCAGCCCATCTGATAGCAGCAGGGGCAGCACGTCTGACAGCAGGCAATTGCAGCAGGGGCAACACGTCTGACAGCAGGCACAGCAATGGAGGTAGTAATAACATGGGCAACAGGTCTAACAGCAGGCACAACACTAGTGGCAGCAGGGGCAGCAAGCACAGCAATGATGGCAGCAGGGGTGGCACGTCTAGCAGCTGACCTGTACTGATCTCACTACTACCCTTTTCTTACTCCCTTGACATTAATTTCCCCAAGATCCCTAGGGGTGATTTAGGGGGACTGGCCAGCATTGTTTCTGTAGTGCTCACTTCCTCCTCAAACTCAGTGGACATATAAGGTCCTTCTGGTTCCTCCTTTTATTTGTTTTAAACTTTCTCATAGCGATAGCAGTCCCCAAACTCCTCCTACTGAAGAAACCCTTACTAAAATACTTTAGCGGGAGAAGTCTGGGATATTGGAATCATTCAGCAAAGAATCTTGTCTTCCCCAGTAGCAATTAACTATTTCAGCTCTAGAGGGGTGTGCATTGCATTGTGGAGAACTGTGTTGCATGCCACTCTGCAACTCAAACGGTTAATTCTGGGGAACCAATCAATGAGGAGATGATTTATAGTGATCATTAGGATTTATTTCTCTGGATTATAGTGTTAATTTATTTTTAGGACATGCTAATATGCCTCTAATTTGAGGGCACTAAACCTGAAGGATTCTTAGCTATCTGAAATTTTTTAATTTTTATTCCCACTCCACATTATCTAAGAAGACAGCTGCTATAATCCCTTAAAGACCCTTACATAGATTTTTCATTGGGTTTTGACTGACATACAGCACTTTAGGGAATACAGCCGTCTCACTTTGCTAGCGACATAAAATGGAAAACTACTCCAAGTAAATGTTTTTTCCTCCTGTGCCAAGAATTAATGATCTGTAGATTCAATGTAAGAAAGCCTGATGCATGCTATACCTAAATATTGTATGCGTGTATCATTCTTAACATGGCACTATACACTGTATGCAACACCTTACACAAAAGGAGAATATGCATAACCCTATAACAAAGTTGTAGAATGCGTCTCTCACTGTGAGCCGTAACCGCACATGCGCAGTAGAGAGTCTCTACTGTGCATGTGTGGTTTCGCACACAGGGAGCTGTGCTGTGAGCCGTCTGGAGCTCCCCGCTAAGGATCAGCGTGTTCGGTGAGTCTCTATTGCGCATGACTGCAGTCATGCACAGTAGAGACTCTCCGAACGCGCTGCCCTGCTCCGGACGGCTCACGTCCTGATTCTGCCCCCGGCGCCGGGGCAGCTGGGTGCACTTTAGCCTGTGTATACGGGCTTTCATAGTAGTATAAAATATGTATTAAGTACCACAATCATAGAAATAATAGAAAAGAGCAACACTGCCACTAAGAGCTTATGGTCAAACTGGGTAATAAGAGAAAAATAGACAATTAAGTGCGGTTAGTTGCAGTTCTGATGTTGGCAATAGGCAGTGCATAATGCTAGCACTCCAAAAGTGTGTGTGTGTCATTAATTAAAAGTGAAGCTGCCTGATAAAAAATATGCATATTAACCCTTTTGGCACAGAAAGGGTTATTATTGGGCAGCTTTACTTTAAATTAATGACACACACACACATCTATGATTAGTAAATAGCTCTATGGAGAACCCAGTTTAAAAAAATTTTGCAAAGCTAAAGCAGTTTATTAGTACAGACAGGGCAGTGGACTATGCGCGATTATACTTTTTTTTTTCCATCAAACCAACCCTGCAGGCGATCGCGCTGTGGAAACAAGCAACATGAAAATCTTGTCTGATATGAAGGGTGAGATTCTCATGTAGCCCTTTTCAACACGGGGACCTACTTATTGCGGCTCCTATCCACATGCTAATAAAAATGCGCTATTTTAAAAGGATACCGGGAAGTGGGGTCCATGCGCAAAAAGCTTACAATATAAATCAAATGGAATCTGTATTGGCTTCCTTTGATGCAGTTGATCTGCCCCAGAATTGCTCCACTTTTGAGGGTTAGTTCATTTGTTTTTTTACCAATAAAGCTCATCTCAAGAGAATTTACTTTACGTCCAATGGAAATAGAGCCTTTAACCTTTTGAGTGCCAAAGTGGTATCCAATGCATTGCAAAGTAACGCGTTGGACACTCCTCTGACACTCAGAGGGTTAAGGTGCAATACAATCAGCTTAAGAGGTACAATTCCAGAGCCAACAAACAACATTATGGATACAAAATAATTATCCAGATCCTATTGATTAGATGGGACTTTTAACCCATTGCATGCTATATCGCCAATGCATTGAGAGAACTCTCAAGCATGCAAAGGGTTAAAACATTTAGGATGTTTCATTTGTTCTTTATGGTGCAACTGCGCCTTTAATGAATTGTCACTTTGTGCATGATGTCCCCTCGGTCAAGTGATTGTTTTCTACATAAAATGCAGGAAAGCTTTAGATGACTGTAATGACTATAGACAAGATGATTCACATTTTCAAAGGTAAGCAACCCTGTATTCATTTGTAGTCATCATTTTCTTCCTAATGTTTTGTTGGACTCTTCGATCTCGCTTATGATTATCA
The DNA here is from genome assembly GCA_037306005.1 of Rhinophrynus dorsalis. Taxonomy (NCBI): domain Eukaryota; kingdom Metazoa; phylum Chordata; class Amphibia; order Anura; family Rhinophrynidae; genus Rhinophrynus; species Rhinophrynus dorsalis. The sequence goes on along the minus strand of CM074719.1, from coordinate 589,779,522 downwards.
GACTGCAGAGATCTCAATCACAATGGAGGCAATGTGAGAATCTGCCAGCTCATCTCATTTTCAGCAGTGGAAAGCGGTCTTCCTACTGATTCACATCATGGGTTGGACGTGCGATAAGGATCCATGACATACCAGGACCGTCACGGATTTCAGGGCACCCCCGCGTGGCTGAACGCCATTCAGGAAGCCCTGAGTCAGATCGCTTAAAATAAATAAATAAATAAAAAAATGTTCCATGGTCCTTAAGTGCCTGCCTCGTGCATGTGCGGCCGGTCCTTAAGGGGTTATGTGAAAAAGAAAAATATATATTGCAGGCACAGTGAAACAAGGGTACTCTGACTGCTGAAAGATATACATTTCCAGAGTTATTACAGTTTAAACCTTTGTTTTTAAAGCATACAGTGCCCTCTAGTGGCTAGATTTCAATTATTCTGTTGCATTCGCTAGCACAGAAGCCACCTACAAACATTTATCAATAGAATGTTAAAGAAAATACTGAGTCACTTCCTGACAGTTTGAACTATAAGGAAGTAATCACACTATAATTCACTTCCTGACAATTTGAATGGTTATAACATTTGAATAAAATGACTGGTTGTGGGGGGAGTGCCCTTGTTTTACTCAGCAGAAAAAGCCCTATAACATAGGTTTTCAATATAAGACTCTTTAAGACGTTAATGCCAGCAATCCAAGAGCACCTCACCTGTAGCATGTCTTATGCATGGGGGGAATGATTCAAGTAAAGACACAACAACCAATTATGGGTTTAACTCAGGCCACAGCTTTATTTAAACTTACATGATAAACTTTTTCAAAACACCCAGACTTTAAGCCCTTGCCAATCTCTCCATTTTGATAGGCCAAATTTGCCTACCACCTTTTGAGCCGCTGGCTCACCCCATTTTGAGCCGCTGGCTCACCCCATTTTGAGCCGCTGGCTCACCCCAAACTTGTTCCACCATACCGCACCCCATTAGCCGGTCAATACAGCTCAATGAGGCCGGTGTCTAAACCCGCGACATAGTCCGGGTGCCAATTGCCCCTAGGCCGCTGGCCTACCAACTTCATGTAACCATAACCAACTTAAAGACCTTCTCCACATTGGCAAGGGCCCAAAGCGCCCCCAAAGCTGTGACTAAAAGAAACCGACAGAACCAAAGGCCACAATGCCCGAACCAAACAGCAACACCAACCGGAAAAGAAACAGGGAGGGAGGGAGGGACACTGTTCTGTTATCACTTTAAAGGAAGTACTTTCCCAACTCTGCCCTGTATATATACCCTACCAAGGCCTCCTCATCATCACTTCCTGTCCCACCTACTGCCTTTCCTTGTCATCCCCCAGCTCAGACATGCCTCCCCTTCTTATTTTCGCGGGGAGTTCTTGTCTTATGCATGGGGGGAATGATTCAAGTAAAGACACAACAACCAATTATGGGTTTAACTCAGGCCACAGCTTTATTTAAACTTACATGATAAACTTTTTCAAAACACCCAGACTTTAAGCCCTTGCCAATCTCTCCATTTTGATAGGCCAAATTTGCCTACCACCTTTTGAGCCGCTGGCTCACCCCATTTTGAGCCGCTGGCTCACCCCATTTTGAGCCGCTGGCTCACCCCAAACTTGTTCCACCATACCGCACCCCATTAGCCGGTCAATACAGCTCAATGAGGCCGGTGTCTAAACCCGCGACATAGTCCGGGTGCCAATTGCCCCTAGGCCGCTGGCCTACCAACTTCATGTAACCATAACCAACTTAAAGACCTTCTCCACATTGGCAAGGGCCCAAAGCGCCACAAGGGCCTGATGAGTTTACCTACTCACTCAGGCCCTTCCCCCCACATAAAGCCAAGGCCTGAGACTAAGCCCCCATAAGCACAAAACTGTAGGAGTCCCCGACAAACATAGGGGCCCTCACCAGCAACCCAAAACCGAGTACAGAGCCGCACCAACCGACACCGACCGACACAACCCCCATCCATAAGAAGGGAAACCGGCCGAGCAAGCCGAAACACAGCTAAGCAGAAAAGAGTAAAACCCCAGACACCAGAACCACCGCCCCGAACTGGTGCGGCAGAAGCCCCGACGATAAAACCGCAGACCAGGAAAACGCAGTATCAAAGCCACCAAAGCTCTCCAAATGGAAGCCCCCCTAAACAACCAGGCTAGCAGTGACACAAACATCCCTCCACCCGAAAACACCACACTCCCCAATCACCACACCAAACGGGACAACAGACCAAAACTACCAGAACTCCCCACGAACCCGCAGAACAAGGGGCTCAGGACCCGAAACACCACCGGGCGGCCACCGCGACCGCCCACAAAACCAAAGAGAACAAACCAAAAACGCCAAAGGCGCCAGCAGACAAGCCAACCCCCACCGAAAACCCCCCAGAAATTGAAGGCGAGACCAAAACACCCATCACAAGGACAGAAACAGACCAACAGGAATATTAAACACTGAAACAACACAAACAACCCCCGAAGAGCCACCAAGCCCCCAACAAAAGCAATGACCCACATCTCAAGAGGTAGCAAAGAGCCAATGACCACTAAACCACAACCAAACACCCCCAGGCCAAAACAAACCCCCCAAGAACTAGACCGCCATAAAACCCCTCGAAACATGTTAATACCAATTCCCCTGTAAGGATACCTACTCCAAAAACCCACGAATAAAACTAGGAATGACTCCGACCAGCCCACCCAGACGAGAGCCAAAAACCCCAAGACCCCCACCACCCATACCGGGAAGCAAACACAAACCAACGACGCCGACAGTGAGAGACCACCAAAGACAACCCCACAAGTATGCCCGTCCAGCCAACCCCCTACTCCATCCGTCAACCCCTACGGCCACCATAAATGCCCCCAGCACTCCATAACGATCCGGCATCCCCGAAGACCCCGACCACGCCAAAGCAAGGACAGTGACACTAAGAGTCCCACCTTGACAGGGACACCCACGCCGCCGACCCACAATGAAGGGAACAAGTTGAACCGGACACGCGCACCCCAAGAAACGCCCGCCAAATTGACACCCCCCGAAAGAAAGACGGCACACCAGAAACAACAAGCAGCATAGGGACACAAGGCTCACCCAAAAGGAAGGCCTACAGACAATACCCCACGAAATGACGAGAAAACGAGGACAGAAGGAGACAACACGGAAGGGTACCCACCTTTGAAACGCACCCCACACTGGAAAGGAACACCACCCTACCCTCTCGCTTACCGTTCCCCGAAGCCACACACCCACCACCACAGAGAACAATACAAACAAAGACAGAATGCCACACCGGCCAAGACCCCAAACCGCCAGACACTGTCCAGACCACTAACCGACCAAAGCGTCCCTAGCACCCCCTACACCACGCGATCAAAGTCACCGGAGACCACTAGGACGAACGCCGATGCAGTAACCAACACTATGTCCCACCCCCCAAAACCAGTTCCCAAGATAAAAGAATCCTGAAGTAAGGAAGAGGGAAGACCGACCCGCAGAGAACCGGACCAACAGACGGAGAACACCCCACCAATGACACAAGCCGGCCGAGAAAGATAGAACCGCCCAAAAGACCCAGTGCCTGGTGAGGAAGAACCCAAACCCACCAGCCCACACCTCCCACAACCGCAATGTGCAAACAGACGACAATCCCGCAGTCAGCGGAAACAAAGGAACCCCCAAAGTGTAGACAGACAAGACGTAAAGAGAGCAGCCGCCAGCCGAACACAACCAGGCCACTAGCCCCCCTGCAAGGAAAGGCAACAACATAACCCTGGCGCAGGAAGACGCTACCAACCAAACAACCAGGAGAGAAAAGAGCGTACCCAAGTACCCAACACCGAAGCCAACCCGAATGACGCGGACAAGACCAACCACCCACATGAGAGACACCAGGCCTCCATAGCCACGGAAGAGCAAAGCAACCCACAAACTCGGACCCCCCGTTATCTAGACCCCCCAAGAAGTAACAGACGAGCAGGGCACCCGCCACCCACAGCAAGAGAGCCAAACCTGGACAAAAAACCCCAGGGCCTACACACACCACCCAGATCCCACAAAACACACGGAAACAGAAAGTCCACCCGCGGGCCCACACCCGGAAACCCAAAACGCCAAAACCCCAACACCCAAACCCAAACGATCCAACAATGGGATGGGGACCCCCCCCAGGCGCGACCCCACGGCACTGCGCCCGACACACACTTCCCCAGACCTCCCACGTAGTACAGTATGGAAACCCCTAAACACTGCAAGCGGCACCCCACCCCAGGAAGACGTTCCCATCTAAGACCCCCGATGCACCCAACCCAACCCCACTAAGAGTCCTCTTCCAAAATTGGAACCTTGAAGGCACCCAAAAACCCAACAGCAGGACCTGCTCGCTAGGCAAGGAAGCCTGAACCCCACAGCACACCCCCTAGACCATACACCCCAGAGCCCCCCCTCCTTGGGGCTAGGGGAGACGGTCCCACAAGGGGCACCCCCAGAGCTGGGACCAACACAGCCTGACCACCACCACCAGTAGAGAAAACACCAGTACTGTTAGCCCCGCATTAGAGAGGGACCCCCACTACCAGGAGACAATACTCAAGGACCAGCCACCCTCCTGCCCCAAGCAAGCTCCCATGGTCCACAAACCCCGACCCTGACAGACTCGAGCTCCCTACCTCTGTTCCCAAGAGGCCCGTCTTGCCAGGACCTCACGATTGAAGAAGGAACCCCGCTCCATCAACCGAGCCCCCGGACCCCACCGCAGTCAAAAACAGGACAGCACCAGACAGGCCCCAGGAGAGGAATTGCAGCACGGACTCCGTCAACACAGCCCCACCACCACACCAGACGACCGCCGTCACCGAGAACAGCAGCCTCCATACCAGGAACCATACGGCAACCTGCAAAATAAAAACCCCGAAGCAACTGCTCCCCCCCCAAACAACTTACACATAAAAAGCCACATCTTACGAATAAACAGGAACCGTAAATATAGTCGTTATGTGTTTTCTGTGTTTTTTTTTTTTTTTTTTTGTACAAACTAGATATAGACCATAGTGACACATGCAATCCCAAAGTATTGTATGCCGGAGGAGCACAGCCCCCCCAGACCAGCACCACCCCCTTACCACCCTTAACGAAGAGGAACCCCGCCCGCACGGGGGAGCAGCCCAAAGAAGGCCCCCCCCCACAGCAACATGACGTCCCTCACCCCCAACAGCAAAACTGGAACTGGGGGTGGGAGGCAGTCCGCAGCCCTGCAAAGCTAAAAAAGGGGGGACAAGAGAAGAGAAGAAGGAGGAGAAGGAAAAGGGGGGGGCATAAGGAAAGAGAGGGGGGGATAGGAGGGAAGAAAAAAGGGGAGAAAGAGAGAAAGGAGGGGCGAGGGAAAGGAGAGAAGGGGGGGAGAGGGAAAGGAGAGAAAGCTGGTGAGGGAAAGAAGAGAAAGAAGGGGGGGAGAGGGAAAGGAGAGAAAGATGGTGAGGGAAAGAAGAGAGAGAAGGGGGGGAGAGGGAAAGGAGAGAAAGATGGGAGGGAAAGAAGAGAGAGAAGGGGGGGAGAGGGAAAGGAGAGAAAGATGGTGAGGGAAAGAAGAGAAAGAAGGAGGGGAGAGGGAAAGGAGAGAAAGATGGTGAGGGAAAGGAGAGAAGGGGGGGACAAAAGGAGAGAAGAGGGGGAGAGATAAAGGAGAAAAAGAGGAGGGAAGAGGGAAAGGAGAAAAAGCGCATGGAAGGGGGGGGGGCCGAAAGCAAGGAGCAAAGGAAGGAGATCCAGCGGCACAAAAGGACAAAGCGGACAGGACAAACAGGGGAGAAAGAAGGAGTACAAGGAAGAGGGCAGCCGACGCCCAGGAGACATACAGAAAGGAAGACAAGGACAAAAAGGAGGGGGCAGCCGGGGACACTCACTCGTTAGCACAATTCCGCATGACCAGCCCACCGGTCATCCTCCCCACCGACAGCCTCCGTGACCACTCGCCAAGCTCCAGACCTCCAACAGACGCCACATGGAAGCCCCAACAGACCTAAAAAAGAAACAGACACACAAAGACAGCCACCGCTCCCGCCGGCCCGCCACCTAGTCTGCAGCCTGGAACCGCAGCCCCCTCCTCCCGGCAACCAGTCCTCGCCGAAGACAAGCCAGATGCCACCGGCCACGCATTGCTCCACAGGCCGCCTCTCCGCTGCACCCGTCCCGGGACCCGCTTCCGCCGACAGAAGTAGGGCGCACCCTGCCAAGAGGCAAGCACCAGGGGAGCGCCCCGGAGAAGACGAAACCGCCACAGCGCCACCACCGGAATCCACACGAAGAGTAGCCAACACAGGAACCTCCCCTGACTGCAAGTGCCCACAAGCAGCCGACAGCAAACAGGTAAGAAATCAGTTGCACATGATACACTGTTCTGTTATCACTTTAAAGGAAGTACTTTCCCAACTCTGCCCTGTATATATACCCTACCAAGGCCTCCTCATCATCACTTCCTGTCCCACCTACTGCCTTTCCTTGTCATCCCCCAGCTCAGACATGCCTCCCCTTCTTATTTTCGCGGGGAGTTCTTGCAAAGAAACATGGAGTAATGTTAATCCCTTGAATGCTAGAGGTATCGCTAATGCATTGTGAAGCTCTAGCATTCATGGGGTTAAAAGCCCCATTTAAATCAATGAGCATTTTTAGAATTTCCATTAGTCCCCTAAGGTGCAGTTGATTTGCCCCATGATTACACCTCTAACTTATTGAATAAGGGCAGCATAACTGCATTTGTGTAGCTTAACAGAAATTACCCACACCAAAAAACTGCATGTCCATAAAATCCCAATGGCCACTATGAACGTTTTCCCTTGCTCCTTGGTTCAAGAGATAACCTCTTCAAGGGATAGTAATAGATAGATTCAATGAAATATAATACTGTACGTAGTTAAAAAATGAATTCATTGCGCCCAGTACAATTTTTCAAATCTTTATGGTTTGAGAGATATAAGATTACAAAGTTCTCCCTTCTCTCCCCTTGCACTGACGTCACTGTCTAGCTTACAGCAGGAGATCCAAGCCCGCAGACCGCCCTGCAGCTCTTCAGCAGAGCCGAAATAGCGTGATATAAAAATAAATACTTCATTTGAACGGTCTACAACGTGTGCCTTGCAAGCAAACGTGGTAGACCGTTCAAATGAAGTATTTACTTGCAAGCACACGTTGTAGACCGTTCAAATGAAGTATTTACTTGCAAGCACATGTTGTAGACCATTCAAATGAAGTATTTCTTTCTATATCGTGCTATTTCGGATCTGCTGAAGAGCCGCAGGACGGCCTGCGGACCGGAATCTCCTGTTGTAAGCTACACGGGGACGTCAGTGCAAGGGGAAGTAAGGGGGAACTTTGTAATCTTATATCTCTCAAACCATATAGGTTTGAGAAATTGTACTGGGTGCAATTAATTTATTTTTTTGCTATGTACAGTATTATATTTCATTAAATTGATCTATTACTACCCCTTCATGTTATTCCTGGATATCATGTCATGGAGGTAGGAGTGACAGGGTTTATTGTAAGGTGTTAGGTCTCACCTAAGTGCTAAGCAAGTAATCTGGTCTCCAGTGTGGTCTATGTAATATGCATTCTTTGCGCCTGTCATTTTATGGTGTGACAGTAACGTGCACCAAGGGGAACTGAAACAATTCTGGAGTGAACCACGTACACCATAGAGGATTAATAAACATTCCCTTTGAGTTACATGGAGCTTTTAACCTTTTGCGTGTCAGGAATGTGATTAGCGCATTGCAAAGCAATCCATTGCATGCACACCTCTTGTAGTCTAAGGGTTAAATCTTTCAATGCTTCAGCTGCTGCCACTGAAATGCAATGCAATGAGTTAGGGGTATTTTCCTTGTATTAATTGTATACAAACAATAAAAAAAACAGAATTCTGAAAATCTCATTTTTTTTAGTTCGTTTTGCATATTTATACATGCATTTATCAATAAAAAAATGGAATATATACTTACATATGAAATCTAAAACAATGTATAATATGCATACGTGCACTAAGCAATCCTCATATCACAAACACATAGTAAGAGATGTGAAATCTAACCTGGTCCTTAGAGGGAAACAAGCATCTGATAGTTCAGCTACTGACAGATGTGGTCCCCAGGGGCCAGACCTTTTGATTAAGCCAGGCTGCATTGTGAGCTCCAGCACACAAACAGGGAAGTAGAATGGAGGTCTGAAAGAGACCCCCCCCCGCACTATCCCTGTGTATGTGTATGACATCACATAAGACAGGTTACTATATTGTGTGATTCAGTACTCCATAGACCCCTGTATCAGTCTTGACCTCCGCTGACAGCCACAAATTTTCAGTGTGCGTTCCAACTGAGGGGGTCAGTTTAGCACCCCTTCCCTTCCACTTGAATGGATGATCGAAACCATTTTCGAGCAGACTTTACCCTTTGAGTGCCAGAGGGGTATGCAATGTGTTGCATACTCCTCTGGCACTTAAAGGGTTAATAAAAAACACATGATAATTGCCCTACAATGGTGAACAATAGCTTTGATTCTTAATGGGTTAATAGGTTAAAGTGATAGTAATAGTGATAGTGATAGTGATATAGTTAAAAAACGTAATTAACTGCACCATTTCCGATCTCCCAAACCTTTATGGTTTGAGAGATATCAGTTTGCAAAGTTCTCCCTTCCCTCCCCTTGCTCTGACGTCAGTTTTCTAACTTACAGACAGAGATCCCGGTCCGCAGACAGTCCTGCGGCTCTTCAGTTGAGCTGAAATCAAGCTACTTACAAAGAAATACTTCATTTGAATGGTCTACAACGTGTGCTTGCAAGCCAGGTGCACGTTGTAGACCATTCAAATGAAGTATTTCTTTGTAACTAGCATGATTTCAGCTCTACTGAAGAGCCGCAGGACTGTCTGCGGACCGGGATCTCTGTCTGTAAGTTAGAAAACTGACGTCAGAGCAAGGGGAGGGAAGGGAGAACTTTGCAAACTGATATCTCTCAAACCATAAAGGTTTGGAAGATCGGAAATGGAGCAATTAGTTCATTTTTTTTTTAAATACCTACCGAATTACATTTCATGAAATCCATGTATTACTATCACTTTACGACCTTCCGCACTTATGAAAATTGCCTATTTATAGGATTTTGTAAATGCCATGCATCATGTGGTTATTTATATAGTTGTGGGTAATGCCTGTTCTGTTATATAACTGCAGTTTTAAGTCTGCTGTACAAGGATTTCTACTAGTGTTTTCAATTAGTGTTATACAGCATGGTACTATGTACAATTAGTGTTATACAGCATGGTACTATGTACAATTAGTGTTATACAACATGGTACTATGTACAATTAGTGTTATACAACATGGTACTATGTACAATTAGTGTTATACAACATGGTACTATGTACAATTAGTGTTATACAGCATGGTACTATGCACAATTAGTGTTATACAGCATGGTACTATGTACAATTAGTGTTATACAGCATGGTACTATGTACAATTAGTGTTATACAGCATGGTACTATGTACAATTAGTGTTATACAACATGGTACTATGCACAATTAGTGTTATACAGCATGGTACTATGTACAATTAGTGTTATACAGCATGGTACTATGCACAATTAGTGTTATACAGCATGGTACTATGTACAATTAGTGTTATACAGCATGGTACTATGTACAATTAGTGTTATACAGCATGGTACTATGTACAATTAGTGTTATACAGCATGGTACTATGTACAATTAGTGTTATACAGCATGGTACTATGTACAATTAGTGTTATACAGCATGGTACTATGTACAATTAGTGTTATACAGCATGGTACTATGTACAATTAGTGTTATACAGCATGGTACTATGTACAATTAGTGTTATACAGCATGGTACTATGTACAATTAGTGTTATACAGCATGGTACTATGTACAATTAGTGTTATACAGCATGGTACTATGTACAATTAGTGTTATACAGCATGGTACTATGTACAATTAGTGTTATACAGCATGGTACTATGTACAATTAGTGTTATACAGCATGGTACTATGTACAATTAGTGTTATACAGCATGGTACTATGTACAATTAGTGTTATACAGCATGGTACTATGTACAATTAGTGTTATACAGCATGGTACTATGTACAATTAGTGTTATACAACATGGTACTATGTACAATTAGTGTTATACAGCATGGTACTATGTACAATTAGTGTTATACAGCATGGTACTATGTACAATTAGTGTTATACAGCATGGTACTATGTACAATTAGTGTTATACAACATGGTACTATGTACAATTAGTGTTATACAACATGGTACTATGTACAATTAGTGTTATACAGCATGGTACTATGTACAATTAGTGTTATACAGCATGGTACTATGTACAATTAGTGTTATACAACATGGTACTATGTACAATTAGTGTTATACAACATGGTACTATGTACAATTAGTGTTATACAACATGGTACTATGTACAATTAGTGACAAAGTGCAGAGCCAAATCATCCATTATGGCAACCTAGGCAACTGCCTAGGGCTCACAGCAGTATGAGGGGCCCTGGTTGCAAGACATGAGTCACAGACAAAGGCCCTGCTGGTGCTACCACTAACATTTGTGTCAGACACCCATTTCTTTGAAAGAGACCAGCATCTTCATGTTGCTCCCACTTAAATTAATGTCAGTAACTACTAGCAGAACTCTGTGTCAGAAGGACTGGGTCAAAAATGTGGGGTCCCAAAGTGGTACCTTGCCTAGGGCCCTATGGAGCCTTAATCCATCATCTTAAGAACATATTCCCACAGCCTCCCTTACTCTCCTTCAGACAGCCTCCCAATTTGAAACAACTGATGGTGAGGAGTTCCCTGAATAAAAATACAAAAAATGGCACATCTCCCTGCCTACAAAAGAGATATGAAACCTGTGCACACATTTACACCACGGACAAGATACCAATTCCAAACACCCAATTACACCATAAGATCAATGGTACCTTCACCTCTAAATCATCCAATGTAATATACCTTATCATGTGTGCAAAAAGCCCAACAGCTCTGTATGTGGGAGAAACTGGACAAGCACTACATAGGAGATTTAATTCCCACAGATCCAGTGAAGACAGAGACACCAGTGGGAGAACATTTTTGTCAAAATGGGCACAGTGTCAGGGATATTAAGTTAACTGTATTGATGGGACTGTTCCGCACTCAGAGGGACAGAAAGGTATGGGAGGTAAAATTAATGTTAAAATTTAATGCAATTTGTAGAGGTTTGAACAGGGATAAGGAATTTCTATCAAAATACAATTTAGTTAATTGACCTTTCCAACAGACCCAAGAGCATCGTAAATACCTCTAAAGCCTCAGAGGAAGAGTGCCATTTACCATTGACTGATCAAAGATATCTGGATCTGGACTGCATTCTGTTATCGGATTTCCATGCTAAACAATGTGATGTGTACTTATATTTAAGAGAGATGTTTTCATATTTATCTGTATAACATGCCTGAGGAAGAGACCTAAGGTCTTGAAAGCTTGCATTTAAATCTGCTTAGTTAGCCAATAAAAGGTATCAAAAACTATATTTGCCTCCTATATTTCTACGTCTAACACGGTACCAACTCTCATCTGTTAATCCATCTCTGACAGTGTCCCTGAAAATGTATCGCAAGTGTTGGCAAGTAGGACAATCAATAGGAGAGATTGATAGGGATTTATATTTCATTACTGTAATGAAAATGAGAAATATTTATTATAACTGCATATTAGGGCTTTAAGAAGTGCTTTGTGGAGACAGATTGTGGATAACAGTAAATTTATGTCTAGTTTATGTGAGTTTTATGTTGCGGTATGGTTTAAGAACGTGAAAGTCGATAAAAATGTGTTACTTATGTGAATCCATATTTATTCATTTCTTTCTAAGTTATATTTCAACAGTTCGGGAAAACACTTTAAATCTTGGCTTCATCTGATTAGAACCAAAAATGATAGCTGCATAAAATTTACCTTGTGTCATTTTAAAATGATAAAATTTGTATTTAAAGAGAAAAGGACTACTTTTCACATAAAAAATGTCCATTTTTTTCATTAGTGTCTTACATACATGGAGGTCATCTATGAAGACTTGAGGAAAGGAGCTTTCGACTAAAACACAGGCAGGGATTCTTTACAGTAAGGCTATGGAATTCTTTGCCTCGGGATGTTGTGCTTGCAGATAATGTAACTGCATTCAAAAAAGCAATGGATGCCTATCTAGCACAGAACAATATCGACAGTTATGACAGATGGCTTCAAAGCAAATAGGATATTGAGCCGGGGAACTATTTGACACACACACACACACACACACACACACACACACACACACACACACACACACACACACACACACACACACACACACACACACACACACACACACACACACACTGGAAATTGCTCCAGAGGGCTTTTTTTGTTGCCTTCCTCTGGATCAACAGGGGTGTTATTGGCATGGACTGGACTTGATGGACGCATGTCTTTTTTCAGCCTTATCTACTATGTTACTATATAATTTATAAATACATATAGATGAGTATACCTGGGAACTCTCAGGATCTGGAACCAAATCTCAGGGTCTCAGGGTGAAGGGCCAAATTCTCAGGGTGAGCAAATCCAGTGTGTCCTCCTATATGATTTACACCAATTTACTGCTTATTTATTGTCCAGATCCATGACATTTCTACCAGAAAGGCAGGAGGACGAGTCCTGCTTGCCTTATGAGTGTATAAGAAGTTATATCTCAGAACTGTAGCATGTGTAAGGTTCCTTAAAAATTGATTGGATTATCTCTGGTTTAGAGCAAACATTGACATAACATATAGAATCTGCTTTCTTGTGGGCGTTAAGGGTTAATATTTCAAATATCTCAGGGTGAGCTCATTTCAAAAGTTCCCAGGTATGTAGATGAGTGGTGGGTTGGCTTGAGCTTGCTCTCTACACTTTGCTTCCCAGATATCAATTAAGGTTCCTTGATGGTGGGATAGCTGAAATATGCAACTGGCACAGAGAGGATGACAGATGAATGTGCCACACATTGCATCACACACGCTTCCGGTGCTCAAGGGGTTAAAAGATGTTTTAAAAAACAACAACAACAACAAAAAAAACCTAATGATGGTATAATGGGGATTTGCTAAAATCCACCTGATATTGGAGAGTTTGAAGAAGCAAAACTGCAAATGGAAACTGCTTCTTGATCAGGAAATATAGTCATAGTAACATAGTTGATAAGACTGAAAAAAAGACATGCGTCCATCAAGTCCAGCCCATGCCAAATCACCCCTGTTGATCCAGAGAAAAGCAAAAAGAAACAAACATTTAAGCTATTTCCAATTAAGCCTCAAGTGGGTAAAAATATCCTTCCTGACTCCAAATGGCAGTCAGATATTTCCCTGCATCAACATCCTATCTGCATTGAAGCCAACTGTCATAATTCTCAATATTGTTCTGTGCTAGATAAGTATCCATTACATTTTTGAAAGTAGTTACAATATCTGCTAGTACAACATCCCGAAACAAAGAATTCCATAACTTTACTGCCCTTACAATAAAAAAATTATGGTCTTTGTTTTAGTCAAAAGCGCCTTTCATCTAGTATTAATGGATGACCTTTCATTCTTAGCTCAGCTTTTTGAGTAAATAGTTCATTGAAGAGTTCTTTTTATTGACCTCGAATATATTTGTGAATGGTAATCATATCACCATTTTGTTATACATTGTATTTCTGATCCTTGACCAGCGAGCCCGTGTTCCACATAGTATTGATTTAAATGGGGATTTTAACCCCTTGAATGCTAGCTAGGTCTCCAATGCTTTGTAGGTTGATTGTCTTTAGGAAACTATAAACTGCTACTCAGACAGTATCTCTCCATTATAAAGAGTAAAAGAGTAGAGAGTCAGCTCACAAGAAAAACTTTAACCTCTTAATGACCAGCCGTGCAGGCACATGGCGGTCACTAAAGGACCACGGAGCATTTTTTTTTTTTTTTTGACGATCTGATTCAGGGCTCCCAGAACGGCTGAGCCCTGAAATCCATGACGGTCATAGTATGTCATGGGTCATTCGGTCACTTTTTACCCATGACATACCATGACTGTCAAGGGTCGTTAAGGGGTTAAGGTTTGGACTTGCCTACATTGGATTACCTTGACATGTTTAGTATACTATGGCCATATTCTGTCAATAAAACACTCAAGATTTACCCTTTAAGAGGCAGAAAGGTATCCAGGTTTTAAGTTGCAATGCATTGCATAAATCTGTCACTGAAAGGGTTAATACAATATGCCATAGTAAAAAGAGTTGGTAATGAATAACTATGGCTATGCACCAATACCCTGGGAGAGATTCACTAAGCAATGATAAAGAGGTGATAGGTGAGAGGAGTTCTCCTTCCATATCACTTCTCCAGTTCCTATGTTATTCTATGGGGCCTATGCACTAAGATTTCTTCAGCTTTGGAGATCTTAGTGAATAGGCTCCATAGAATAACATAATGATATCACTGGAGAAGTTATCTCTACGTTATCACCCCATGTGTTTTTGCATTTAGCTATTATGGCCAAAACCAATTGCAATCCAGCTATTTAAATGTAGGATTTGGTGGTGGAAGTGCTGGACTGGAGTTACATGTTTGAAAGTTTGTTCAGCTTATATTGGTTCAAGAACCCCTTTCACTGCTTGGTGCAATGCTTTTTGTCTTTAGATGCTTTGAAATCAAATATCGAATCACTTGAATAATATGAGATTAGCATGCAATTATCAAGCGTTTTCCAATGTGGTATGAATTGCATACATTTCTGCAGTTCCACCCATACAGTAATGGTGTTAACCTGAAATATTTAGTGTAATACCATTTACTGAAACAATGCAAATTACATGTATTTGTTATAAAGCACTCTTTGCAATATGCTTGTGCTTTTCAGCAGTGTCAGTGGTACCATACAATACAATACTAATTTCATGCTTTTTTCCCCCCAAGCAATTGAATCACAAGACAAAGCAAGTTAATATTAGTACTTCTAATGTTTGGCTTTACTTGGCGTGGCAGCAAGCAAAGCCTGTATTCATATTATGTGACTAAAACCACAGTGATTATATGCAGGCAATATGCCTCAGTAAAAGCATTAGTTTGGAGTAAAAAAGATATGCACTAATAATACCCTTTTTTCTGTTAGCTATTTTGGTCAAAGTTGGTTGCATCCCAGCTATTTAAAAAAAAAATTCCCCATTTGGAACGCTTTCTAAAACCTGAATGAAATACTTTGAAGTTTGACCACCTATGCCTTGTGTTTTTTTTTTTTTTTTTGCTTTGCTCTCTTGAACAAAGGCAAACTGACACAGGGGCCATTTGGATTTCTTGGCAATAGTAAGGAAAGTGGGAGATTATTAGTAAGAGATGCTAATGTTTCTCTAAAGCTCCCCCTGTTGATCACTGAAGGAACTTTGAAGGAGAAGCATAGACTATGAGGGCTGGGTGGAAGTCCAGCATCTGATAGAAGTGGTGGAGTTCTCCCACTGTCATGGCAACACAATTGCAAATATATATATATATATATATATATATATATATATATATATATATATATATATATATAGGGAGAGAGAGAGAGAGAGAGAGGTAGAGAAAGCTGCCATTGTCAATATATATATATATCTGGTGTTGGGAAGCATTCACATTTTTAAAAAAGCTAACTTCAAATTGTGAAGGGCTTCAATGCAACACATAGACTGGGATATTTTATTTAAAGGCAAAAACACTGAGGAAAAATGGTCTGAAATCAAATTTAGGTTGCAGAAATGTAACCAACAGTATATACCAATGAGGAACAAATGCAAAAGAAGTAAGTCACAGCCAATGTGGTTAACTGCACATGTAAAGAAGGAAATGGCAAGGAAAAAAACGCATTCAAATTATTTAAGTCTGAAGGAACTGAACAATCTTTCTTAAAATACAGGGAGTGCAACAAAGATTGCAAAAAGGCAATTAGGGTAGCAAAAATAGATAATGAAACTCGAATTGCAAGGGAAAGCAAGACTAATCCAAAAAAGTTTTTCAAATATATAAATAGCAAAAAACTTAAGATGGAGTGCATTGGACCATTCAAAAATGAGATGGGTGAGTTGGTTAGTGAGGATAAGGAAAAGCCCAATGTTTTAAACAGTTTCTTTGCATCAGTATATACAAGGGAGCAAGGAATGGTAGAAGAGCATCCGCAAGTAACAAATAAAACAATCCAATTAATAGATATTGGGTTAACTCAAGAAGATGTCATGGGTAGACTGAACAAAATTAAGACTGACAAAGCACGGGGTCCTGATGGTATAAATCCAAGGGTTCTTCAGGAACTTAGTGCAGTGTTAGCAAAACCCCTATATTTACTCTTTAAAGATTCTATTACCACAGGCTCAGTGCCACAGGATTGGCGAAGAGCTAACATAGTGCATCTATTTAAGAAGGGAACTAAAACAGAACCTGGGAATTATAGACCAGTGAGTTTGACCTCTGTAGTGGGAAAACTGTTAGAAGGGATAATAAGGGACTATATTTAGGATTACAACACAAAAAATAAAATCATTAGCACGAATCAACATGGTTTTATGAAGAATAGATCATGCCAAACTAATCTTTTCTATGAGGAGGTAAGCAGCAATCTTGACAATGGCAAGGCAGTAGATGTAGTATATCTAGACTTTGCAAAGGCATTTGATACAGTGCCACACAGAAGGCTGGTGTATAAATTAAGGAAATTGGGGCTAGGAGATAACCTTTGCAATTGGATACAAAACTGGCTGAAGGATAGGGAACAGTGTGTGGTTGTAAATTGAAAATTCTCCAGTACAGTTAAAGTGGAGACTGGAGTACCTCAGGGTTCAGTATTGGGCCGCTGCTTTTTAACATGTTTATAAATGACCTGGAAATAGATATAGAAAGCAAAATATCAATATTTGCAGATGATACTAAATTATGCAAAGTCATTAATTCAGAACAGGATATTTTCTCTCTACAGAGGGACTTACATACAATGTCAGAGTGGGCAAACATGTGGAATATGAAGTTTAATGTGGGGAAGTGTAAAGTCATGCATTTGGGAGGAAACAATCCCAAGGCTACTTATAAACTTAATGGAATAATTTTAGGTGACTCATTGCTAGAGAAAGACCTGGGTATCCTTGTCAACTACAAACTTGGAAACAGTGACCAGTGTCAAACAGCAGTAGCAAAGGCAAACAAAATCCTGTCTTGCATAAAAAGAGGTATGGAAGCAAGAGTGGATAACATTATTTTGCCATTATACAAATCACTGGTAAGACCTCACCTTGAGTATGCAGTGCAGTTTTGGGCACCGGTTCTGAAAAAGGATATACTAAAACTAGAGAGGGTACAGCAGAGAGCAACAAAATTAATTAAGGGAATGGAGGACTTGACACATGAGGAACGTCTAAACAAACTTGGTTTATTTACTCTAGAGAAACGACGACTACGGGGAGACCTTATCACATTGTACAAGTATATGAGAGGTCAATACAAGGATCTCTGCGGTGAGCTATTTATTCCAAGGCCTGATCAGGTGACCAGGGGACACCCCTTGAGATTAGAGGAAAGGAGGTTTAAACTTCAGCAGAGGAAGGGTTTTTTTACGGTAAGGTCTGTTAAATCATGGAATTCATTGCCCAGGGAGGTAGTTATGGCAGATACAATGGATACATTTAAGAGAAGATTAGATACATTTCTTTCAAAAGGGAACATACAGAGTTATACTGTTTATCAGTAGGCTGATCAGGAAGGTCTGATAAAGACTAATTTAATTGGTAGCAGGAAATCTATAAAATTCTCAGTTACTGGGGTATGAGGCAAAGGTTGAACTTGATGGACTTGTGTCTTTTATCAACCTAATTTACTATGTTACATTAGGAGTCAAAAAATGTCTGGTTGCTATAGTTCCGGTAGACATTGCATGCATACATAATGATCAACGTTTTGGCAAGCACAGCTGGCCTTCCTCAAGTCTTGAGGATGGCCAGCTGTACCCGGCTGAAACATTGATCAGTTAATAAATATTCATCGCTATATTGAACGTCCTGTGAGTGATTGGCTTTCTTTTTTAACATTTTACACACACACACAGTAAATATGCAAAATGAATAACAAAATACGTTGTAATACTTTTTTACTGGGCTAATTCTATTTTCAGGATGAGCTTTTAAGAGTAACAACCTTCCTTTATCAATGTTATTACTCTCAAAAGCTCACCCTGAAAATTGAATGTTAATCCAATAAAAAAGGTATTAACATATTGAGATACTCATTCATCTTGCATCCATATCACTGGACTAACACGGCTAATCCCAAGACTCCTTGGGGCAGAGACCTCTTTCCTATTGTTTCTGTGAATGTGACACTTATTTTATCCCCTTTTATTTATTGTAAAATACGTCTGTAAGGCTCTGCGTATGCTGTATGTGTGTATTTAAATAAAATTATAAATACATATATACACCCATATATACATAGGTTTACGTAAGGAGATTATTTGAGGAAAAATAAAAACACAAATCTGTGTTATTTCCTTCCCTTAAAATATTACTATTCTTGTCTCAAATTAGTCCTAGGAGGCACTGCATCCTTAAATGTTATCAGCATCTCCTGTGCACTGCTAATCAGTGCTCTGACTAGAGACCTCTCGCATCCATGAGGTTAAGGTATCCTTTAGTCTTGCTGTGCATACTATATGTGTTCATATTAATAGCCATAGTCTGAATCCACTGCAGCAGCATCATGAATAAAACAAGATCAAAACTAATGACCTAAAACGTTCAATTTGACTAGCCTGTCAAAATAAGACAGCTTGTACCATTTTACATTGCCTTCTGGGTCTGCAGACTTCTAAGGTTTTTCACTTATTGAGACAGAGAACAGTGAAGAGGGGTGCAGAGTAAAATACCCATCACACTAAAAGGCAGTGGTTCACACTGAAAATGTTCAGTTGCAAAGAACAGAATTGTTTTAATGAAGGTCAACTCGTCATCATCAAGTTTGGAAACAGAATGGATTAACACTAAATGTCAGTACTGGGATTGCTATTCTCGGTACTTACTTGTTTTGTATTACAACACAACAGTAGGGCTGTGCGGTCCAGACCTCAAGGACCACCAACAGGGCAGGATGTAAGGATTTCCCTATTAAGCACAGGTGAGCTAATCAGCGGCTCATCCATTCTGATTGGCCAAGCAGTGCTGAAACAGGGAAATCTTTACATCCTGCCTTGTTGGTGGCCCTTGAGGTCTGAACTTAGACAGCACAGCCCTACTGTTGTCTTGTAATCATACCTGGGAACTTCCACTTGAGGGCTACCCGGAGTCCTCTGTTCAGCAGGGGGCAACAAAAATGATGCTAATCGAGTCAAAAAGGGGTGGGGCTTGGTCAAATGGGGGCGGGGCAGGGCTTAAAGGTGTCACACAGAAGGTTGGGGAAGGAGGAACAACGAGAGAAAAAGCGGATGTGACAGAGTTTCAATAGAAACTCCCCACATCCGGAGGAATCAGCCTCTGCCCCGAAGACCCGGTAAAGCTCTGTTAGAACCAGAGTCTCCGGGGCAAATCCGGAGAGTTCCCAGGTATGCTGAGGACTTAACTTGGACAGCTGTGTAGTAGGGCAATGCACCATCACATTCCACTATCAGAGAAACAGACCATAGATTGAATGGGTGAGGTATTCTTCTGTAAGTCTTACATAATGGTCCAAAAAAAAAAAAAAGATACAAATCAGCCCTGGTTTGTTTCTAAAATACTAAATAGTTTGATTCATAATTATCACACATATATACACACACTTCAATGCATTTAAATAATTTATTTCATACAAGGGCCAAGGGATAGTAATGTTTCAAAATAAAAGCAGCTCCAATTAATCTTCATAGTATTTAGGCCATGGAGAGTATTATTTCAATATTGTCAGAGTTGTAGTTCAAGAGTAATTGAATGATTTTACCTAGGATGTGGAATCTGGTCTCTTTCTTAACCAGACAGCTCACAGCAAGTGACAATCTTCTTACTGTGAGAATAAGGAAAACACTGCCCCCCTTGACAGGTTTTTCAGGTTTATCACTGAAGGTTGACCCTCTCTGTGATCCATCGGGACAGTCTTGCTACTCTAAGGTGAACAGTGTTACATCAGTAAAAGGGGAGGGAGGGGGATATTTTATCATTCAATTACTCTTGAACTACAACTCTGACAGTATGGAAATAACACTCTCCATGGCCCAAATATTATGAAGATTAATTGGAGCTGCTTTTATTGTGAAATATTACTATCATTTAAGTTTAGGCATCAACGACCATTTGAAGATATTAGGTAGTTAACGCTTTAAGTGCCAAAGGGAGTATGCAACACATTGCTCTACAATGCACTGCACACTACTATGGCACACAAAGGGTGTTATCATATAGTTAAGTCCCCATTTGTGAAACATACAAGGTTTTTTTTCTATCCTAACTGGATCACTGTGACATTCATTTTATTACAATAGACTTCAGCTTTATTAGTGCTGGCGTGCAACACAGAAACACACACACACAATAAGTATATAATAAATATATAATAAATTCATTTAGTGCATTGCTGCATTTAACCCTGTGATTGCCAAAGGGGTACGCAACGCATTGCACAGCAATGCGTTGCGTACCCCTTTGGCACTCAAAGGATTACACACCTTTACAGCTAAGCATAGTCCAGGAATGGGTAGTCTGAAACCCTCTTCTATATGTCGTTGGACTACGGTTCCTACTGAGGATGACAGCAATACAGGGGAGGTCTGGCAACTTGTGGCCTGGAGGGCAATTACAATCAAATGGCCCAATTTTACTATTGTTCCAACCCACTGTCCCAGCCCACCCCCTTTTGTTAATTGTAAAATTGCCATCAACCCTTAGAGTGCCAGAGGGGTATGCCACGCATTGCTTTGCAATGCATGGTATACTGCTCTGGCACTCAAAGGGTTAGTGTTGTGAAGTAAGGCAAGCAATACCACAAAGCTTACATTTAAAATGGGGTTACACTGGCACAACTACAGAGCTTATAATGTAAGTAAAGCTGCACTAGTGATACTATAGAGCTTACAAGAGAAATGGGTTATGCTACTAGTATAGCTCCACTTGGATTGTAGCTCCATTTCAGTTGTAAGCTCTGTGGTACCACAAGTGTAGCAACATTTGCAGCAACAAGCAGGAGTGGCCCACCGGCCCGAACATATGACTGGCCCAGGGGGCAATTGCCCCCCTGCCCCCCAGGCCAGCCCTCCCCTGCAGCAATAGCTGGTGGAAGGCTGAATATCTCTCACTTCAGCAGCAAACATTTTTACTATTTAAGTGCTAAAATGCCTTTCTTATCAGATATGGACAAAAGGGTGTGAAGTGGATTCTGGGTAAGTGGGAACCCCCACTCCGTTCTTCTTTGCACACAAAAGGTTTGATGATAGCAGGGCATCAAATAAAACATGCAGAAAATAGGCATCTATACAATGGAACTTGCCCCGAGGCTTAGTATTGTTGTATTAATTACCCTTACAATGCCTAGCCGTTTCATATTTTGAAACTAAATTGTCCTTAAGATGCGATTTTGAACAATCTCACAAGGAAATTACATGGACGACTATAAACACTGAAAGGAGTAGAGCCACTTAGCTGGCAAAACATTTCTATAAACAACTTAAAGTAATTGACTTCTTGGAACAAACTCAGTCATTTCTAAGTAACTATAGGTCATATGCACTTTAGTGAATAAATAAAATATTCAGTCAGTTTGAACAGTGAATTTTAACCCCTTGATTGCTGGAGATAACTCCAACATATTGCTGAATGGAGGGCCCTGGTGCAATCAATTTTTGTGGACCCCAAAACACTGATATTCTGGCTGGAGATTAAATAGAACCTATTAGGCCTTAAAGGGATAGTAATACTTCGTTTTATCTTTATTTTATTTTGTAGGCATTAAAAAAACATGAAGAACGATATAAGTCTTATCTCTCAAACCTTTATGGTTTAAGAGATATTCACAAACAAAGTATCCCCCCCGTTCAGCCAGATCAGAAGGGAGGTGCCCAGATAGACTGCAGAGAGGGACAATCTTCAATTAAGATAAGGGAAAAAGCTGAAAAACTTGTCAAGGGGGGAAGGGCTTTCATTGTTGTGATAGGAAGAAGAATGTCCCCTGCTGTTATCTGTCTGATCTTACAACCAGATCCACATCTGAGAAGAGATGGCTTACACTAGGTAAAAGGGATGGGAGGGGGAACTTTACTTGTG
The DNA here is from genome assembly GCA_037306005.1 of Rhinophrynus dorsalis. Lineage (NCBI taxonomy): Eukaryota > Metazoa > Chordata > Amphibia > Anura > Rhinophrynidae > Rhinophrynus > Rhinophrynus dorsalis. The sequence continues at coordinate 589,757,152 of CM074719.1, read as the reverse complement.
AATATCTCTTAAACCATAAAGGTTTGAGACATAAGACTTATATCATTCTTCATAATTGTTTTAATGCCTACAAAATAAAATAAAGTTAAAACGAAGTATTACTATCCCTTTAAGACTGATGCCCATAAGCGCTGTGCAGCTGTACCATCTGCATCCTCTGTAGTTACAACCTTGACTGGGGCATTAAATGGGGCACTTAAATCCTTGAATGCTTGAGAGATCTGCAATGCATTGTTAGGTGTTAAAGGGATAGTAATACTTTGTTTTATCTTTATTTTATTTTGTAGGCATTAGAAAAAACATGAAGAATGATACAAGCCTTACTTCTCAAACCTTTATGGTTTGAGAGATATTCACAAGCAAAGTTTCACCTCCCGCCCCTTTTATCTAGTGTAAGCCATCTAACAGCAGGGGACAATCTTCTTCCCATGAGAACAATGAAAGCCCTGCTCCCCTTGACAAGTTTTTCAGGTTTTTCCCTTATCTTAATTGAAGATTGTCCATCTCTGCAGTCTACCTGGGCACCTCCCTTCTGATCTGGCTGAGCAGTGTTACATCAGTAAAAGGGGCGGGAGGGGGATATTTTGTCATTCAATTACTCTTGAACTACAACTCTGACAGAACTGAAATAACACTCTCCAGAGTCCAAATACTATGATGATTAATTGGAGCTGCTTTTATTGTGATACTTTACTATCCCTTTAACCCCTTTGAGTGCCAACGTATTCTGCAGCACTATACAATAGGGAACAGACATACAGAGACAAAACCCAGTACAAATGGAACATAGAAAGCAAAATGATCAGAGGGCTCTGTTGTGAGAGCTTAGAATCAAGAGGAAGGGAGGTGGGACACAGAATGAGTAAGTACTACAGGCTGTAAGTGCCTAGATTAATGAAAAAGAAATCCTTCAGTGAAAAGGTCTTCTACCTGTGATTGGTTTGCAAGCACACGAAGAAGACCTTATAAGTGAAGGATTTCTTTTTCATTAACACAATCTCAGCTCTGCTGCAGAGCCGCAGGCTGATCCCAGGAGCGGATTTCCCTGCTGTCAGCTAGAACGCTGATGTCAGGCGGGGGGGGGGACTTTGTAAGTGGTTATCTCTCAAACCATAAGGGTTTGAGAGATGCCACTGGTGGGCATTTTTCTTCTTTATTTAAGGGCAACAAAATAGGGATTAGTAATTTTGAAGTATTACTATCCCTCTAAGTCTTTTCAATAAAAGTTAAGATTTAAACTATTTATTTAACAAAAAAGCCTACATTTACTGAGTGCCAGATCTGCAGGGTTATCCTTTTCTTTAATTGTGAAAGCCGAGTATATACACAGGCTGGACTCATGTAATTGGTTGCATGTTATCATTTAAAACCAATGAAACCCAACTATTAGTGTTGTGAATGAGCAGACATAATAAATAGTGTTGAGCGAGCATGCTCGGCCGATGCTCGGATCGGCTCGAGCATCGCTCTGCTCGGCACATGGCGGTACTCGTACGAGTACCGCATGTGCTCGCCCGCCATGTTCGGGTCTCCTCCCCGCACGTTTTGCGGCTGCTGCGCAGCCAATAAACGTGCAGGGAGGCTCTGACATCGGTGTAATGCCAGCAGCCATGTTGGCTGCTGGCATTACACTGATTGGCTGGCCAGAACCCGTGGTCGGGTGCTGTATAGCACCTGACCATCGAGTTCGGCTCAGTCTGAGCCAGGGAGAGCTGAGGATAGGAAGGGAAAGGCAGTGTAGGGAGGAAAAAAACAAAAATTGTGAAAAAAAAGAACCAAAAGTCCTTTTTAGGACTACTGTGTGTGGGGGCAGCAGGTTATTTTGTGTGGGGGGAAAAAAAAAAAAAAAAAAAAAAAATATTCTGTTTAGTGTGAAAAGTTGCAGATTAGAGCACATTCTGTTTAGTGTGCACAGTTGCAGATTAGAGCACATTCTGTTTAGTGTGCAAAGTTGCAGATTAGAGCACATTCTGTTTAGTGTGCAAAGTTGCAGATTAGAGCACATTCTGTTTAGTGTGCAAAGTTGCAGATTAGAGCACATTCTGTTAAGTCTTCAAACTAAAATATCAAAGTCACATATTCCATTCAGTGTGCGTCGCCGCAGTTTAGCAGCACATTCTGTGTACTGTGCAGAGTTGCAGAATAGGAAGAAATACTGTTAAGTCTTCAAACTAAAATATCAAAGTCACATATTCCATTCAGTGTGCTTCGCCGCAGTTTAGCAGCACATTCTGTGTACTGTGCAGAGTTGCAGAATAGGAAGAAATACTGTTAAGTCTTCAAACTAAAATATCAAAGTCACATATTCCATTCAGTGTGCTTCGCCGCAGTTTAGCAGCACATTCTGTGTACTGTGCAGAGTTGCAGAATAGGAAGAAATACTGTTAAGTCTTCAAACTAAAATATCAAAGTCACATATTCCATTCAGTGTGCTTCGCCGCAGTTTAGCAGCACATTCTGTGTAGTGTGCAGAGTTGCAGAATAGGAAGAAATACTGTTAAGTTTTCAAACTCAAATATTAAAGTCACATATTCCATTCAGTGTGTGTCACCGCCGTTTAGCAGCCTATTCTGTGTACTCTGCACAGTTGCAGAATAGTAAGAAATACTGTTAAGTTTTCAAACTCAAATAATAAAGTCACATATTCCATTCAGTGTGTTTCACCGCCGTTTAGCAGCCTATTCTGTGTACTCTGCACAGTTGCAGAATAGTAAGAAATACTGTTAAGTTTTCAAACTCAAATATTAAAGTCACATATTCCATTCAGTGTGTGTCACCGCCGTTTAGCAGCCTATTGTGTGTACTCTGCACAGTTGCAGAATAGTAAGAAATACTGTTAAGTTTTCAAACTCAAATATTAAAGTCACATATTCCATTCAGTGTGTTTCACCGCCGTTTAGCAGCCTATTCTGTGTACTCTGCACAGTTGCAGAATAGTAAGAAATACTGTTAAGTTTTCAAACTCAAATATTAAAGTCACATATTCTGTGTAAGATGAAGAAGGCGGGTAAAAAGGGACGGGGAAATGGACGTGATCCTGAAAGTTCAGGGCGCGGGTCAGGACGCGGAGAAACTGTGCCTGGTGCCAGAGCACAAGAAAGAAAGACATCCACCATACCTAGCTTCATGTGTAATTTTACAGGGCGTCGCAGGACATCACTCTCGAGGTCCGACCACTGCGAACAGGTGGTCGGTTGGATGACAGCTGATACTGCTTCCAGTCGGTTAAGCACCACCCTGTCTTCCACCAAGTCCACTCTCAGTAGCCAAGAGTCTGGTCAACATAATCCTCACTCTGATCATCCTTCCTCCCACCATACACGGTCTGGTCAAAGAAGTGATCCCACACTGGGATATAGTGAGGAGCTCGTCTCATCACCAATCCTTCATTTGACCCTCTCTCCAAGCACGCTTGCAGAGGAACATGACATCTTGTGCCCTGATTCACAACCTCTAGAGGCTACCCAATCACAAGAAGATGACAGATGTGAACGGCATTTAAGGTCAAAGGAAGTAGTGGATGATGATGATGATGATGAGACACAGTTGCCATTAAATCAACCACTATTTCCGTCTCAAGACCTTGTTGAGGAGAATGTTATACAGTTGTCAATGACTGAGTATGTGGTGGGATCAAGACTTGAGGAGGATGATCAGAGTGAGGAAGTGGAGGAGGACTTGGTGGACGATGAGGTGACTGACCCCACCTGGGAAGGTGTAGAGCCGAGCGATGACAGCAGTCCTGAGGGTGAGCCATCTGCAGCACCGCAACAGGCTGGAAGAGGCAGTGGTGTGGCTACAGAAAGAAGGCGGACCGCACCAAACCGGCCCGCAAATGTTCCACGGAGCACCCCCTTGCGTAAATCTACCTTGCCAAAGGGTAGGTGTTCCGCGGTATGGCGTTTTTTTAAGGAAAGTGCGGACGACAAAAGAATTGTAGTTTGCAACCTGTGCCACACCAGAATGAGCCGAGGCATGAACACTAGAAACCTCACCACCACCAGCATGATCCGACACATGGCATCCAAGCACCGTAGTAAGTGGGAGGAACGCCTGGATCGCCCATCTGTGTCTGCAGGCCACACCACTGCCTCCTCTTCCCCTGTTTTCGGTGCCGGCCAATCGCCTGTCGAAGGCACAGGCCCGCATACCTCCCGCCCTGCACCTGTACCATCTGAAGCACCATCAGCGACCACATCCACTTCCCTGTCCCAGCACAGCGTCCAAATGTCATTACCCCAGGCATTTGAGCGCAAGAGAAAGTACCCAGCCACCCACCCACAGGCCATAGCACTAACCTCACACCTTTCAAAATTACTGGCCATCGAAATGCTGCCATTTAGGCTTGTGGACACTGAGTCCTACCGCAGCCTGATGGCAGCAGCTGTCCCTCGGTACGCGGTCCCCAGCCGCCACTACTTTTCCCGGTGTGCCATCCCCGCATTACACCACCATGTGTCCCGTAACATCACCCGTGCCCTGACCAACGCAGTTACTGGGAAGGTCCACTTAACGACTGACACATGGACAAGTGCTTGTGGCCAGGGACGCTACATTTCCCTGACGGCACACTGGGTGAATGTCGTGGAGGCTGGGAGCGACTCGGACCCTGGGATGGCACGGGTGCTACCCACGCCGAGGATTGCGGGCCCTACCTCCATCAGGGTTTCCACCAGCACCTACGTTATCGGCTCCTCCTCCTCCGTTTCCACCTCCGAATTCTCTACACGCAGCGCCACTCCCCCATCAGCCAGTAGCTGGAAGCAGTGTAGCACTGCAGTGGGGAAGCGTCAACAGGCCGTGCTGAAGCTGATCTGCCTTGGGGACAAACAGCACACGGCCTCAGAGCTGTTGCAGGGGATTAGTCACCAGACCGAGCAGTGGCTCTCGCCACTCAACCTGCAACCAGGCATGGTTGTGTGTGATAATGGGCGTAACTTGGTGGCGGCTTTGGAGCTCGGCAAGCTCACACACGTACCATGCCTAGCGCATGTATTTAATTTAGTGGTGCAGCGATTTCTAAAAACCTACCCCAATGTGCATGATCTCTTGACCAAGGTGCGCCGCGTGTGTGCACATTTCCGTAAGTCATCTACAGCTTCGGCCGGCCTGTTGAAGCTGCAGCAGCGCTTACAATTGCCAGCTCACCGGCTGCTGTGACGTGAGCACGCGCTGGAACTCCACCTTCCACATGTTGGCCCGGCTTTGTGAGCAGCAGAGGGCAGTAGTGGAGTACCAGCTGTTACACGGTCGTCGCCTCTCCGTTCAACTTCCTGTAATCAGAAGTGAGGAGTGGGAATGGATGTCAGACCTCTGCGAGGTTTTACGCAATTTTGAGGAATCGACACAGATGGTGAGCGGCGATAACGCTATTATCAGTGTAACCATCCCACTTCTGTGTCTACTGAAACGCTCGCTGCTCACAATTAAAACCGACGCTTTGCATGTGGAAGAGGTGGAAATGGGGGAGGAAGAGCTTACACAAGGTGATAGCCAGAGCACCCTCACTTCGTCTTCTCAGCGACAATTGGAGGAGGCGGAGGAGGAGGAGGAGGAGGAGGAGGAAGACACGGTTGCCTCCGCTACAGAGGGTAGCCATGGAACTTTAGTTCCATCTCTTCAGCGTGGGTGGGCAGAAGAGGAGGAAGAGGATGAGGATATTGAGAGTCATCCTCCTGGTGAGGACAGCGAAATCTTGACTGTTGGTACTCTGGCACACATGGCTGACTTTATGTTAGGCTGCCTTTCCCGTGACCCACGCGTTATACGCATTTTAAACAACATGGATTACTGGGTGTTCACCCTTCTGGACCCCCGCTACAAAGAGAATTTCTCATCTCTCATTCCTCCGGTGGAGAGGACAAGCAAAATGGTGCAATACCAGAAGGTTCTTGTCGAAAAATTGCTCCAAAATTTTCCATCTGACAACGCTGGCGGCAGAGTACGTGCTACCTTGGCCAACCGAGAAGGGGAGAAAAGGGGAGCACACAGCAGTTCCGACAAAGGCAGGGCAACACTCTCCAAGGCGTGGGACACCTTCATGACACCCCGCCAGCACCCTCACCCTGATGCGCAGCCTAGTGTCACAAGGAGGGAAAAGTTTTGGAAGATGGTGAAGGAGTACGTAGCAGACCGTGTCAGCGTCCTCAATGATCCCTCTGTGCCTTACAACTACTGGGTGTCCAAGCTGGACACGTGGTATGAACTGGCACTCTACGCCTTGGAGGTGCTGGCCTGCCCTGCCGCCAGCGTTCTGTCTGAGCGGGTATTTAGTGCTGCTGGTGGCATCATAACAGATAAGCGTATCCGCCTTTCCACCGACAATGCTGATAGGTTGACACTTATAAAAATGAACAAGGCCTGGATTTCCCCTGACTTCTCCACTCCACTGGAGGAAAGCCCCGGGGGAACATAAAGTCACTTTATATATGTTATTTACAATGATGGGAATACTCTGTATTCCCATTCACCCCTTCCACCCAAAAAACGGGTATATGGTTGACTCTTAATCTTCTCATCCTCCTCCTCCTCTTCCATATGCCCTGGGATATAATTTTTATATAGGGCCAGCTCACCAGCGGGCCCTGTGCTATAATTTTTATATAGGGCCAGCTCACCAGCGGGCCCTGTGATATAATTTTTATATAGGGCCAGCTCACCAGCGGGCCCTGTTTGACAATTTTTATATAGGTCAGCTCACCAGCGGGCCTTCTCATATAATGTTTTATTGGGTCAGCTCTCTAGCGGGCCCTCTCATATAATGTTTTATAGCGTCAGCTCACTAGCGGGCCTTCGCATATAATGTTTAGGATGGTCAGCTCTGCAGCAGACCCTCACCCATAATGTTTTAGATGGTCAGCTCAGCGCACGTTTCCCTCTTAATCATGGCCTCAGTTCTGAAAATCAAGGAAATTTTTGGGAGAATTTGCCTCTGCGCACGTTTCCCTCTTAATCATGGCCTCAGTTCAGAAAAATCAAGGAAATTTTTGGGATAATTTGCCTCTGCGCACGTTTCCCTCTTAATCATGGCCTCAGTTCTGAAAATCAAGGAAATTTTTGGGAGAATTTGCCTCTGCGCACGTTTCCCTCTTAATCATGGCCTCAGTTCTGAAAATCAAGGAAATTTTTGGGATAATTTGCCTCTGCGCACGTTTCCCTCTTAATCATGGCCTCAGTTCTGAAAATCAAGGAAATTTTTGGGAGAATTTGCAGATGATATACAAGTAAATATACAGCAAATATTGTTTGGTAACAATTTTTCGCCTAAAGTCGTTTTTATTTTCCTTTTTGTGTGTTTTATGGTCAGTCTGTAAAAATGGCGTACTACGGGCGAAAGATTGTTCCCAGCAGCGATGTTGGTGTCCAAGATGCATCCAGACATCCTCCCTATGCTGTCCCTGAACCATTTCTGTAGTGTTTCCATCCTTTTCTGCCATTTTCCTATGGACCAGGCACCCTCCCCTCATCAGAGCAGGGGGTGCCTGGTGTAATGCTCGAGTCCTCCCATTGACTTCAATGGGGCTCGGGTGCTCGGCCGAGCACTCGAGCCTCAGGGGGTGCTCGGTCAGAGCACCCGAACACCCGAGCATTGGGGTGCTCGCTCATCACTAATAATAAAATAAACGCAACAGTTCAGCAGCCAAGAGCAGCAGATGCAGACATGCAAGGAGTAAGTGGTGTAGTCCCACTGTTCAGGAACATACATTGATTATATTTATTTGTTTTGAAAAGAGTTTGTGGTTTCGTAAACAACTGTCACGGACCCAATAACGACAAGTGGACCAGTACTGTAGGTAAAACAATCTTTATTAAGATATGCACGTACAGAAAGAACGGCAACAGCAAGAACACAATACAATATAGGAGACATAAGGAAGGCTAGTGCTGCTATGGAGGTACCGAGCTGAGCTCCAGAAGACAGGATGGAGATAAGCTGCCTCAGGTCCACACCTGTACCGACAAGGTTCCTGAGAAAGGCTACAGCGCTACAGGTCCACACCTGAACAGACAAGGTACAAGAGAAAGGCTACTGTGTACAGGTCCGCACCTGAACAGCCAAGGATCCAGAAGATGCTACTGCGCTACAGGTCCGCACCTGAACGCCGCAGTAAATGGACAGGGACAAGGAGATGTCTGCCAGAGCCACCAGGAGTACCCAACTAGTTATCCAGTGGAGCGTGGGTATGATGGGTGTGCAGGTAGCACCAAGGTGGGTAGTCAGACAATTAGGAACACCCACGGAGCAAATACGTAAACAAGAGCCGCAGGTCATACCAGATAGGTATCAGACTAGCCAGGGTCATACACATAAAGCCACTGGTCAGTACCAAGACGGATAGTCAGCCAGGCCAAAGGTCATACACAGAGGAGTTAGTCTACCAGAGCTGCAGGTCCACACCAGAAGGAATGTCAGCCAAGCCAGGGTCATACAAAGAGTGGGTAGTCAGACAAACCAAAGGTTAGCACCAGAATAGGTAGTCAGACAAATCAAGTTATGCACGAACACAAGCCAACTGCACTGGACACCATGAAAGGGCAAATGAGTTAGTGTCCAGGCAGTTTAAGTACTCTAAGCTCCACCCCTCAAAGGGTGAGCACTGTCTCTTTAAGAGCCGAACACGTCACACAAAGAATCCCCAGTGACGCACGCCTGACTCAGTCGGCCAGCAGAGGGAGCCAAAGCAATGCGCAGGAACCCACATGCACAGCCTAGGAACAGCATCCGGAATGCCAAGGGGACCAGCTGCCGAACGGAGCACTAGAGCAGCCGGCACCCTGGTAAAGGTAAGCGTGAACGCTTACAACAACACTGGCTCTTTGGCTCTCTGCACAACACTTAAAATGAATTGTGACTATTGGAAGACTTGTGTTTTTATCATAAAACAAAGACAAGACAAAAAAAAAAAGATGAGCAATTCTGGAGCAAACCAACTACACACATTTAAATAGGGCTTTTTTAAATCATAGTACTTTGGGGATTTTCATCCCCTCTACACATGGTATAGTTTGTTTGTCCCAGAATTGCTCATCTTTTGCTTTATACACAAATCCCTAAATCCATATTGAAAATGTGCAAATCGCAGCATCTAGTGTTTCCAGAAAGATACTTTCCCCTCTTGGACACTAGACATGTCTCCATTGTATTATTAAGTAATGGTCTGTACATACTTCTATTATCCTTGGGATTAAAAGCTTTGGACATTTGCAAATTCTTCAATTTATTGCAACAAAACATGGAGACATGCAGGTTAATTAGAATATTAATAACACTGTTTGCAACAGCACCAACTAGTGTCCAAAATGCAATATTTTTAGAAGACATTCTACATGAGAGCTTGAATCATTGACTATGGCTTTCTACATTAAAGGGATAGTAATGTTTCATAATAAAAGTGGCTCTAATTAATCATCATAGTATTTGGACTTTGGAGAGTGTTATTTCAATTCTGTCAGAGTTGTAGTTCAAGAGTAATTCAATGACAAATTATCCCCCTCCTGCCCCTTTTACTGATGTAACACAGCTCAGCCAGAGCAGAAGGGAGGTGCCCAGATAGACTGCAGAGAGGGACAATCTTCAATTACGATAAGGGAAAAACCTGAAAAACTTGTCAAGGGGGGGAGGACTTTCATTGTTCTCATAGGAAGAAGATTGTCCCCTTCTGTTATCTGTCTAGTCTATGGACTGGATTCCACAGTCCACTAGAGAAGAGATGGCTTACACTAGGTAAAAGGGACGGGAGGGGAAACTTTGCTTGTGAATATCTCTCAAACCATAAAGGTTTGAGAGATAAGACATATCATTCTTCATGTTTTTTTAATGACTACAAAATAAAATAAAGATAAAACAAAGTATTACTATCCCTTTACGTGAATGTAACAGCATCAATGGGTCATTATATAAAATTGTAGTTTAAACCTTTGAGGGCTAGAGGGGTATGCAGCACATTGTTTTGCCATGTGTTGATATCCCTCTGGCAGTCAAAGGATTAACATTAAAAACATGCTGAGCTGTAATAACTTCTAAATGGAAAACCTACCAGCAGTTGAGTACTTAATAGGTACAGCCCTATAACTTACACACATACAGACACACACATATATACATACACACAGTGATGTAACTAGTTATTGGAGGGCCACAGTGCAAACAATTGTTGGGGCCCCCAAATGCAAAAATAGTTCCACAGATGCATAACTAGATCTTATTGGACTTGAGAGTATATGGCATGGGAGGGCTGGCCTGGGGGGAAGGGAGGCAAATGCCCCCTGGGCCAGTCATAGGTCTGTGCCAGTGGGCCACTGCCTCACTTGATCTCCCTCTTGCTGCTGTGAATGTAGCTACACTAGTGATACCACAGACCTTACAACTGAAATGGAGCTACACTAGTGATACCGCAGAGCTTACAACTGAAATGGAGCTACACTAGTGATACCGCAGAGCTTACAACTGAAATGGAGCTACTCTAGTGATACCACAGAGCTTACAACTGAAATGGAGCTACACTAGTGATACCGCAGAGCTTACAACTGAAATGGAGCTACACTAGTGATACCACAGAGCTATAATCCAAATGGAGCTCCCCTAGCAGCATAACCAATTTCCCTTATAAGCTCTATACTATTACAAGTGTAGCTTTGCTTAAATTGTAAGCTCTGTAGTATCACTAGTGTAGCCCCATTTCAACTGTAAGCTCTGGTATAACTTGCTTTACTTCTCAACATTCATGACAATTTTAAAATTAACAAAAGGAGGTGGGCTGGGACAATAGTAGAAATGGGCCACTTGATGGTATTTGACCCCCAGGCCACGCGTTGCCAGACCTCCCCTGGTATATGGCGTTCCCCTTGGATCCTGGGCCCTGGCACAACGGCACCCCATGAAGTTATGCCTCTGCATGTGCATGCACACACCACTGAATAATTAGCATTATCTAGTTACTGACAAACGCGCCGCAGTTTATAAGATATAGCTTTGTTTAATAGACCACATAGATGTTCCTCTGATTAAAAAGAGAGGACATTTATTTGTATTTGTTGCAGGCTCGTTTCTCCATATTGCATTAAACAGAAAGTACATTTTATTTTGCAATTCTTGGCAGATTTACGGTTTTTGTACTCCGCGGTAGTTAACTGCAATTCGTCATAAGAGAGCAAAGAGTTTGCCAAATGGAGATCTATAAATCCATCTTTTACAAGAAAATGAACCACTATGTTTAATTGCTGTTCCTCCGTGTCTACATAAGCATTTTATTTTCAGTCACACTTTCTTAAGTTTAATTTCAGATTGCAAAGTCTGTCTCACGCTCAGAAGTCCTATGTGTGTTTTATGTTCCATTATCCAATAATTACCAATTTAATGTGTGATTAAAAAGGACATAAACCTGTTTTTGACCTTGACAATGATCTATCGAGACAGTAGAAATATGTTGTCCTCTGAAATCAAAATGCAACTTCTTTGTTCAGCTCTGTGAAAGGGCTGTGTGTTCAAAAGAAAAATGGAGGAGTTCTGGGGCAAGCCATTTGCACTATAGGCGAGAACTAAAAATTCCCAAAATTCCCACTGATTTAAGTGGGGATTTTAACCCCTTGAACTCTGGAGAGGACTTCAACGCATTGCTTTGCAATACATTGGAGACCTCTCTAGCATTCACAGGGTAAAAAACCCCATTTAAAAACAATGGGAATTTTTAGTTCTCCCCTATAGTTAAATGGTTTGCCCCAGAACTTCTCCGCTTTTCTTTTGAACTCCACTTTTCTTTTGAAAATACAGCCCATCTATGTATTTACAAGACAAAGAACAGACTTGTACTCCTCCATACCAATGTGTAAATGTGTGCCCTATTTGTGTGGCATGTATAATAAAAATGTGTATATATGTGTCCTAAACTAGATATATATACTAAACTATTAAAGATTGAGAATTTAGTCCATCATTTGGCCAAAGAATGTAAGCTTGCCAACACCGTCAAGGTATCTCAAATTCTGGCAAGTAGCTACGCTAATACACCTTTAATTCCTATCTAACATTAAAATAAATTAAAATTCTAAATCTGCAGAAGCAGCTGGAGATGTTATAAGGAAATGTGTATCTAATTATGTAACAGTGAATGCAATTAAAAACAAAAGAACACATTACTAACTTAAAAGGTGTAAGAGAGGACTTGCCTGGTTTAAAATCTTCCTTGGCCTGCAGGATTGTCACGGTTTTGTAAGAACACTCAGACAAGTTAGTAAGGTAAAATCAGCTTTATTAAAATTAATAAAGGACACAAAGTCACTCTTCACAGGCCCAGATCCGGACAGTGCCGTGGCACTTCCCAAATTTGACACAGGTCAGGGTGCAAAGAGACAAGCAAACAAAACAGTAATGCAGTAGTCAGGAACAGGAGTCAGGAACCAGGAACAGAACCTCAGCAGTACCAAGCCTAAGATGTAAGTCGACCAGCAAGGCTGTAGGTGACTGCAGGGCAGAATCCCTAGCAAGCTAGGGTAACCAGAGGCAACAAAGGCGAGCTAGAGCGAGGCACTAGTCTCAGGGAACTAGAGTGACCGGAGGGAACAGAGACAGGTACTGGTAAAGCACTAGTGTCAGGAGGTAGCGCAACCGGAGGCAACAAGTACAGTCACTGGTAGTGCACTAGTGTCAAGAGGTTAGTGTAACCGGAGGCAACAAGTACAGGCATTGGTAGTGCACTAGTGTCAGGAGGTTAGCGTAACCAGAGGTAACAAGTACAGGCACTGGTAGTGCACTAGCGTCAGGAGGTTAGCGTAACCAGAGGTAACAAGTACAGGCACTGGTAGTGCACTAATGTCAAGAGGTTAGTGTAACCGGAGGCAACAAGTACAGGCACTGGTAGTGCACTAGCGTCAGGAGGTTAGCGTAACCGGAGGCAACAAGACAGGCACTGGCGAGGTACTAGTCTCAGAGGACTAGCTGGACTGGACGCAGCACTGACTGGCCCTGAAGGAGACTAGTCTCGGGAGACTAGAGAATGGGAGGCAACACTGACAGGCACTGGCAGGGCAAACGGACAGGCACAGGTGCGGCAACCCTGGCAGCCCCAAATCGGCAAGGCAACAATGACAGGTACCGGCAGGGCACTAGGCAACAACGAATTGAGTGGACAGCCACTGCTGGGGATGGTACACAGAGCGGAAATAGCCAGACCAGTGAGCAACGGGTCAGGTATTCTGCCACAGCCAATCACAGACACAGAGTAGAAGTCAGCCAATCCTTAGTCAGCACCGGAGTGGGTAGTCAGCCACAGCCGTAATCGGTACACAGAGCGGTAGTCAGCCAGTCCAAGTCAGCAACAAAGTGGGTAGTCAGCCACAGCCGGAGTTGGTACACAGAGCGGTAGTCAGCCAGTTCTAGTCAGCAATGGGTCATGGAGCAAAAGACAGAAGCAAGGTCAGGCAAAATTGGGTCATACACGGAGCAGGAAACCAACAACAGAACAAATGCCAGGTACAGGAACACCACGAAAGGGCACCCATGGAATGACAAAACGGAGATTGAAAAGGCTAGTGCTGGGTGGGACATACGCCAGCAGCCAATAAGAACCCAGCAAGACTAACACAGGAAGTAGTAATGTCGCCAGCAGAAAGATCACGGGCACCGTGATAAGGATGTGGACACCGGCAAAAGAGGACTGTGGTCCTTCAATCCCATTTAAAGCCAGTGTTTACCACCCCCACAGGCCAAATAAGGAATAGCAATTTTGAACAGACAAGGTGTTTAAATATAAAGCAAGGCAAATAATATGCCTTTAAGGACCTTTAAGAAAGAAATTGGTATGGAGGAGCGCTAGTCTGTTCTTTGTCTTGTATGTACACTTTGGGTTTCAGCCCAATGTTTCTTGGGGGACTGGAGAATCCTCCCATTTCTTGCTGCTATCTAGATGCCAGTTATTTAACACTTTTTCATTTACTTACTACATGTATTTATTATGGTGAGTTAGTGCTGTGGGCTCTCTCTCTTTCTGCTCATCTATGTATTTGTATCTATCTGTGGTTCTCACACCTTTTGTAGTGGAACCCAAAAACCAAACCCCCTAACACGTTGGGGAAGATTCACTAAGTGGTGATAAAAAGGTGACAAAGTGGAGATGACTTCCCCACAGTGGTGTAACAATAGGGGTCACAGGGGTCGCACCTGCAACTGGGCCTATCACTCCGGGGGCCCGGCCACCGCCTGCGACCTCCCCGCCCGGTGCCCGCAAAATGCGGAGGTCTGTGTCTTCTTCGACACAGACCTCTAGTAGCTGCGCTCCCTCTTCAGCTCTTTAGTAATGCAGAGCGCTGGGAGATGACCTCTCCCAACGCTATGCATTACTGAAGAGAAGACCACGCAGGAGCTCCAGAAGTATAGAGGTCTGTGCCACACCACTGGACCACCAGGGAGGTAGGAAACAGGCAATGTGAGGGGCCAGGGCAATGTGGAGGGAATGTGGAGATGGAGGGCAAGAATGTGGAGATGATGGGGGGTGATAATATGGAGATGATGGAGGGCAATTTGGAGATGATTGGGGCAATGTGGAGATGATGGGGGCAATGTGGAGGTGTCCAGTGGGGATGGCCAATAGGGTGGGCCAAAGTGGTCGGGTGGGATGTGGTCAGGGGGGCACCCATGGCAACTTTTTCACCATGGTCCAGTGGCTTCTAGTCACTCCTCTGTTTCACCAGTTTATCACTTCTCCAGTTCCCCTGTTATTCTAAGTAGTGTATGTACTGAGATTTTTTCAGCTTTAGAGATCTTAGAGAACAGGCTCCATAGAATAACATAGGAACTGGAAAAGTGATAAACCGGACAAGTCAGTTTATCACCTCTTAGTGACAAAACTAAATGTATTATAATGCTCACTGGTATCATTAACTCAATACTAAATTATTATATATATATAATTAGGTAAGAAATGTTAGGTATTTATATCTGACGATATTTATTTGATTTATAATCATTTATTAAAACTGAAATCTCATAGAAAACCAAATTTTTGCTGCATGAAATGTTTCAATATTCCACACACAAATTAATAGTCACAGAACCACACATAACCTGCCTCATACCCTTGCATTGTTCTATCATCCACTGGTAGTCACAGAATCATTCATACACCGGCACACCTTCCTGATTCCAATGTCCACTGTGAGTCACAGACAGAACCACACATACATTTTCTGACACCCGAGTCTTGTTCCATTGTCTACCCATAGTCACAGAACCACATATACAGTTTCTAACAATGCAACCTCATTCTCACTGTTTATTAAGAGCCAAAGAACCACACATACTGTCTGACACCGAAGTCTCCACTGTAAACTTGTAGTCAAAGACAGAACTCCACATACATTGTATGGCACCCCAGTCTTGTTCCACTGTCCACTGGTAGTCACAGAACCTCATATACACTATCACCACAACTGTGTTCTCACTGTTTATTAGGAGCCAAAGAACCACACATCCTGTCTGACACCACTGTCCAGTGGTAGTCACAAAACCAAACATACACTGTCTGCCACCCCAGCCTTGTTCTACTTTCTACTAGTAGTCACAGAACCACATACACAAGGTCAGCCACTCCAGCCGTGTTCTACTCTGCATTAGTAGTCACAGAACTACACATACACTGACTGATACACTTGCCTTGTTCCACTGTCCACTGGCAGTAACTGAACCACACATTCATTGTCTTGACTCTCCAGCTTTTCTCCAATATCAACCACACATACATTGTCTGACACACTAACCTTGTTCTATTGTCCTATATTACTGTTCTCTGGAACAGTTTGTTCTTTTTCATGGGACCCTGAATCAGAGCTGGTCTATCATAGCCCCAGGTCTGCACTAGATTGGGTGTCTGCTAGGTACAAGGAACAAATGTAAGGGTAGTCAGACAGAGCCACAAGTCAGCTCCAGAGGGGGTAGTCAGACAAGCCAGATCATACACAGTTTAGGTAGTCAGCCAGAGCCACAGGTCTGCACCAGGTTGGGTGTCCACTGTAGGAATAAGCAAATGAATAGTCAGACAGTGCCACAGGTCAGCACCAGGTTGGATGGAAGACTAGCCAGGTCATACACAGAGCCCAAGGTAATAGAACTGCTATGAACAACAACGCAAGGGCAACTGAGTCAGGACTCAGATTGCCCTTTAAACCCCTCTACAGGAAGTAGGTAGGAGGAGCAGCTCAGAGGGAGGAAGTAGGGAGGAGGAAGTAGGTAGGAGGAGACTACAGGAAGCAAACACATAAAACAGAGGCCTGCTGCCTGCTTGAAGCTGTAACAGCAGGATACATAAAGGACATTTTTTGGGGAGGAGGGAAGGTACACAAGCCTATTCAGGACTCCAACCTTCTTAAAAAACACATTATTCTATATGCAACTCAATACACAAAATACATTATATAGCACTGGCACTTTATCCCGCTTCTCTTGTGTGGATTGTATGCTACAGAATTGCTCAGCTTTTTGATTTCTACATAAGGTCACACTTTTTCCAAGTCTAATTTTAGGTTACATAGACAACCTCCTGCTCTGAAGTGCTAGATGCATTTTATGAAGCAGTATCTAATAATTACCTACAATAAGTGTGATTAAAAAAGAATGTAAATTACAGGTACTGAAAGGCTTTCAGATTTGGCTAGGGGTGGCTTTAATGCTAATCCCTTCCCACTATATTGTTTCTGTGTTTATAGGTGCCATCTGTCACCTAACCACAAAACAACATTTATGTTGAAAAAAAAACCTGTTTAATTCCTTCAATGGTACATTAATTTGAATCATTCTGCAGGGCTGAGTGTGATACATTTATGAACTGCAGCCATTACTTTCCAGAAGAATTTGGAGTCACAGTCTGTTTAACATTCTATCTTGAAGCAAGAAAAAAATCCAACATGCTACTTTGGTTTTTATAGATCATTAAATTAATACTTACAGAGGTAAAGATCACTGTTTGTGCAACAATTAGATATTGCATTAGTGGAGAGACTACAATATGTGTAACTTTAGTACTAGGAAAAGTAAAACAACAAAAAGAAAGAGTGCAACCAGTATAAATCAGAAGACTGGTAGAGTGAAAGTGATGCCTTTATTGGCTGAGTAGCTCTAGGTTGCAAGCTTTAAAGAGATAGTAATACTTTGTTTTATCTTTATTTTATCTTGTAGGCATTAAAAAAACATGAATAACGATATAAAAGTCTTATCTCTCAAACCTTTATGGTTTAAGAGATATTCACAAACAAAGTATCCCCCCCCTCGTTCAGCCAGATCAGAAGGAAGGTGCCCAGGTAGACTGCAGAGAGGGACAATCTTCAATTAAGATAAGGGAAAAACCTGAAAAACTTGTCAAGGGGGGCAGGGCTTTCATTGTTCTCATAGGAAGAAGATTGTCCCCTTCTGTTATCTGTCTGGTCTATGGACTGCATTCCACATCTGAGAAGAGATGGCTTACACTAGGTAAAAGGGGCGGGAGGGGAAACTTTGCATGTGAATATCTCTTAAACCATAAAGGTTTGAGAGATAAGACTTTTATCGTTCTTCATGTTTTTTTTAATGCCTACAAAATAAAATAAAGATAAAACAAAGTATTACTATCCCTTTAAAGACACTTTAGGTCACTTTAGGTGGAGGAGACAGGAAAGAGGATATCCATATCATGGATAGATGTCTTTCCCTATGACATCACTAATTGGTAGGATCTCCACTATGAGGCAAGATGGTTGAAACCCTTGAAGTAATAACAATGGAATTTCAAGATGCATAAGTCATAAAAGGACTATAAGCTCAGTCCCTGGAAGTTTGTCATCAATTAACCTTTACACAGAATTAAAAAAAAATACATTTTGCTTGAATGGTGTTTTGTGCCATCTGTAGAGCAAGTCATTTACTTTGGCATTAGTAGATCTGCTGTTGATCTCTCAGGTCATATGTTTATTGATGTGTGTCAGTAGACTATTGAAGATAACCAAGAGAGGGTCAGGAGATAATGAGAGAGTTGAAGGTTAACCAGTGTCTGCTGTCTGTTCAAAGAGGTCTCTTGAACATACGAGTACATGCCAAAGAGATGTGTGAAACAGGAGACTGTTTTGTATTATACAAAATGTTTTCACTTAGAGTAAATTGCACTGTTCTTTCTTCTAAATGTTGTCAAGGAATATACAACAGATAATTAAACATTGTCAGAGTGTTTGTCCTAAGTGCCGATTATGTCATGAGTTATTGAGTCGTGACATCACTTTGGTGTGAAAGGATTATTTATTTCAAGGACAAGCATTAACCCAATTTAGATTTATGGTGACTATCGTTTTATGCATGTTTTTATGCATATAATTATATTATGGTAGTCTCATATTAAATTAGATTGGAAAAAAAGACACAAAGTCATCAAGTTCAACCTCTGCCATAGTAAATAACAAAACAATGTGAATTATTTCCAATACCAAGATGGGCGTTTGTCTATTAAGACTAGTTAATCAATTACATTTGGTTGAAAAAGACACAAGTCCTTCAAGTCGAACTTAATGAATTTTAGGGTCTTTCAGTAGATGTGTTCTAGGTTTTTTGTGCATAATTTGAATGTACTGGAAAAAGTAAGAGCAATACCTTAAATCCCTAGATATTGGAGACAACGCAAAAGTCAGTGTGTGTGTGTGTGTGTGTGTGTGTGTGTGTGTGTGTGTGAGTGTGTGTGTGTGAGAGAGAGAGAGAGAGAGAGAGAGAGAGATGGTATGTGCATACCTCCCAACATTTCAATTTGCCAAAGAGGGACACTTGTGGTTTAGGGGGTGTTTCTGGGGGCGTGGCTGGTGGGTGGGGCATTATAGACAATTTTTAGGCTATGTCGTGACCTGTTGACACCTCCTTGTGTAACCTAATAAGTGACTTATAACAAGACCAAAGTATTTTATCTACACAGACTAATGTAAAAACACATACACTGATGTTTAAACAAACATAAATATGAATTTTATTACTGTGGAGCAATGAGATATACTTATTCATACATCACACAGTCTGATCTCCTAAAAAGAGGGACATCAGGGTGGGAAAGAGGGACAGAGGGATTTGGGTCTAAAAGAGGGACTGTCACTCCTAAAGAGGGACACTTGGGAGGTATGTATGCGAGAGAGAATGCATGTGTGTTTGAGAGAGAGAGGGAGAGGAAAAAGACTGTGTGAGAGGTGTGTGTTTGTGAGGGGGAAGAGAGAGACTGCCTGTGTGTGTGTTTGTGTATGTAAGAGTTTTTTGCTAATTTATATATATATATATATATATATATATATATAATTTATATAGAGATGTAGCCAGACTTAACTTTCTGATTTATCCAAATTTTCTGCGCTGTTTCATGTCTAGTTAGGTGAACAAACAAATTCCATACAAGTCTAAGGATGATACTTATCATAACAAGATAACACAGAAAATTACACAGGTAATAGAATCTAGGCTATTTGTTTCCGACCATAATATTTACCGATACCTAGGCAGAGATAGACTTTAAAGTTTTTAATGCATTTTTCTTCATAAAAACTTGTGTCAAATTTATGAGAATTTCTACAAATCTTATTAACAATATAATTCTCATTCGTTATAAAATATGTTTCAGAAATGACAGAAATATTGCAGTCCTCAGTGGGAATCAGATGAATTATATTAACAAAAATGACATAAGCAAGCAAGGCAGCAATAGGACGAGCTAGGCTAGAAAACATTCAGACACAAAATGCCTATTATTTCCACAAGATTAGACTCAAGCATACAATAGATTGGTTTGCAAATATAGACATCAAAGAGCAATTCTATAAGCAGTTACATTGCTTTCTGTTACATGTCTCAAAGAGAAATGTTATTTTAAAGACCCCTTGCTCTGGAAAACCTGTAAGAAGGGCACACCGCAGAATCCTATATTACTAAAGGAAAAGTAACTCCTCCTAATAATAATTCCTCTCACCCAGAGGCTTAACTAGAAGCCACCGGGCCCTGGTGCAGAAATTGCCATGTCCCCCCGACCACATTGCCCCCCCATTGCCCCTATTCTCCACATTGCCCCCAATCTCCATTGCCTTTATATTGCCCCCAATCTCTACCTTGCCTCTATTGACCCCCCCAGTGTCCATCTCCTACCTCCCTGGTGGTCCAGTGGTGTGGCAGGAGAGGTCTGTGTCTCCTTCTGCACAGACCTCTGTACAGCTGGAGCTCCCGCGTGGTCCTCTCTTCAGTAACGCATAGAGCCGGGAGCATTATTAGAGTGCCAAAGAGGAAGCTCAGCTGCTGGAGGTCTGTGCCAAAGAAGGCACAGACCTCAGCTTATTACTTGGTGCGTGCACTGGGCATGAGGGTCACAGGGAGCGGCCGGGCCCCTGGAGTGACAGGCCCAGTAGGGGGTGCAACCCCCAAGACTCCTATTGTTACGCCACTGCTCTTACCATAAAAATGCTGATGGTCCCTAGGAATGTTGCAATGACAATATCATCTATTGAACAATCAGTTCAGAATGCCATGACCATGGAGGAGCACATGACAATTGCATGTAGATGTATATATATATATATCCTATATAATAATTCGCTAAATCGTGTGTAATGCCGCGACATGCGCAGTAGACACTGCTGTGCGTGCTGCAGTAATGCGCAGTAGAGACTGGCCGTGGCGCGGCTGATACAGAGCTGGGGGCTCCGAAGGAGCTGCGCGTGACTGCCCCGCGACCGGGTGGCAGTGGCACTGTGGCCTGTGTAACGGGCTGTTCAACTAGTATATATATATTTTAATTATACTACAGTTTTCTGTTCGGTTCACATACTACTCACGTAGTGAGTGACTCCTGCTCCTCCATAGAAAACATTACAAAAATAGCTTTTTGAACATTAGTTGGTGTTACTGCTTCAATAAGAGATACATTTGAACAGCAAAAGTTTGAATAAAAACAAGTACTCTTTTTCCCATCAGGAAAAATATATAGGATATAGTTTTACTTGTGCTTAGGAGTTCACTGAAGTTTGCTCCTGTAATGCTTTGCAGATTCCTATGGTCCTTAAAGCATTATGACCATCATGTGCAGTGGTTGAAATGTATGTGCTGTGGTCCTGCAAGCATAAGGTTAAAATTCTAAGGGGCCATTAAAAAAATTTCAGAGAAGTGACATATACCAAATATCCAAAAGGTGCACTGGAGAGATCTCTTTAAAGGGATAGTAATGTTTCACAAAAACAGCAGCTATCAGAGTTGTAGTTCAAGAGTAATTGAATGATAAAGTATCCCCGCCCTGCCCCTTTTACCTAGTGTAAGCTACCTCCCCTCAAACGTGGAATCTGGTCCTGGGACCAGACAGCTCACAGCAAGTCACAATTATCTTACTGGAGGAACAATGAAGACCCTGCCCCTTGACAGTTTTTTCAGGTTTTTCATCATGCTCACAGAAGATTGTCTCTCTCTGCGATCCATCAGGACAGTCTTGCTGCTCTGAGGTGAGGAGTGTTACATCAGTAAAAGGGGTGGGAGGGGGATACTTTATCATTCAATTACTCTTGAACTACAGCTCTGACAGTACTGAAATAACACTCTCCATGGTCCAAATACTATGAAGAGTAATTGGAGCTGCTTTTATTGTGAAATATTACTATATCTTTAAAGGGATAGTAATACTTCGTTTTATCTTTATTTTATTTTGTATGCATTAAAAAACATGAAGAACGATATAAGTCTTATTTCTCAAACCTTTATGGTTTAAGAGATATTCACAAGCAAAGTATCTTCAATTAAGATAAGGGAAAAGCTGAAAAACTTGTCAAGGGAGGCAGGGCTTTCATTGTTTTCATAAAAAGAAGATTGTCCCCTGCTGTTATCTGTCTGGTCTTACAACCAGATTCACATCTGAGAAGAGATGGCTTACACTAGGAAAAAGGGGCGGGAGGGGAAACTTTGCTTGTGAATATCTCTTAAACCATAAAGGTTTGAGAGATAAGACTTATATTGTTCTTCATGTTTTTTAATGCCTACAAAATAAAATAAAGTTAAAACGAAGTATTACTATCCCTTTAAGACAGTACTGCTACCTAACTAAAGTAATTAGTAAAGAGGTGCAATGCCAATGCATACCAACTGCCCCTTAGATGATACAGGAAACTTACCTGTTTGCATACCCCTCTGGCACTAAAAGGGTTAATTTAAATGGGGTTTTAAACTCCATGTATGTTATAGAGGTCAGCAGGCATCTCCCTATTCCTTCGATTACATCCACTATAATTGTGTATTTTCTTTTTGATTTAATGCACAAATAGATATATACAGTTCTGCATCTAAACCAGTTGTTCCCAAGCTTATCCTCAGGGGTGCCTAACATGCCAAATATTTATAATTTTTCTTGATCCCAGGTGAGTTAAACAGAGGCTCAGATCATTGAATTAACTCACCTGTGCACAAGCAGGGAAGTCCTGAAGGCATGGTCTGTTAAGTATCCCTGAGGAGAGGGTTGGGAACCGCTGCTCTGTACCAGGGATGGGCAACCTGAGGCTCTTCAACTCCCATCATCCCAAGCCAGACAACAGCTGGATGGGAATTATGGGAATTGTAATCCTTGCCTGCTGCAGGGCATCATGTTGCCCCCCAATGCTTTATTTAGGTGATTCTCAACTCTCTCCTCAGGGACCACTAATAGGCCATGTATTAAAGGGATAGTAATACTTAAAATGTAAAAAAAAATATGTTGTAGGGTTTATCCCCCTGAGTAAAATAAGAGTACTCCCACTGCTGAAAGGTGTTTCATTCAAAAGTTATTAATTTTCAAAGTTTAATTTTTTAGGTGCAATATCACAGTGGCCTGAAATTGTACAGTGGTGCTGTTGCTACACAATCCTATGGACAGCTCTGGTCCCGGGACCATAAATCTCCATAGGATGGTGTAGCAACAGCGCCACTGTACAATTTCAGGCCACTGTGATATTGCACCTAAAAAATTCAACTTTGAAAATTAATAACTTTTGAATGAAACACCTTTCAGCAGTGGGAGTAATCTTGTTTTACTCAGGGGGATAAACCCTACAACATATTTTTTTTTACATACCAAGTATTACTATCCCTTTAAGCCTTTGAGTGCCAGAGGGGTATGCAACGCATTGCATACCCCTCTGGCACTCAAAGCGTTAATGATTTCCCTGCTTGTACACAGGTGAGTTAATCAAATGCACAATCATTTAATTAACTCACCTGTGAGCAAGAAATGTAAATCTAAAGTCATGGCCTATCAGAGGTCACAGAGGAGACGGTTTGGGAGCACTGACCTATTTTCCATGCACTGGTAGCCATAGAACTACACATACTGACCCCCAAGTCCCAGCCTTATGTCAATGCACTGGTAGGTATAGAACTACACATACTAATTAGTCTGAACTGGACGTCACGGGTATATGCAGAAACCAGCAAGGTCATTTCTTGTGGTTACCAAAAAGGTTTCAGTTTTATGAGTGGTTTTTATGAGTGAGAATTTCTGCAAAAATTAGATAATGGGTTTTCTGCAAAAATTCCCACAGGAAAAATATAGGACTTGTCACCCATTCTTACTGGATAAGTAAACAAAAATATCCCATGCAAGACAGAAAATGTAATTTACATCTGGCTATATAACTCGTATATACACAGGTACTATAATCTAGACTATTACACTTCTCTCATGTCCCTTGTGTCAGTCACGTCAGTATTTTCTGATAGTTATGTATGCAGAGGTCAGCTTCGTGGCTTTTCATAATACCTTTTTCATTATAGAAAGAGTATCAGTTATATGAACAATCTACCAATCTTTATTAGCAATATAATTCTTATTATATATTATTTCAGACAAAATGAAAGAATAAAGCAGCCCTCAACGGGAATCAGATCAAATTATATTAACAAAAATGTAATAGGAAAACCAAGCAACAAAACAATTAGCTGAGCTAGAAAAACATTTAGAAACAAAAATGCTTATTTCCACGAAATTACACTCAAGCATACCATAGATTGGTTTGGAAATATAGTGTTACGGTTCAGTACACTCAGACACGGTAGATGTTGGTAAAACACAATTTTATTAAAGCACACAAGGAATGGTGTAACCTTCACGGGTCCAGTAATTAGAAGCAATAACTGACACAGGACAGGTTACAAGCTAGTTATCCCACACAGGTCCAGTACGGACATGCAATCACAATACTGACACAGGTCAGGTAATGCAATGTGGTAAATGGAGCCACTGACTATGTAGCCCAGAGTAGTGGAGGCCCAATGTCGCCTGTAGGCAGCAGGAGGCGGCAGTGACAAAACGGCAGCAGCTAAAAGGCAACGTAAACCTGTGTGGAGGATGCAACGGTGGACGCCCACCAAGGCTACAAAAGGGCGAGTCAGAGTTTGTGCCAGGAACGGAAGCCCTACTGAGACTATCCACCACCGTGTGCCTTTGCTACCCACAAAGGGTTAATGTGTGTATAGGTATAAAATGGATGGCCGAAGGGGTTAATGAACGCTATGGTCTGGACTCGGCAAACTACCGGATGCGTCCAACTGAGCCCAAAGTGGAAGACCAAGCGATCACTAGTACGGTGTGGAGGAGCACTGACACACTGAGACTCAAAACCCACGGACTGGATGGTACACGGTACCGGAGTACCGTAACACAGAAAGGCAAAAGCTACAGCAGCGGGAACTGCCAGGTCTTCGCCCAGCCAGACACGGAGCAAGCAGGAACCACTATCAAGCCAATTCGGTACACAGCACAGGAACGTCAGCCAAGCCGGGTCGGTACACAGAGAAGGATCGTCAGTCTCGCCAGGTCGGTACACGGAGCAGGGTCGTCGATCTCGCTGGGTCGGTACATGGAGCAGGAACGTCAGCAGGGCCGGGTCAGAACAGGAAGCAGGAACGTCAGCCAATCCGAATCGGTACACAGAATCAGGAACAGTAACAAGAGCATAGTCAGGCAGTCCAGGGTCATACAAGTAGACAAAACTAGCGCTAGGCATCAGATACACCACGAAAGGGCAAACGCTAAGTGACAGCCCAAGGTATAAAAAGGCTGTCACTGGGAGGAGCTGTACAGCGCAGCCAATGGGAAGGCAGCAATAACAAGATTGTCAGAATGTTGCCTGATCAGGGGCGCAGTGATATATAGACATCAAAGAGCAATTCTGTTACTTGGTTCCTACAGATGTTAGTGAAGATAGTCTAGAGATCTCTTGCTCTGGAACACTTAACGACTCTTCCAAACGGGTGACTGTCATATTCTGTCCCTGCTGCCACAGGTTTTCTTGTCTATTCCATGTCTGGGTTTTCCTTTTGCTTTAGAATTTACAGATTCCTCACTCTTGTTCTGAGTTTCTGCTTGTTTCTTATTCCTTTATTAATTACCGGCTTCCCAATACTGGCATGCGATCTCAGCGTTCTGGTGAATTTCAAGTTAGTTTGAATCCTGTTCCTGTGTTCCTTTCACCCTTCCTCTAGCTGTGATCCCTTGTTAGCGACTACTTTTAAGCTTGCCGTTCCTGTACCTCACCTCCAGTATTGTTTCTCAGTTGTTGACCCTGGCTCTCCTATTTGACCAGCTTCAGCTTGTCAATTTTGTGCCTCCTTTTCTCTCTTGTTGCTGACCCTGCTTGACCGCCCATCCGAACCTCTTGATACTGCTTAGTCAGAGTTCGACTCCCTCCAATTTCACTTTTGACCTAAGCGGAACACAGTTGGAGTTCGACTCTTTGAACCATCAGTCAGTCCTCTGTTTCAATTACCCAGAGTTTGACTCATTCGACAGTCAGTCAAATTACTGTTCCAGTTAGTTGGAGCTCGACTTGCAGATATCAGCTTCTCCAATGTTCAGCACAGCAGTGTTTGACCAGACGTTCAGGCACCTTGTTTTCTGTTACCTCTTAGTTTCTCTGTACCTCAGTAGGTAGCTACTATTCCAAAGCAGTTATCCTGGGTGTGGGCTGACTCTTCCGAATGGCACTGAACTGGTCTTGTGACCCACATCTTTATTACAGCTTTGGCCATAAAAAGACTGCTTAGGGGTAGTCCACACTAGCCAGCACCATACCCTATACATCGCTACCCAGCATTTTGCTTGCTGTGGGTCACCCCACAGCTCCAGAAGGTTGTCAGTGGCTGTTTGCTTTCCTAGTATCAGTCTCATTGCAGCTTTGTTTTATCCCAGTGTCTCACTTGCTCTGGGTTATTCTTTTATATCAATAGATGACTGCTTATTCTCTGTGGAGTTGTTCCTCCACAGAGCGGGGTTACAGCTAGCTTATATTTGACAACAGCCAGTTTACAGTGACTTTGCGGTGTGACCTTTTTGCAGTGTGACTATTTTGTAGCACATAATTTTTTACTGTCACTCTACTGAACAGAAACTTTCAGACGCTAAGAGACAAAGATCTGGGCATACATGCCAATGACCAAGTTTAACCCTCTGAATTGTGTCCTGAACTGTGACAAGGAATATATGTCACATTATTCCACACATTAAACATATTTTAACCCACAAATTCAATTTACTTGGACATTTTTTGCCTGCAAAACACAAACTCTCGAATCACACAAATTCTTGAAGCAATTAGCACTTCAAATGGCTGAGAATTATTTTACCACTTGGACATTTAAGAATGGAAGTAGGATTTTATTTCAGACTAGTAAAAGATGCCTGTAAACAGATAATATTTATACCTTCAGTTGAATGCAAAGTATTCAAGAACCTGCATTTCCTATTTTTGTGAAGGTGTGCGATTGTCTGCTGTACAATCTATATGCTATGTTTTGTGAATATATATTTGACAGATACAATGGATACATTTAAAGGGATAGTAATGTTTCATAATAAAAGCAGCTCTAATTAATCATCATAGTATTTGGACTTTGGAGAGTGTTATTTCAATTTTGTCAATGACAAAGTATCCCCCTGCCACCCATTTTACTGATGTAACACTGCTCAGCCACAGCAGAAGGGAGGTGCCCAGGTAGATTGCAGAGGGACAATCTTCAATTAAGATAAGGGAAAAACCTGAAAAACGTGTCAAGGGGGGCAGGGCTTTCATTGTTCTCATAGGAAGAAGATTGCCCCCTGCTGTTATCTGTCTGGTCTATGGACTGCATTCCACATCTGAGAAGAGATGGCTTACACTAGGTAAAAGGGGCAGGAGGGGAAACTTTGCTTGTGAATATCTCTCAAACCACAAAGGTTTGAGAGATAAGACTTATATCGTTCTTCATGTTTTTTTAATGCCTACAAAATAAAATAAAGATAAAACGAAGTATTACTATGCCTTTAAGAGAAAATTCAATACATTTATTTCAAAAGGGAACATACAGGGTTATACTGTGTATTAGTAGGCAAAACAGTAAGTTCTGATAGACTAAATTATTTGGCAACAGGAAAGCTGGGTTATGAGGCAAATGTTGAACTTGAGAAACTTTTTTTCAACCTAATTTACTATGTTACTATGTAAGTATTCAGCTTTCATTCCATAACACCTGATGAAGAGACCTAAGTGGTCTTGAAAGCTAGCGCTTTAAAGCTACTCAGTCAATAATGGTAATATGTTTACTGCTTTTTTGTAGCAACTGAAAATGTTGGTGCCTTTTTTGTGCTACAGTACAGCAAGTTTTTCCCAACATCCTGCAACAGTTGCACAATTTCACTGTGGTTTCAATCTGAAATCAATACTACAAATTTGCATAATTGCAATAAGAAAGGTTGCAGCATGTTTCCTCTCTCTGTGACAGTCACAGCATATGTTGCTGGTTTGAAATTCCCCATTGAACACAATGATTCACAAAGCATTTTTTTTTCATGATTTTCTGTTGTAGAGACAGTGTCATCCATGTGAAATGGGCCCAAGAAGTGCAGTCCAGTGGGCCTGTATCCCCCATTTAACCCTGAATTATCTTACTGTGGCCATAAAATCCTAATGGCTCATGTGAATGTTGCTCTTATGCCTTTATTCAATAGAGGACATTTTTCATTAGGTCTGGGTATTGTGTGCATGGAGTCGTACATTACATTTGTGCGCAATTTGTTTTTATTTATTTATTTTTTCAAACTGAAACAGACAGAGTACATTGCGTTTTGCATATTGTGATTTGCATTCGGCATATTGAGTACAGCAGTTTCCACACTGCTCTCCCTCCAAACCACCACTGCCTGCCAGGCAAGATACTAACATTCCACACAGCTCTCCCTCCAAACTGTCACAGCATACCAGCCGTATACTAACATTCCACACTGCTCTCCCTCCAAACTACCACTGCCTGCCAGGCAAGATACTAACATTCCACACAGCTCTCCCTCCAAACTGTCACAGCATACCAGCCATATACTAATATTCCACACTGATCTCCCTCCAAACTACCACTGCCTACCAGCAAGATACTTACCATTCCACACAGATCTCCCTCCAAACTGTCACAGCATACCGGCCATATACTAACATTCCACACAGATCTCCCTCCAAACTGTCACAGCACACCAGCGTATACTAACATTCCACACTGCTCTCCCTCCAAACTACCACTGCCTGCCAGGCAAGATACTAACATTCCACACAAATCTCCCTCCAAACCGTCACAGCATACCGGCCGTATACTAACATTCCACACTGTTCTCCCCCCTAACTACCACTGCCTGCCAGGCAAGATACTAAAATTCCACACAGCTCTCCTTCCAACCTGTCACAGCATACCA
This sequence comes from Rhinophrynus dorsalis, assembly GCA_037306005.1. Lineage (NCBI taxonomy): Eukaryota > Metazoa > Chordata > Amphibia > Anura > Rhinophrynidae > Rhinophrynus > Rhinophrynus dorsalis. The sequence goes on along the minus strand of CM074719.1, from coordinate 589,728,455 downwards.
GCCGTATACTAACATTCCATACTGTTCTCCCTCCAAACTACCACTGCCTACCAGCAAGATACTTACCTTTCCACATTGATCTCTCCCACACGCTTCTCTTTGTCAGCCAGTACTAGCTAATTTGCATAAACTGACAACTAAACACAGCTAAATATCTCAAATCATTGTTTTAAATAAAATAACTAATATAAATATAGTGGATTTTGAAAGCTGTTCAAAATAACCTACTGTTACAAAGTGGTAATTGCAATTGGTAGGCTCCTGAGTTGATGTATAGACTGGGACTGATACATTTATGGCAATCCACCATTATGTGGGACTGAAAAAATAGAGTGTGTGTCCAGCTGACAATTTAATGTGCAAGTCATTTAAAGAGTAACTGTCAAGTGCTAGTTGCTCCATAGACTGCCAATAGATATGCCAATGAAGTGGAGGCTGCATTTTAAGCCCCAGCAGATCAGAAGAATGGGTGACTGAACCCCCACTCCCCTCAGATATTCTCCTGTGTTAATCCCCTAAAGGATTCTGAACTGAATGATGTCAAGTACCACAGTTCAGTCACATAGGGCGAAATGCATGAAATGGGAACAGTCACTATTTACAGTGTACTTTAGATGGCTAAATGATTAGCACCAAAATGTTAATGAATTGCAAATGTTTTTCCAGTATTAGCGAACGTTTGTGCTTATTTTTACGAATGCATTTAAAAAATATGGGCACGGCTAAAATATCCTGCGTTTTGTGAGAGGAGGAGCGATTGCACTTAATACAGGAAAATAATTAGCACACATTTTCATTTGCCTGGCTAAGTAGCTCTTAATTTTAGGTTCATTCACTAAATTTTGCCATTAATTTAGGAGCATTCACTAATTTTGCAGTTAGTTTAGATGCATTTACTATTTAGCATTTAGGCATTAGTATGTTTCTTGCTTCAAAACGTGAGCAATTGCAAATAGCGCACACATTTTTGGCTTTCAAAAAATAGCGAATGCGCCACTTTTTTGCTTTCCTCCTTACATAGTACCTGACACGGTATTTCATTTCTATAGATGGGCTTCCAGCCTGGCAGTAACAGCCTATGGGGCAGTACATACAACTCAGCAAAGATTGTGGCTGTGAATGAAAATATTATGGAATGCATTCAGCCCACCAACCAACCGAGGGATCAGTTTTCTGGGAATCCTTTGAAAAAAATCATAAAGGTTTGGGAGATAAGACTTATATAGTTTTTCATGTTTTTTGAAGGACTACAATATAAAATAAACTTATTTTCAAGGTTTACTATCCCTTTAAGCATGTCAACTTCATTTAACCCCTTAACGACCCTTGACGTACCAGGACCGTCAAGGGTAAATTTGCTTTAAGGACCAGTGACGGTCCTGGTACGTCAGGTGTTAAATGGTAGCAGCGCGCCGCCGTTCACGCTGCTACCATTCAATCCAGGCTGAGACTGAGCGGTCCAGTACCGGACCGTTCAGTATCAACCTCCGTCGGTTGTGCCAGGTCATGTGATCGCTGCGTCAGCGATCACATGTACCGGCATTCTAAAACAATGAATGAGGCAGTGCTACTTACTGCCTCTAGTGTCTCCTCTCTGCCAGTGCGTCCCTTACATCAAAGTAAGGGACAGAGAAGCAGAGAGGAGACACCTAGTGGAAATAAAAAATACAGCAGCTGGGGGTGTTAACCCCTTCACTGCTGGTGCAGGAGAATGGCTAGATGCAGGTAAATTTCTGACCTGCTAAATACACTTTTTTTTTTTTTAAATAAAATCAACACACTTTTTTTTTACAAATAAAATATTTTATTTAAAAAAAAAAAAAAACATCTCAAGAAACAAAATTGGAAGTGTGATTGTTGTGGAGTCATGTAATACACTTACACACACCGCCAAATGTAATGAACAAAAAAGTGGGAAAATAGGGTGGCAAAAAGGGACATGGGGATTTTCACCCAGGGGGGACAGTGGCCACTTTAAACTGCGCATTTTGTAGGTATGACTGACCGGTCATACCTTTCATGCAGTCTCCATAAAAATTTAACCCTTTGCGCCCAATTGGTCCCAAGAGAAAAAACAAAAATGGTGTTTTTTTTACTTTTTTTAACCTTTTTCTTTAATTTTAATAAAGTAAATGGTGGGTTATCCATATAAGTGGGGTATCAAAGGAAAGCCCTATTTGTTTGTAAAAAAACAGTATATAATTTATGGGGGTGGAATAAAAGCCTAAGAAGGAAAACACTGTTGAACAAAGACATAGTCAAAAAGGTCAGAAGTGCTCAGGGCCTTAAGTCAAATCCACCTCTGATTTTCCCGGTCCTTAAGGGGTTAAAGGGTGACTTGAGAATCTCGCTATGCATATAAGTGGAGGATGATAGAATCTAGATGGGGCACACAGAGCTATGTTTATCAACTATGGCTTAACTTGATTACTCGTTCCTTATCTGGTTCCTGTTGCCTGTGTGCAGATTATGGCGTACCTGACTATGATTTTTGTTTTTCCCTGTGGACTCCAGTTCATACTATAGCGGTTCTAGCCACATTTATCATGAACTTCTGCCACTACAAGTGCTTCCCCATTGCAGCAGGCCTACCGCTGGTGCTATGGTCTCTGGTAGCAGTCCAGTCTTCTTATTGCATAATGCTTGGGCCCCCTATTGCCTACCGCCTGTATGTCTGCTGCGGGGCAGAGCTCAGCATTGGGATGAGGCGAAGTGCCATCCTTGGATATACCAGGGTACTCAGTAAGTGCCGTTTGATACCTTCATTACTTGGAAAATTGCATAAGATAGGGCAAACAGAGTTATCAGGATGATGGGTGTTTAAGTGCAATATATTGCTGCTGCACACATTAATGGAGACCTCCCCAAAATAGCTGAAAGGAGCTTATTTGTGACAGCACTGTGCAGGCCAGACGTTTTACCCTCTCTCTCTCTTGGAACAGTTCATAAAATGTGAAAGTTCCCCTTTAAACATTTTGGTTTTTATGTAATATAATAATTTAGGACAGCTGGATGAAAACATTTTTACATTCGTACATTGATACTTAATTAAAACTGATTTAACATGCACCCTCAGATGACACAGTGCCTAATAAATATGCTTATTGTACTAATTAAAGCAAGGCTTTATACATAAGGTAGTCCCATTACATGCACACATAATTATGTAGCTTCAATTTATGTGCCCCTTGTAGACAGAAAGCAAACTCATCTCTAGGTTACCAATTATGTATATTATGTACTTTCAAAATCCACCTTCGTTATTAAGCACAGCATGACTGGTCATCACAAAAAGCAGTGGAATGTAGGCAAACAGAATTCATTCTACAATTTGGTTTAATTAAGCCACTACAGCAACTTCTTTAAACTAAAGAGATGTAAGAAAATAAACAGGTCAAAAACTACATGCTTTATGCAGAAAGGTGAACATTAGTGTTGAGCGAGCATGCTCGGCCGATGCTCGGATCGGCTCGAGCATCGCTCTGCTCGGCACATGGCGGTACTCGTACGAGTACCGCCATGTGCTCGCCCGCCATGCTCGGGTGGCAGGGATCTGTGCCGAAGGAGGCACAGATCTTACAGACGCTCCGCTGGACCACCAGGGACTGGAGGTAGGGGACATGTGGAGATGGAAGGGGGCATTGCGGAGATGAAGGGGGCATTGCGGAGATGAAGGGGGACATTGTGGAAGGGGGACATTGTGGAAGGGGGGCATTGCGGAGATGAAGGGGGCATTGCGGAGATGAAGGGGGACATTGTGGAAGGGGGACATTGTGGAAGGGGGGCATTGCGGAGATGAAGGCAATGCGGAGATGAAGGGGGCATTGCGGAGATGAAGGGGGACATTGTGGAAGGGGGGCATTGCGGAGATGAAGGGGGACATTGTGGAAGGGGGACATTGTGGAAGGGGGGCATTGCGGAGATGAAGGGGGCATTGCGGAGATGAAGGGGGACATTGTGGAAGGGGGACATTGTGGAAGAGGGGCATTGTGGAGATGAAGGGGGGCATTGACCAGGCACCCTCCCCTCATCAGAGCAGGGGGTGCCTGGTGTAATGCTCGAGTCCTCCCATTCAATTCAATGGGACTCGGGTGCTCGGCCGAGCACTCGAGCCTCCGGGGGTGCTCGGTCAGAGCACCCGAACCCCCGAGCATCTGGGTGCTCGCTCAACACTAGTGAACATATGAAATTATGGAGCAAACCAACTGCAGCATAGTCGGGCATAAACATTCACAGTGATCGAAATGGAGTCTATAGCCTCCTGAAGGCTAGAGAATTTTCCATGCATTTTTTCATGCAATGGAGCGTGAGACCTCACTAATAGGGATGGGCAAAAATTTCCTTTTCAAACTGAAATCGGCAAAAAATGGCACTTTCCGCATGGTGAAAAATTTCCCACAAAAAGTGACGATTTTCCTCTTTTTCCAGCTTTTTTCACCTAGCTCATTCCATTGAAATCAATGGGAACATTGAAGTTACAAACAACATATAACAAATATTATTTAATTTCCCAGAGGCATAGTATAAAAGGGGGTTGAGGGTGCCTGTGTTGGCAGGGTGTGGGGAAAAATCAGATGAACAGGGAATTATTTTTTGGGGGGTTGTTTACTGGGATTGGGGGGCAGTTAATAAAAAATAAATCCTAAATAAAATTAAAAAACAACCCATAAGACATGATATAAAAGGGGTCTGGGGAGGGTGTCTGTGTTGGTGGGTGGAGTCTGGGGAATGAATCAGTTGGAGAAGGAATTTATTTTGGGGGGTTTCTTGACTCGTATTGGGGGACAGTTAATAAAAAATAAATAAATAAGAATTTTTTTATTTAAAGTAATAGAGACAGGAACCCCCTGACATAAGCTGCCACTGGGGTGGACTGATACTTGACTTGATAGAGTATTTTGTAGAGGATGATTTGTTAGATTTGTTGTTAGAGGCCTTTGTAGGACTTAGACTTATTAGAGACCCAAGCCCTGAAGAAACATTGATTTGTAGTACTTAGGCTTGTTAGAAACAAACCACCCAAATTGTTTATTTTTTTGTAGGACTCGTTTTTTTTTTTTTTTTTTTTTTTTTTAATTTATTTATTTTCATTATTTTTTTCAAAGCACAAGCCATAAGGTAAAAATAAAAATGCCTTACTAGCCTAGTGCCAGCAGGTCATGTTGGCCACTGGCCATTGTCAAGTGTCCTCCTGAGTCCTTAATTGCGGAATTTGCAACTGCTGTACTTACTGTTGCTGCTTAGTTGTTTAAGCAACAGGATGATTAGGAAGCTGAAAGGGAATGGGATCAACAATAGCAGTATCATGGAAGATGGATGATGAAAGTTCCACTTGCCATGACTGGCTCTAGTGATGCACCTGAGTCAGTAGCAGCACAATAAGTAGCCCCTAGTCTATGTGGGGAAAAGAAGAAGATGGCCATTCAATCTTCTCCACCTGCCCCTCCTCCAAAATCATGGGTGTGTTGTTATTAGAATATATTTTTTTCCCTTGAGAGCACGAACTGTGGCTCTCATCAGCAATTGTAATGTGCACAGTGTGTGTGTGTGGTAAATAACATTTGGGGGCACAATTGTATCGGAACACCATGACACCCAAAAACCAAGTACTGCCGCTGTCACTATACCCCTTGTCCACACCCGCTAAGGACACATGACAACTTGCTGACAGTTTAATAGTAATGATGAACCCTCCCAACCAGCATCTTAGCATATTCTGCGGGATGGAATCTCCTCAGATGCAGCTTGATGCCCTGCTTGCGATTCTCTTCCACCGCACTGGCATATGTGGTCAGTGCACCGCACAGTGTACAATGGGTAGAGACAAACTGCCACATCCTAACATCAAGAAAGTTGATATAATTTAGTGGGGAGGTAACGGTGAATGAGGTGGATTGGCAGAAGATGTAGCTACCCTAGAAGGTGATGGCAAGCTACTGTAGTTGTTTCACCCGTCGTGGAACTTCCAGTCTCTGCTTGGATTGCTCTATTCTTCCTCCTCTTTGATCTCCACCTCGCCTCTTGTTGTCTTTCTGGAGAGTCAGGGGATACAGCAACTGCGGTGCTTGATTTCTGTACCGGGTGTTTGGCTTTAATATGTTTGATGTAAATGTCATGGTGTCTGTGTTTCATGTGTGATATGAGGGTGCTTGTGCCAAGGTGTGTTCCCTCCTTTACTCTTCTCATTGTCTTGTCACAAATTTTGCACAGTGCCGTTGCTGATGACTGCACTGTGCCTGCCCCAACAGAAAAATAGCCCACACCCATGATTTCAGGGGGGAGGGCCTCTTTCTTCTTGTCCTTCACATTCCCCTTCACTTTCTGTGGCAGCGGATAATGTTGCTGCTGTTGCTGCTACTGTCTCAGAGTCAGCACTGCAACTAGGATCAGGAGTATTGCTACTGCTGGCAAGTGGAACCTTTCCTAGTCTCACATCCCTTGCTGACCCCTTCCCACTGTGTCCACGGTGGTCTGTGGCACACTCGCCTGCTCCTCATCATCCTGCTGCCCTTGCATCTCAGCACCAGAAGGAATTAGAGCAGCTGCAAATTCCTCAAATTCCAAAATGTCATTGCTAGTGGTGGTGGTGATCATGTCCATCCTCATCCCCGTCTCCCATTCTTTCTCAGTTTCTGCTAAAAAGTCCATCAATGTCTCTTCCACCTTAGCTTCTCCACCATCATCATCATCACCACCACCACCACTAGCCCCTACGTGTTGCTGCTGATGCTCTATTACAGACATATCATTACTGCTTGGAGGAGGTGACAACGAGCAATGTGACAGTGTCCCCTAATGTCACACTTATCATTTCTTGGTGACGTGAAGAAGGCAGACTGGCAGAGGCAGCACTAGAAGCAGGCACAGGCAGCTGATCTGTGCTCCTGTTGGTGGTGGTAATAATTGTGTGCCTGTTCTCCTCCAACAACAGTTCTGGCCTCTTAGTCTTCAGGATCCTGTTCCATTTGGACACTTTAGTGAAGGGAAGGGTAGGACTCCCAGGGTCAGAGGAATGGTGTGGGCTCCCTTGATCATTAGTCTGGATGCTCTCAAATGTTTCCTCTACTACTCCGGCTGCTTCACCATTACTGCTACTACTACAAACACCAACCACATCAAGTTCAGCCACAGAGTCTTCCTCCTCAGTCTCACAGTCACTAATAATAGGACAATGTTGTTGATTACCTTCTCCTACACTCCTAATGCTAACAAGCTGCTGGACTTTAGTCCAGTAGTAGTAGTACTAGCACTGGCGGAACTGCTTGGGGATGGCAAATGTGACTTAGGGTCCCTTGCTGTCACACTTGGTATCATTTTCTCCTTCTCCCCCTCCTGAGTACTACAAGAGACACTAGCAGCAGATTCAGCACTGGTGGCAGCAGGGGCAGCAAGGCTGACAGCAGGTACAACACTAGTGGCAGCAGGGCCAGCACATCTGACAGCAGGTACAACAATGGTGACTGCAGGTACAGCACTGGTGGCAACAGGGGCAGCACATTTGACTGCAGGTACAGCACTGGTGGCAACAGGGGCAGAACATCTGGCAGCAGGTAAAGCACTAGTGGCAGCAGGTAAAGCACATTTGGCAGCAGGTACAGCAATGGTGGTTGCAGGTATAGCACATCTGGCAGGAGGCACAGCACTGGTTTCAACAAGGGCAGCACGCCTGACAGCAGGCACAGCACTTGTGGCAGTGGTGGCAGCAGAGGCAGCACATCTAGCAGCAGGCACAGGGAGCTGACCTGTCCTGCTCCCACCAGTACAACCCTTTTCTCCCTCCCTTTCCATTCCCTTTTCTCCCTACCTTCCCATTAAATTCCTCAAGATCCCATGGGGTTATTTGCGCAGGGCCGGCGCCACCTATAGGCATGGTAGGCGGCAACCTGGGGTGCACATCTGTTGGGGGCGCAGGCATACAGCAGAGCAGAGCTGAAATGCTCCTGCAAGCTCAGTGGTGGCTATCTGAGGACGGGGAGAGAGGCACTGTGTGTGTCGCTGTGTCAGACATGGGAGTACTTGACCACGTTGACTCATTGTGCCTTAAGCAAATAAGGCCGTCGGCATGTCATTACTTCAATGTTAATGTTAGTCAAGTAGTGACATGCTGACGGCCGTATTTAGAGTCACCAACTTTGTTTGGAAATTGGAATTTAATTTTGTTAACCCTTTGAGTGCTAGAGAGGTATCCTAAACATTAGTGTTAACTCTCTAGCACTCAGAGGGTTAATACTGCCATGGATTTGTTGTTATGGATATGTTTAATGTTATGGATAGGATTCCTAATCTATATTTTTTTTAATCATAGATGTGGGTTTTTCCTTGTCTGCCTCACAGGTTGTTCGCATAACAATTATATTATAATGCTGAATAGCACACAGATTTAAAGGGATAGTAATGCTTAAAATGTAAAAAAAAAATATGTTGTAGGGTTTATCCCCCTGAGTAAAACAAGAGTGCTCCCACTGCTGAAAGGTGTTTCATTCACGAGTTATTAATTTTCAAAGTTGAATTTTTTAGGTGCAATATCACAGAGGCCTGAAATTGTACAGTGGCACTGTTCATACACGATCCTATGGACAGCTCTGGTCCCGGGACCATAAATCTCCATAGGATGGTGTAGCAACAGCGCCACTGTAACACATCAGGCCACTGTGATATTGCACCTAAAAAATTCAACTTTGAAAATTAATAACTTTTGAATGAAACACCTTTCAGCAGTGGGAGTACTCTTGTTTTATTCAGGGGAATAACCCCTACAACATATTTTTTTTACATTTTAAGTATTACTATCCCTTTAAGTATTTCTTTGCACATTTCTCTTTCACTTTTTTTGAGGGACATCCTTGTTCACTGTTTATGGGATAACCACCATCATGTAGTACAAGGGGAATGATATGAGGCTGTATATACATTTTTTTATATATTCTATACAGAGTGTATAATATGGACTGATCTATTTGTCCTCATACGTGGTATTTTAGCTTTTTGGAGGGACCTCTTATCATTTATGTTTTTAATTATTATTATTATTTTTAATACTTGCTTATTTGAGTGCCTCTATTATCAGACTCTTTGGGAGGTGGATTGTGAAGCTTGCTTTCTTTTTGCCCCTTCTGTTTATAGATTAGGAATCCTATCCATAACATAAAAAATATCCATAACAACAATCCCATGGCAGTATTAACCCTTTAAGTGGCAGAGAGATATCCAGTGCATTGCAACACATTGGATACCTCATCTCTGGCACTCAAAGGGTTAATAAATGATCTGGTACTTTCCTGTATTATATGAGGATATTACTATAAAGCAAGTGGATAAGGGATTGTGATTGCTGCTATTTTACAGTCTAGATAATTTTTGTGGAATTTCTTGGGAGAACATGCAACAACTTTCGCACATCCCTACTCACTAACATTCAAGGAGTTTAAATCAATGGACATTTTTAGATCTCGCTATAGTGCAATTGGTTTGCCAAAAAAAAATCCACCATTTATTTATTTATTTATATATTTTTTTTTACATACAGCCCATGGGTGCTGAGATTTGCACATTTTCCTACTGATTTAGGGTCTTGTGCAGAAATAAAAAGATTAGCAATTCTGGGGCAAACCAACTGTACTGTGGGGGAGGGGAATAAAATTCCCCAAATTTCCATTGTTTTAAATTCAGCTTTTAACCTCCTGAATGCCTAAAGAGGCCTCCAGTGCATTGCATTGGGGGTTACAAGCCCTATTTAAATTCATGGAGAAGTTGATTTGCTCATTTAAAGGCAAGCAGAGAGCCAAAGAGCCAGTGTTGTTAACTAAATCACAAATGTATGGTGCACACTTTTTTTCATAACAAAGAAATATCATCAGTGTATCTCCCTGAACAGTGGGAAGGCAAACCTGGACACCTGTCAGGGGCGGACTGACCATACGGGCATTCGGTCATGGACCGAGGGCCCATGACCAAAGGGGGCCCGCCGCTGCTTCCAGAGCTGCTCAGCAGCTCTCCAACAACAGCCACTGGCGTGCCATTTTAGTAATACAGAGCGCTGGGAGATGACATCATCTCCCAGCCTCTGCATTACAAGAGGTGCGCAGGACTTCACACAGTGTTGAGCCACGCCGCTAGACCACCAGGGACTGCAGGTAGGGGCAGTGTGGAGATGAAGGGGCATGGTGGAAGGGGCGATGTGGAGATGGGGGGGCAATGTGGAGATGGGGGGGCAATGTGGAGATGGGGGCATTGTAGAAGGTGCATTGTGAAGATGAAGGGGGCATTGTGGAGATGAAGGGGGCATTGTGGAAGGGGCAATGTGGAGATGGGGGCATTGTGGAGATGAAGGGAGCATTGTGGAAGGGGCATTGTGGAGATGGAAGGGGCATTGTGGAGATGAAGGGGGCAATGTGGAGATGAAGGAGGCATTGTGGAAGAGGCATTGTGGAGATGAAGGGAGCATTGTGGAAGGGGGCCTTGTGGAAGGGGCATGGTGGAGATGAAGGGGGCATTGTGGAGATTTCTGCAGGGGGCCCAGACCTCTTTTTGGACCAGGGGCCCTAGGTCCTGTCAGTCTGCCCCTTACACCTGTATGTACAAGTCTACTGTTCCTGGATTCTCTGCTGAACTATTGTGTGTTTCTTATTTTTCTTTATCCTATATGCTCATCCTCAACACTCCTAATTGGGTTTGAGTTGTTTTAAATGATTACATGCAGATGGCTGAACTCTGGCTATTATCTGCAGCCAACTGCATGAGTCCAGCCCCTGTATATACTCAGCTTTCTCAGCAATCCTTTATCCGTTTTGTTACGGTGACTATTCAGCATCTTTGTTGTGTTTATTTCCTGTCTTGATTATGCCAGTCCTGTTCTCTTCTATGTCTGTCTATCTGGTATTCTATTATTGACCTGTCTCTTTTTGGTTCTGTTTCTTTGTGATAGTTCAGTGTGTTTTTCTCTACCTTATTTTGTTTTTCCTTTTGTTGGTCTTACTTAGTAGCCTTCCCATTCTGATAAAACTTTTTAGTGAGGCCATTGCCTGCTTCCAGAGTCTGGTACTATTTGGCAGCCCCAAACTTAACCTGTAGTCTTAACACATATTAGTCCTCTATTGTACAGTTGGCATGTACTGAAACTGCACCTCTATGTCTCTTAGCTTCCTGCAAAAAGTAGGAAGTTTAATCCCTTGAATTCAACGTCTTTGAAAACATCATGACTTTTCACTGAGTGCAGCCGATGTCTCCCAAAATGTCATGAAACTCATGGGTTTGAAATAGCAAACTTTGAAGGGTAATATATACTTCCATGGGCATCGCATGCCAGATCATCCACATGGCACCCTGGCCCAGATGCCATCTTGGAATGTCTTAGCGCATGCTCAATGATATCACATCATGGTGGCTGGCTCTGGATCATTGGGGATCGGTTTTAATACAGAGTAAGGGGGTGAACCTGCATCGGAGACCATATGTTCACCCTTCCTGCTCAATAACACATATGAGGCATTTTAAGAAACAATGACATTAATGAGGATTTCATGCTGGGTTATCAAGAATATACTTCAATAAAATAATATAAATTACCTATCTTGCCTCCCATTCTGAAAATAAAATAATGAACACCACTGTTGGTAAGGGGATTGTTTCTCGTTTCCAACAAAAGTGCTCAGTATGGGGTACATGCCAGGTGATCACTTGATGACCTGGCATAAAAAGTTAATAAAAAAAATGCAACAATTGAGGAACATGAGGCACTCTAAAGGAACATCCCCTGGTCCTCGGGGTACAACATTACCTTGGTTTAAAAGAGAATAGTTTTCTCTTTCATACAAATACAGAATTTATGTAAAATTATCTTTCGATCCCCTGGAAATGCTCTGCTTCAATGAACACAAGAGTACCCTCATTTGAAGTGAGGACTGCAAGTTTTTCAAATGATTGTATGTCTAAAATAACTAAGGAAAGGAGATCAACTAATATTGGTACGTAAGGCAGATATATTGGTATACATATCAAAGGGTATTACATTTTTTGGTTATTTTTTTATGGGAAAACCTACAAAAAAGCCATACATTTTCATAGAAGAAGTTAGAGATGCTCAACTAGGCTCATGAGCTTGCAAGGGTATGCAAAAGGTCACTGGGACTGAGTCCTTGTGCCCAGGGTGCAACCTCTTTTAGCTCATAAATACCATACACAGAGAAGAGATATTCTGAAGCATATCATACAGGTCCTGCCAAAATGACAGTCCAGCCATGAAATGCCAGACAATTCTTCTTTGAATAAGGGAAGCAGCGAACCCCAGACGCACACTTAGGCCTTGTTGGGCCTTGTCGTTGGGGTGCAGCTGATCCCTCTAGGCACCTGTGAACAAGGAGTCCATGTCTGGATTCCCCCATTACCCTTAGGGTGACTAACCTCAAGAGCAATTTGCATATAGATAGAAAAAGTCAGAGATGCTCAACTAGACTCATGAGCTTGCAAGGGTATGCTAAAGCTCACTGGGTCTGTGTCTTCACTCCCAGGATGCAATCTCTTTTAGCTCATAAATACCATACACAGAGAAGAGATATTCTGAAGCATATCATACAGGTCCTGCCAAAATGACAGTCCAGCCGTGAAATGCCAGACAGTTCTTCTTTGAACAAGGGAAGCAGCTAACCCCAGATGTACGTTTCAGCCTTGATGGGTCTCATCGGTGGGGTGCAGCTGATCCCTCTAGGCACCTGTGAGCAAGGGGTCCACATTTGCATTCCCCCATTAGACTTCTTCTATCCATACATTTTCATGTTTTGGAATTGGGACATGGTGATGCGTTGCATGCTTCTCTGGCATTCAAAGTGTTAAATGCATTCGATCATGAAATGTAGAAATTTCCACTTACACTTGTTTGTAATTCAAGTAGGATTCAAGTGATTTAATAAAAACATTTTTCTTTTTGCATTCTGGGTAGATTTTCTTTGGGATACTAGGGGACATCCACAAATCATAGGTTTTGTGTAAGTATAGCTGCTGAGAAAATGATATATGACATTTATATGATTATATGTGTGTGTTTCCCACAAAAAAAGCAACTGAAATTGAAGTTTGTAAACAAGAAAAAAAATTAGAAAAAATACAGCACAGGGAGGTATCAGAAAAACAACTTTGGGGATTTTAAAAAACCTTTAAAATCACCTATATTTTGTCCTAGATATTTGTTATGGAGAAAACTAGTTTTTCCAGTTATATAGATTTATATAAAACTACATTACCCCTATCCACCAACTTCCTTACATTAACCCTTTGTTAGGTAAGGTGTCAGTGATTGAGGGAGGTAATTTAGTGCTAATAAGGAAAATACCTTCAACGCATGCCTTAATTAGCATTATTTATGCATCTAAATAACTCAAAAGCTAACTTTCAAATAAAACAAATGCTTTTTTCCTCAAAAATTCCTGCCCGTAGAAAACACATGAAATGTCCACATATTTGCCACTGCCAATAAATTTCCTCCATGTTTTCTATGACTTCAAGATTTCCTGCACCAGTTTTACTTCTTCTGAGGACTGAAGTGGTGAAATAAATAATTGAAAGTAAAAGTTGTGAGTTCTACAACAACATATGCCTTGAAAAGGTACTAAGCAGGCTGAGTGCACTTGTCCTTTTCCAACAACACTAACTTCCTGCTTAAAGGGATATTAATGTCAGAAAAAAAGTACTAACTATATGGTAGATACAATTAAAAGAGAGTACTTGCACTTAATCGTACCATTGAAACCATTATGGTTTGAGAGATATAGGAAAATAAAGTTCTCCGCTCCCTCCCCTTTCTGCTTGATGAGCTATAAAGCTGTCAGAAGCAGATTCTGGTCGCTTGACCAGATGCAGCTCTTCAGCAGCGCCGATATAATGATATCTAAAGATAAATACTTAATCGGAATGGTTTATAATGTGTGCTTGCAAACCAAGCACACGTTATTGACCATTCCGATGAAGTATTTATTTTTAGGTATCGCTATGTCGATGCTGCTGAAGAGCCTCCATCTGATACGAATAAGTGCAAATACTCTCTTTTAATTGTATCTACCATATAGTTAATACTTTTTTTCTGACATTACTATCCCTTTAAGTAACACTGGTGCAGCCATCCTTGAAAAATAATTGTGGCTTGGGATTTTGTAGCAGGGTGCAACACATGACATCAGTTCTTTAAAGGCTCTGTTTTCAACAAAAGAAAAGGGCAGCATGTCAACTGCCAACATTTTGGCAAGATTACAACTCCACAAGTGCACTCTTGCATTATTTGCGTGCAGGTTTTGACTTCTTTCTAATTACTTAGTAAGTGTGGGATGGCAGTACATAGTAGTAGAACTGTATAACTTTATTACTTTAAGAATATGACATGTGGAGGTGGTACGTGTAAGCACTCTATGACTCTTGCCTTCTCCAAAAGCAAACTCAGAGTCATACTCCTCTGCAGTAGGAGCAGAAAATTTGGTACATTCTCTAACACATCAGTCACACTTCTATTATGTACCACAGAGCACAGAGAAAGTTTAGGAGTAATTTTTCTGCTAGTTGTGCTACCTCTGATCCATTGATGGAATGTCTCCCAGTCAGACCTATGGTTGTGCTTCAGGTGAAATCTCATAGAGGAGGTACCTAGGTGTGAGCCTGCTTCGCCCTGTTCCAATTCTTCTTATACAGACAACACATAGCAAGATACTTAACTTTTGGACAGTGAGTAAAATACCTCCATACTATGGAATTCATAGACTATGGGGTTCCTGAGGGGCTGCTGCTACTACTGGGGATAGACGTTGCTGAAGTTGTACTACTACTAGGTGTCATGGGTGCTGAACTTCCAAAAGCAGCAGAGGCATCCATCATAGCTAAGGCTGAGGATGCTGGTAACCTGTTTTGTTGTTTTCTCAAAAGTTTATAGACAGGCACATTGCTCCTTTCCAGTGGTGGAAGATTGAACCTTTGCCTTTCAGTTAATTTTCCATGTCATCATCTCTCTCACTCAAATCATCTATATCTGAAGAAACACAAAAAAAAAAAAAAAAACACAAAAACTTCTATGTATTTCTTGGTTTCATCAGGGATATTTAGCAATGCTAGTGATCTAGACCCTTTATGTACCGCCATAAGGGCCTTTTAATTTTTCCTTAGTATCTCCTCCATACCTTCTTCTAATGCATTCCATCTCTGTTTGGCTTCCTGGTTCACTCACTGGGAGATCCAAAACACATGTTCTACTGGTCAGAAAACTATCTAACCAGGTTTTTATCTCAAGGAAAATACTCCCCGTTTGTTTTACTATCTTCACTCTGTTTTACCACTTTTGAGTTATGTTGTGTCACGATATAAGTAAATGATAATGATACTTATTTTAATGCAAGCAATGCTTTTTTACACATGGATCATTGTTATTTATGTCACCACTGTACAACAGGGAAAAAAAGCAAAAAAAAAAATTATAGTCACTGGGTACTACAGGCTCCTCTATGGGGTATGTGATAGGCATAAGGATATCCTGGACAAAAGACAAGAGCAAAGGCCAATTAAGCTGTGAGGCTTTCACAGTAGGAAAAAATTGGCCAAATGGTTCTTTTCTGCTGTCAAATTCTATGGAACAAAGTGTTGTATTTGCTTATCCATATGTACAGGTTAAACCCTCATAGGCTGCTGTAAAATAAGTCCACCACATGACTTCAAAGGTAGACCCTGGTGCTTATCTGCAAATAACATATAACATTATTCCAATATAATAGAGCAAATATGGAGGCAGTCACCTGATTTTACATCCTTCTGCTGTTTCATTTCACACTTTGGCTGCACAGTGGCAGCGGCGATGCACAGCTCAGCTCTACGCAGAGCAGTGTTGCGTATCCCACTGGCACTCAAAGGGTTAATGCAGCTTCAGATCAGCAGCAGTCATCCCCCAAAAGCCCTGTGACATCAAATATATATTATTGTTTGCTTTTATAGAGCTAATCTAAAATAGAGAAGCATAAGACACCAACATCTATAAGCACGATTTATTATAACTAATGCCACCCATTGCAAGATTAGTCACACTCGCCAAACCTCCCATTCACAAGCGAATCTCTGCCTTCCGGGCCTGATAGCCTCTTGGACTGCCTCCCATCTCATGTCCAATATCCCTTGTCTGTTGTTCCCATCCTCCAGTGGTACTGTCACAGCATTTACCAGTTCTCTCGCATTCCATCCTTGTCATTTCTACAACTGACTGTTCTTAAAGGGTTAGTACTGCCCGCTTAGAAAGTGATGTTATATTGTAGATTTAAAAAACTAAAGTATCTAGTGCAAGTCCCATCTCTCACACCTTTATGATTTGAGAGATATAATGTTCTAAAGTTCCCCCCTCCCTCCCCTTTCCCTGATGTCAGCTACTTCACTGGAACAGTGTACAAAGTGTGCTTGCAAACCAGACACACTTTGTAGACCAGCGGTTCTCAACCTTTCTAGTGCCGCGACCCTTTGATAAAATTTCCCAAGTTGTGGTGACTAGTGTTGAGCGAGCGTGCTCGGCCGATGCTCGGATCGGCTCGAGCATCGCTCTGCTCGGCACATGGCGGTACTCGTACGAGTACCGCCATGTGCTCGCCCGACAAGCTCGGGTGAAGAGGATCTGTGCCGGAAGAGGCACAGATCCGAAGAAGCTCCGCTGGACCACCAGGGAATGGAGGTACGGGGGCATTGCGGAGATGAAGGGGGCATTGCGGACATGAAGGGGGACATTGTGGAAGAGGGGCATAGACTCTATGCCCCTCTTCCACAATGTCCCCCTTCATCTCCGCTATGCCCGTCTTACACAATGTCCCCCTTCATGTCCGCTATGCCCCTCTTCCACAATGTCCCCCTTCATCTCCTCTATGCCATAGAGGAGATGAAGGGGGACATTGTGGAAGAGGGGCATAGCGGAGATGAAGGGGGACATTGTGGAAGAGGGGCATAGAGTCTATGCCCCTCTTCCACAATGTCCCCCTTCATCTCCGCTATGCCCCTCTTCCACAATGTCCCCCTTCATCTCCTCTATGGCATAGAGGAGATGAAGGGGGACATTGTGGAAGAGGGGCATAGCGGACATGAAGGGGGACATTGACCAGGCACCCTCCGCTCATCAGAGCAGGGGGTGCCTGGTTTGATGCTCGAGTGCTCCCATTGTATTCAATGGGGCTCGGGTGCTCGGCCGAGCACTCGAGCAGCAGGGGGTGCTCGGTCAGAGCACCCGAGCACCCGAGCATCACGGTGCTCGCTCATCACTAGTGGTGACCCCTAAGTGTAAAATTATTTTCGTTGCTCCTTCATCGCTGTAATTTTGCTACTGTTATGAATCGAAATATAAATATCTGATGGTTTTAGGCGACCCCTGGCAAATTGTCATTCAACCCCCAAAGGGGTCCCGACCCACAGGTTGAGAACCACTGTTGTAGACCATTTCACTGAAGTATTTATTTTTAAATATTGCTATTTCGGCTCTGCTGAAGAGCCGCCAGCTGGTCCAGGACCGGGATCTCCTTCTATCTGACGTCAGTGCAAGGGTAAAGACGGGGGAATGTTAACGTTATCTCTCTCAAATCATAAAGATGGGACTTGCTCAACATACTTTATTTTTTTAAATCTACAATATAGCATCAACTTCTAAGCAGGTATTACTAACTCTAAGAAATGGGACATCAATGAAAGTTGCCCCATCACCAACCACCATACCAGCATACTACTGGTCCAGAACATGGGCTACTAGCAGGGAGTGTGGCTGGGAATGATACAGTTTAGAAAGGACATCTAAAATAATTGACCCAAACTATATAATGGCTCACTACTAGCCACTAAATACATTATACAGAATATAGAAGGCGTGCGACAAACCGGTTTTGTGTTTAATCCTTTGAGTGCCAGAGAAGTAAAATTTTATCAAAAATCAGATTTTGTGGTGGGTCCTGATACCCCCCAGTTGCTGATCTCCCAGACGATTCTTCTGGGAAACAAGAGGCAACACAGGGGAGTGAGATTGGGAAACCCTCTCACATCAACGAGGGAAATTACGTGAGCGGGTTTGCCAATCCCACCCACTCTAACCCTGGTTCTCTAGGTAGAATGGAAGCAAGGGAGCTCTCTTGCTCCCCTTCATTGCTTCTATTGATCTTTGAGCCAAATATGCTGGGAGATCAGTAGCTGGGGGGGATCAGGAGGGGTCCTGATGCCCCACCACAAGGTATTTTTTTATTTTAAAGTAGCGAAGTTGACATGTATCCTTTTGGCTGAGGAGGCAGGGGAACTGAAACCCCACCCCACACATCCCATTGGCTGGCTACTATCAGTAAGCTCAGCCCAGGGTGTGGCTGCCACCTATCCAGAAATCCTTTTCGAGGTACCCAAAACAGAGCTAGCCTTTTAAATATAAAGATAAACGAACTTTATGGACAATAAAAATTCCAAGTGGGCATTTTTCCAGGACCATTTATTGGAAAGATACCAATGGTTCTAACATCAATTTAAAATGGTTAATTGTAATGTACAAGTATAATTCTAATGCACAGAGAGAGTCTGACACCTGCTCACATCACTGTTTTATTGATTCATGTTTCAAGCACAGGACCATATAAAACATTTATGCTGTACAATGAGTACGCACCCTTTTCAATGATCTTACCGCCTTGTTAGCATAATTCACTAAATATTTAAATAATTATAACACAGTTGAACATGTACAAATAATATTATTTTCAAAGTAATAACAAAGGAATGTTCCTACAAGCGAACCATTGCAATAAAAGGTTGCAAACGGGTCTACAATGCACTGCAAAGAGGTTAACCCTTTGAGTGCCAGATAGGTATCTAATGCAGCACAATGCATAGGAGATCTTTCTGGCACTTATAGTGTTAACTTGTCAGGTTTTCAAGTTTTTATTATTTTTTTTTTTTTACCAAATATGTGAAATGATCTTCATATGTACTGAGCGTGTTTAGGTCACGTGTAACATATGGCTTGCAGTATGTTCTCTACAATTATATTTTATACATTCCTCCATAGCACATATTTGTAAGTGCAGTTTAACAGATGTATGTGTGGGTTGCAATTCTTGGCAGGTATTATTAACCATTATTATGATTAATTTTAAATAATGTTATAAAAGCCATCCTGTCAAAACAGTAACATTGTATAAGTAAAATGAAACCTGAATTGCATGAAAATATGGCGTTAATGTGACATAACACTTTATGCTGTAATACAGATATGCCATATTAAAGTTCAGTTTTGACACAACAAATAAATGTTCTGGATGTCTGACGGTGTCTTCGAGGGGATATAACACCACTATATAAATATGTTCAGGGCCCATACAAAGGGCTCTCCAAAGACCTGTTTATTAACAGAACAGTACACAGGACAAGGGGCCACCCGCTTAGACTTGAGGAAAGGAGATTTAATCTACAACAGCAGAAGGCTTTCTTTACAGTAAGGACAATAAAGGCATGGAATTCACTACCTGAGGAGTTGGCACTATCGAATACATTAGATGCCTTTAAAAAGGGCCTGGATACTTATTTAAAATAGCATAACATAGAGGGCTAGGTATGTTAGTATTGGGATTAATATTTAGTAAGGGCTTGTTCATCCAAAGAGAAATCTGTTTGCCATTTGGAATCAAGCAGGAATTTTTTCCCTATTCAGGGTAGAATTTGAAATTGCTGTATTGAGGGGGGGGGGGTTGCCTTCTTTTGGATCAATGATGGTAAATAGGAATAGGAAAAGGGTTGAACTAGATGGACGCAAGTCTTTTTTCAACCTAAATTACTATATGATCATGCACAGTGTACAGCGAATCTCTTGTAAATCTTTGTGCTACAATTGATCAAAGGAGATTTTTTTAATGGACAATAAAGAAAAAACATGTTTTTCACTTAAAGGGCAACGAAAAAATATAGAGATGATAAAGCTAGGAATTATACTAGTTGATTTCCTATGCGCCCATTAATGTGAATAGAACCATTATAAGAATCTAGGTCTAACAGTACAGATCTCCCTGAAGCTTCTCATCCCACCTAATGCAAAAGCAGATGCTGTTAATGCCAGCCTAGTTTACATAGTAATATAGCAACATAGTTGAGGAGGCTGAAAAAAGACCTGCATCCATCAAGTTAAGCAAATGCCAAATCACCTCTAATGATCCAGAAGAAGGCAAAAAATAAACATATTGAAGCCATTTTCAATTAAGCTCCAAGTGGGTAAAAAATGTCTGTCCAAATAGCAGTCAGATATTTTACTGGATCAGCAACCTGCTTTGAAGCCAACTGTTATAATGCTATAACTTTACTGCCCTTAATGAAAAAATCCCTGCCTTTGTTTTAGTCAAAAACACCTTTCCTCTAGTCTTAATTTGATGACCTCTTGTTCTTAGCTCGTCTCTTTGAGTAAATAGTTCATTGGAGTGTTCTTTGTATTGACCTTGAAAATATTTGTAAATGGTAATCATATCACTCCTTAGTTGGTACTGGCTGTGAAGGGGGGTGTAATATCTCAGCAGCCAAAAGGAGTAATCACTTGTCCATCCAATGTTCACAGTACAATTCTGGAGACGATCATCCAGGTGCACCATTCTTCTACACCAGGGGTAGCCAGCACTGGTCCTCAAGAACTACCAACAGTTCATATTTCTAGATATCTCAGCCGGAGTACAGGGGGACTAATCAGTGGCTCAGTCACTTTAATTGGGCTACCTGTACTCATTCAGGGATTTAATGAAGACATGCACTGTTCGTATCTCTTGAGGACCAAGGATGGCTACCCGTGCTTTATACCTAGTCCTTCTATTTAGATATTGTCTACACCTGACTAAGAAAAACAGCAGTCCCATACACTAACACTTTTTCCACATACATACAACGCAATTTGCAACACTAACGTTACTAGGAAAGTGCCTTCTATGTGAAGGTGGTTGTCTAACAGCTATGGGAAGCGAGTTTCAATATCTAAAAATGGTCCCGATCATTCAACAAATGCAGTGGCATAACAGGGGTCGCAGGGGTAGCAACTGCGACTGAGACTGTCACTCCAGGGGCCCAGCCACTCCCTGCCCTGTCCTGCAACAAGCTGAGGTCTGTGCCTTCTTCTGCACAGACCTCTATTAGCAGCTGAGCTCCCTCCAGCACTCTAGTAATGCACAGAGCACTGGGAGATGACATCATCTCCCAGTGCTCTGCATTGCTAGAGAGAGGACCACGCGGGAGCTCTGAGTTGCTAATAGTGTCTGTGCAGGAGGCACAGACCTCTGTTGCCATGCTGCTGGACCACCAGGGAGGTAGGAGCTGTACACTGTGGGTCATTGGGGGCAATGTGAAGGTGGAGAAAGGACATTGAGGGGGCAATGTGGAGAAAGGATATGGGGGGGCAAATTGGAGAAAGGACATTGGGGGAAATGGAAGAAAGGACATTGGGGGAGCAATGTGTAGAAAGGATATTGGGAGAACAATGTGGAGAAAGGACATTGGGGGGCAATGTGGAGAAAGGACATTGGGAGAATAATGTGGAGAAAGGACATTAGGGGGCAATGTGAAAAAAGGACATTGGGGGGCAATGTGGAGAAAGGACATTGGGGGAGCAATGTGGAGAAAGGACATTGGGAGAACAATGTGGAGAAATGACATTGGGGGGCAATGTAGAGAAAGAACATTGGGGGGCAACGTGGAGAAAGAACATTGGGGGGCAATGTGGAAAAAGGACATTGGGAGAACAATGTGGCGAAAGGACATTGAGGGGCAATGTGGAGAAAGAACATTGGGAGAATAATGTGGAGAAAGGACATTAGGGGGCAATGTAAAAAAAGGACATTGGGGGGCAATGTGGAGAAAGGACATTGGGGGGCAATGTGGTTGGGAGCCCCATGGCAATTTTTGCACCAGGGCCCGTTGGCTTCTAGTTGCGCCTCTGAACAAATGCCTTGCAGATCTCAGTGATCTGTTTTAAAGTATTCATTTGCAAAATGCCCAAGCAAAGGGTTGTACCCGGAGTATAATGGACATAAATTGTATAATGTGCAACAGATGCTTCATTAGCTGCATACAGTTAGGGACACATAGCACAGAAGGATTGGTTAGCACATGGTGCACTTTATTAATTGCACACACTACAGCGGGCACCTGATTAGCAGTCAGCTGCCCCTGATTAAATGAATGCTTCATGAGGCGCACCGACCTTCTGTGTCCATCTCTACAACTCTATTTCAGCTGTTCTCTGCATCTGATGAGGTGCATGAAATACAATGGGATCCCTACTGGGTTCAGAGTAATGCAGTCTGCTTATTTATTGATTCTTTAAAATTCTACATGCAGATCATGGGGAAAATGAAAATTACCATGGAGTTAAATGGAGTTTTAACCACTTGAATGCTAGTGTTAAAAGCTCCATTTAAAGGCATAGTAATACTTAAAATGTAAAAAAAACATGTTGTAGGGTTTATCCCCCTGAGTAAAACAAGAGCACTCCCACTGCTGAAAGGTGTTTCATTCAAAAGTTATTAATTTTAAAAGTTGAATTTTTTAGGTGCAATATCACAGTGGCCTGAAATTGTACAGTGGCGCTGTTGCTACATGATCCTATGGACAGCTCTGGTCCCGGGACCATAAATCTCCATAGGATGGTGTAGCAACAGCGCCACTGTACAATTTAAGACCACTGTGATATTGCACCTAAAAAATTCAACTTTGAACTGTAATAACTTTTGAATAGAACACCTTTCAGCAGTGGGAGCACCCTTGTTTTACTCAGGGGGATAAACCCTACAACATATTTTTTTTTACATTTTAAGTATTGCTATCCCTTTAAATGAACAGGAATTTGATGAATTTTTATTTCGAACCTATAGTGCAGTTTGTTTGCTCCAGAATTGCACCTCTCTCCCTATGAGTCATTGCAAATGTATAAACATATAGAAAATATATAGAAAGATGTATAAATATCCTGAAATCAAATCAGAGTACATTGCTCAAATGCACAGTAAATGGATACCAGATTTTGTACTATAACATTTTCTTACTAGGAATTCACTATCATTTGAAGAGTCAGTCTTTTATCATTTACTTCATTTAAAATGAATTGTGAGACACATTTCCTAGAGGCATTTAAGATAAGATTGAATCATTACATTTCAGTAAAATGCATATATATTACAGCTTAAAGTAGATGAACCACTTTGGTAGAATTTAAGAAAATTATGTTTGTAATAAATATATCTTGAAGTACTATATAAAATTGAAGGTTTCTCAGGAATAACTGAATCTAACCACATGTTCTGCCATTTGGGAAAGATAAAACACCCTCTGAAAAGAAACATCTCCCTGGGTTACAATTCTAAAGAAAAGGTGCCGTTTTAGGTACCAGTTGTATAAAAGGATATGCTAAAGCTGGAAAGAGTACAGCGAAAATCAACAAAATTACTTAAGGGAATCGAGGACTTGAAGTATGAAGAGCGTCTAGACACATTTGATTTATTAAAGACACATTTGATTTATTAACGCTAGAGAAAAGACTAACAGGGGATCTTGTAACACTGCACAAGTACATGTGAGCTCAGTAAAAGAATCTCTCTAGTAAGCTTTTCGTTCCAAGGCCTGATCAAATAACTGTGGCCCACCCCTTAATATTAGAGGAAAGGAGGTTTCAACTTCAGCAGAGGAAGGGTTTTTTTTACAATAATGTCTGTAAGATTCTGGAATTCTTTGCTCAGGCATGTGGTAATGGCAGATACAATGGATATTAGAAACATTTCTAGTTGAAGGGAACATGTTCATGTTTAAAACAGGAAGTTCTGGTAAACAGAGTAATATACATTTGGGAATCTCATTTTCTTCATCACACTATGACAAAGGTTGAATTTGATGGACGTTTTCAAGTTAACCTACTGTGTAACTATGTATAGTACACATTGGGAGGAACGTAGCAACCTGCCTCTAGAGTTCATGAATCCTGATTGTGAAGAGCTACCGTAAAATCTCGGGTATAATACGCACATTTTTACCCCATTTCACCTTATGTCAAGTGGGGTGTGTGTATTATACACGAGTAAAAAAATTCAACTAAAATATTAAGTCCAGCAACCCCCATCTGGAGGCAGCGGGCAGCATCCCTGCGCTCACCGTCCGCTTCCTCTGTGCAGCAATAGTGCATAAAAAACCATTAAATGCCCACCTTGATAACCAGGATTCCCCCTCTGTACTTATAGGCAACTGTCAAACAGGGACAGCGGGCAGCATTCTTGCACTAGCCGCCCGCTTCTTCCTCTCCTTGAACTCCTCTGAGCAGCCCTGTCAGGACCTACCATACGTTCAATGCACATGCGTGCGCACATTGAATGTATGGTAGGTCCTGACAGGGATGCCGTCCGCTGCCTCCAGATGGGGGCTTTGCAGGCAAGTAGGGGGTGCGTATTGTACATAGGAACTACAATTTTACCCAAAATCTTGGGTATAATTTGCACCTGCATATTATACACAGGTGCGTATTATACCTGAGATTTTACGGTACATTGGCGTTACAGACGCACCATGCAGTCATCCCTAGTTTCGATTACTCTAAACTCTTTCAGTGCTGAGTTTATCACAGCTGGCACAGTTTATTTTCTACGATGGTATGCTGACTCATAATCCTGCACATCAGGATATATATACTAGAGAATGTTAACACTTTATTAAATATCGGCATACACATTCTATCAACATTAAATAGATAGCAATGTTTAAATATTACAGCAAGCTTGATTCTTCAATTTAGTTTTTATAACAAAACATATTGTTCTAACTGCTCATAACGTTGTGGTGATTGTTTTGTTTTACTTAAAAGTGTCCCCCCGCCCATTTTCCATACGTAATATTACCTCCCCTCAGAACAGGAAGTAGGTCTCGCCAAGGCACAATCTTTAATAAGCACATGTAAAAACCTGTCCTCCTCCGTCAGGAAGGCAGGGGTTTCTCTCATACTGATAGACAGAAGATTGTCCCTCGGTTCGATCTGTCCTGTCCGCTGACTGAATTTCAGATCTGAGTGGAATTAGTGTTAAAAGAAAAAGGGGAGGGGAACGCAATTAAAATAAAAATGAACGTCACATTATGAGCAGTTCGAATGGTACATTTTGTTATTAAAAAAAAAACTATGTTGAAGAATCGAGCATGCTGTAATATTTAAACATTACTATATCTTTAAGACTTTAATAAGATTAAACATGGCAAGAAAATGTAATAACATTACACACTTTTCTATGCACCATAACAAAGAGAAGTGGGAAGGTAAAACCCAGAAAACCCACACACTTCCCCACAGCCCTTCCCTGGAACAACCAGCGTACAGAGGACAATTTGCAACATAAGTAGATTATTGGCATTAGGCAAATGTAGCACATAGAAACTGGTTCAAGTGCCTCTTTTTGTACAGAAACATATTAGCACAACCCTCCAATAAGTTACATATAATTAACTAGAACAAAGTCTAGCCTTTCCTATCTCTCTTCTTAAAGTCTGCATTTCCAGAGGCTGGTATGACAAAAAAATGTCATTCTATAGAAAATCAACTACAGCATTAGAGGCAAATAACAGTTCCCCAAGATTATAATTTATTTAAATGGGGGGTTTTACACCTTGAATGCTAAACTTGCTCCTCCTCAATGCATTGGAGACTTTCCTAGACAGACCCGGATCATCTATAATGGCAACCTAGGCTACTGGCTAGGACCCATGGCAATATGAGGTGCCCTGGCTGCAAGTGATGGGTCACAGACTAAGGCCCTGCTGGTGCTGCTTCTAACATCCTGTGTCAGTTGCCCTTTTTGTTTAAAGAGACCAGCATCATCCAGTTGTTCCCATTAAATTAGAGCCACAATGCCAATTCCTGCTAGCAGAACTCTGTGTCACAAGTACTGGATCAAGACATGTGGGGCCCCAAAATGGTACCTTGCCTAGGGCCCTATGGAACCTTAAGCCATCTCTGTTGCTAGCATTCAAGGAGTTAATCCTTTAAGAACCAGAAAACAAAATTACTAACAGATAAGAGAAGCGATTTTCTTTCTGAAATAAGAGTTCACTATTCATGACTGCTAGATAGATCAACCAACACAATTGGAAAGAAAAAGCAGTAATGTAACTAATCATTGGAGGGCCACAGTGCAGACCTTTTTTTTGGGCCCTCATGACAAAAATATTTTCACAGAGGCATAAACAGAACCTATTGGACTGTAGGGCAGAAGGGAACCGCTTCTTGGGTCCGGCACAACTGCGCCCCCCCAGTAGTTATACGCCTGTGAAAAAGAATGTATTGGAAAAATATATAAAGAAACAATTTAGATGGAATGTACAAATGTGATTCCATACCTCACAACATTTCAAATGGCCAATGAGGAACACTTTTGCTTTAGGTGGTGTTGCTGGGGGTGTGACCAGTAGGTGGAGCATTACCGAGATTTTTTAGGTTATTCATGAGCTATTAGACATGTACTTAAGTAAATGAATAAATAATTTTGAAGAAGCTCAAAGCATTTTATTTACACAGACTCATTTATAAACATTATTTTATATAAACATTATTGTGGTTTTTATTGCTGTGGAGTAACGTGATACACTTCTATACACACCACAATCTGATCTCCTAAAAAGAGGACCACCAGGGTGGGAAAGAGGGATTTGGGTCTCAAAGAGGGACTGTCCCACCTAAAGAGGGACACTTGGGAGTTGTATGATTCTTTGCTGATGCAGGAGCAGGAAGCGAAGAAAGCTATGCCGGCCTAACTCCTATGTACTAAGCTAGTTGCTCTGCAAATTCTACTGTTTACACATCTTTCAAGGAAGAATAAGGGTAGTTCTGGTTGGTGGCATAACTATTCATTGGAGGGTCCTCCTATGCACAACAGCACCCCCTATAGTTAAGACCCTGGTTCTGCTGCCCATTCTGTAACTCTGAACATTGTTTCTCTCCATTAACTAAAAAGATGGACAGGAAATTGGCATAAAGTTTTTTTCTTTTTTTCCATGCATTGTATAGGGGAGACATTTAGGGTTTGCTTGATTTAAAGTTTTAACCCTTTGAGTGCCAGAGAGGTATCCAACGCACTGCGAGTGTGGTCAAGATTGTGAGTGACTTTTGTGGGAATTGTCAATTCTGTTGACCAGCCCCAGACTGACGCTGACTTTTGGCGGCGAGCGATTCCCGCTTATTATACACATTTATATTGTCAATGAATAGTGAAGCTATTTGTCCTCTCTCTTGGAAAGCTCAGGACTACATGGATCCAACCAACCATATAAAAATAGGCCTATTAAATGTGGTTATGTTATGTTCAGTAACTGACATTCATGATATAGCTCTTATTATTCCTAACCACAGATTCAACACATGAAGGTATGTGGCCAATATCCATAAAAGATGTCAAATATTCACAAACCGTGCACCAATATTGTACAAGTGGAAGAATACATTTATAGAATCTTATACAAATAAGCTCACTTAATCAGTAACTGCCAAGCTCTGGAAGCCTGCCTTATTCTCTTACTCCCACACACTGTATTTTTCTCTTTACATCATCTTCATAAACACTCTGGTGCTTTGTGCAGTTAAGACGGATAGGCAAAAATAGAATGGAGATTTTCTAACACGATGGACCCTGTATTCCAAAGAAAACTAGAGTAATTTGGGGGCAAATCAACTACACCATAGTGGATGAATATACATTCCCCACATTCTCCTTGATTTAAAGTCACAGTAACCCTTTAATTTGACTTTACATTTCTGTAAGTGCATGCTGTGTAAAGTCAGATTGCATATACCCCCCCCCCTTCATCATCACCTATATTTTTAAACTCTATGGGGGAGATCTATAAAAGTGGAGTTAAAGGGCTAGTAATATTTCATAATAAAAGCAGCTCTAATTAATCATCATAGTATCTGGACTTTGGAGAGTGTTATATCAATACTGTCAGAGATGTAGTTCAAGAGTAATTCCTCCCGCCCCTTTTAATGATGTAACACTGTTCGGCCAGATCAGAAGGGAGGTGCCCAGGTAGATTGCAGAGAGGGACAATCTTCAATTAAGATAAGAGAAAAACCTGAAAAACTTGTCAAGGGGGGCAGGGCTTTCATTGTTCTCATAGGAAGAAGATTGTCCCCTTCTGTTATTTGTCTGGTCTATGGACTGCATTCCACATCTGAGAAGAGATGTCTTACACTAGGTAAAAGGGGCGGGAGGGGAAACTTTGCTTGTGAATATCTCTTAAACCATAAAGGTTTGAGAGATAAGACATATCGTTCTTCGTGTTTTTTTAAAGCCTACAAAATAAAATAAAGATAAAACGAAGGTATTACTATCCCTTTAATGGAAAAGAAGCATTAAAATGGCTGTAAGATTGGCATTGGTAGTTATAAAAGTATTAAGAACAGTTTAGGAGGACATCATGCCTCGTAGTAGGCTTTTTTTAATAACATGGAGTAAGGAAGTTTGTAAATATCATCACTCATTATAAGGAATAAGGACATTTTAAGGATCTGTTTGCAAAAACGAACAAGAACACTTTTTATAAATCTCCCCATATGTTCTCAATATTGAACTCCCTGGATCAGTTTCTAGAGAATATTCCATCAATGATTGTGATAGAAGGTATAGTAATACAAAGTAGCAAAGATACAATGTGAAAAAATATAATATTCAGAGTACACGGTATTCTGTTTTGCAGGGATAATATTATATTACAGTATGAAGTTTAGTGTGGGAAAGTGTAAAGTCATGCATTTGGGAAGAAATAATCCCAAGGTTACTTACGAACTTAATGAAATACAAAGTTGTTACCTCAGCACACCACCGTTAATCCGGTGCAGAAAACAAATGGGCCAGTGCCACGTTATGACCCGTAATACAAATCATCCTGATCATGTGCTTTAACAAAATACACACAGTGGTAGTTTAAATACTTAAGTGCTCCAAAACCTCAATACCTGATTGACAGCATGATTGGAAAATTAAATTAATTAACTCACCAAACAAAAATGAATTATACCTTTTAAGAAAATATATATTCTTAAACTTCACTTAATGTTCCACTATAACATTTTTAATTAATAAAGTTTTAGTAAATTCGTTTCACATTAATTAGATAAAAAAATGAAAAAACAATCACCTACCTCAATATTAATTGTATAATCGAAATTAAATAATTAGTATGTGTATTTGAATCAAAAGATGTTGCAATATCCAGGAATAAAAAGTATACACTGTACCATGCTTGTTGAACACAAATTAAATTCACACAAATTATCAAGATAGTAATATTCCACAATAACATGATACATTGATGGTAAAAGTGGTACAATGTTACATACAGAATTATCATATTAAAGCCATGCGTATTGTAAGAGTATAATCAGTATATAGTGCTTATTATTACGAAGAGTATAGGTAAATACAGATAAATATTTATATACCAAACAAAACCTTTATTAAGGCTCCTTGTGTATTTAAAAATGCATGAGGTAGGTGATTAATTGTTTTTTCATTTTTTTATCTAATTAATGTGAAACAAATTTACTAAAACTTTATTAATTAAAAATGTTATAGTGGAACATTAAGTGAAGTTTAAGTATGTATCTTTTCTTAAAAGGTATAATTCATTTTTGTTTGGTTGTCAACAATATGAGTTAATTAATTTAATTTTCCAATCATGCTGTCAATCAGGTATTGAGGTTTTGGAGCACTTAAGTATTTAAACTACCACTGTGTGTATTTTGTTAAAGCACATGATGAAGGGATAAGTCCCCGAAACGTTGTGCAAATGGTGATAAATAAAGTGCTCAATAGAGCTTAAACTCTAATCCTGAGTGCGGAGATCATCCTTTGTTTGCCGAACTTAATGAAATCCTTTGGGGGACTCACTGCTAGAGAAAGACCTAGGAATCCTTGTAAACTGCAAACTTGGAAAGAGTGACCAGTGTCAAATAGCAGTAGCAAAAGCAAACAAAGTCCTGTCTTACATAAAATGGGGTATTGAAGCAAGAGTGGATAACATTATTTTGCCATTGTACAAATCATTGGTAAGACCTCACCTAGAATATGCACTACAGTTTTGGGCACCAGTTCTGAAAAAGGATATACTAGAACTGGAGAGGGTACATCGAAGAGCAACAAAATTAAGGGAATGGAGGACTTGACATATGAGGGACCACTAGACAAACTTGGTTTATTTACTATAGAGAACAGACGACTAAGAGGAGATCTTATCACATTGTACAAGTATATGAGAGGTCAAAACAAGGATCTCTGTGGTGAGCTATTTATTCCAAGGCCTGATCAAGTGACCAGGGGACATCCCTTGAGATTAGAGGAAAGGAGGTTTAGACTTCAGCAGAGGAAGGATTTTTTTTTTTTTTTTTTTTTACAGTAAGGTCTGTTAAATTATGGAATTCCTTGCCCAAGGTTGTGGTAATGGCAGATACAATGGATACATTTAAGAGAAGATTAGATACATTTCTTTTAAAAGGAAACATACAGGGTTATACTGTATATTAGTAAGCAAATCAGGAAGGTCTGATAAAGACTAACTTATTTGGTAGCAGGAAAACTATAAAATTCCCATTTCACTGGGTTACGGGGCGAGGTTTTTCAAAATAGTTTACTGCTACTATTTGTTACATTATATAATTGTCCTGTATGAGGTTCCCTGTCCAGAAAACTCTGGAAACAGAAATTCAGGGAGATTTCAGTCAGGGATAAATGACCAAAAATAATGTGAAGATAAAAACAAAAATAATGAAGATTACAGACAATTTGTCTCTCTCTAATCACTTCCAGAATATGCTGTCACAGTTAAAGGTTACAAGCCATTTAAATGTGTTTTAAATAATTGAATGTCCACTGCAACTGTTTACAATGAATCAAAAAGCATTTAATTCACTTAAAATGTATGTGCAAGTGAGATAGGTATTGGTACATCTGATGTGTTGCCATTTCTTTTTTATCAAGTTAGATTAAACAAGTGATACCTTTTAGTGGACCAACATAATACTGTGCTTCGTTATAGATCCTAGAATGATGGGGGAGATTCACTATGTGTTGCTAAAGAGGTGATAAAGTGGAGATTACTTCTCCAGTTCCTATGTTATTCTATGGGGCCTATGCACTAAGATCTCCAAAACGTAAGAAATGTTACTGTATTGGCTCCATAAACTAATATAGAGATTGGAGAACTGATAAACTGGAGAAGTCAACTCCACTTTATCACCTCTTTATCACTGCTTAGTAAATCTCCCCCATGACTTTCACACATTTCACAGCTGATACTTTTTAAGTTCTCATTTTATGATTCCTAAATTCCAATTTTCTGTTACTTTTTCAACTGCACAACAGGAATAAATAAAAAGCTTTCAAATTTAGTATTCACAGCATACCCTTAGTCATTAGCATCTGTTCAATCAATCGGTCTAAATATTATAAATTCAAATTTGTCCTTGTGGATATGAGGTGTGTGTGTGATGCATTGCACAGCTCTCGGGTTCTCAAAGGGTTAAAGTTCACTGATATTTTATGTAAAATAATATTTTCAACATCATTAAGATATAATGGAGGTCTCGTGTCTTTTCTTTTATTTTAGCAAACACTTGTTGTTATGTGGCTATATAACCAATGTTCCATGTAAGGTGTGCACAGGTCAGCAACCCAGCCCTGAAAGAGTTAAAGCGGACTATTTATGCAATGTTGCAGTGGAACAAGAGGTGCATCATGCAGCCCTATCAAGTGTTAATTGCTTCAGTGCTTGGGCACTCACCCCTGCTTACCTTAGAGAAGGCATGGGCAATGTGAGGCCCTCCCAGCTGCTTCCAGACTGCAATTACCATCATTCCTCCCCAGCCACTAGCTGGTGGGGAATGATGGAAGTAGCTGGGAGCCTCAAGTTGCCTATTTCTGCCTTATGGGCATAACTGAACACAACCTGGATCAATGGAAACAAAGTGCTAATAAAGAATAGCTGTTGATTATCACAGCAAAAAAATAATTTATGTTTGAGGAGTAAAAAGCAGGGTAAAAAGTGAAAGTGAGGAAAAAAATTGCAAAGAAGTCTTCCTGTACAATCATAACTGCTTGAATTATATTAAGTGACCTTGTATAAATTGTGTGCCAAAACGATAGTTATTAGTGATGAGCGAGCATGCTCGGCCGAAGCTCGGTTCGGCTCGAGCATCGCTCTGCTCGGCACATGGCGGTACTCGTACGAGTACCGCATGTGCTCGCCCGCCATGTTCGGGTCTCCTCCCCGCACGTTTCGCGGCTGCTGCGCAGCCAATAAACGTGCGGGGAGGCTCTGACATCAGTGTAATGCCAGCAGCCATGTTTGCTGCTGGCATTACACTGATTGGCTGGCCAGAACCCGTGATCGGGTGCTGTATAGCACCTGACCAGCGAGTTCGGCTCAGTCTTAGCCAGGGAGAGATGAGGATAGGAAGGGAAAGTCAGTGTAGGGAGAAGAAAAGTGTTTTTGAACTCTTTAAAGACCCAAAAGTCCTTTTTAGGACTGTTGTGTGTGGGGGCAGCAGTTATATTTTGTTTGGGGGGGCACAAATTTAAAAAATAAACGTCACATATTCCGTTCACTGTGCCTAGCCGCAGATTAGCAGCACATTCTGTTTAGTGTGCCTAGACGCAGATTAGCGGCACATATTGTTTAGTGTGCAAAGTTTAAAAAATAAACGTCACATATTCCGTTCACTGTGCCTAGCCGTAGATTAGCAGCACATTCTGTTTAGTGTGCCTAGACGCAGATTAGCAGCACATATTGTTTAGTGTGCAAAGTTTAAAAAATAAACGTCACATATTCCGTTCACTGTGCCTAGCCGCAGATTAGCAGCACATTCTGTTTAGTGTGCCTAGACGCAGATTAGCAGCACATATTGTTTAGTGTGCAAAGTTTAAAAAATAAACGTCACATATTCCGTTCACTGTGCCTAGCCGCAGATTAGCGGCACATATTGTTTAGTGTGCAAAGTTTAAAAAATAAACGTCACATATTCCGTTCACTGTGCCTAGCCGCAGATTAGCAGCACATTCTGTTTAGTGTGCCTAGACGCAGATTAGCAGCACATATTGTTTAGTGTGCAAAGTTTAAAAAATAAACGTCACATATTCCGTTCACTGTGCTTAGCAGCAGATTAGCGGCACATATTGTTTAGTGTGCAAAGTTTAAAAAATAAACGTCACATATTCCGTTCACTGTGCCTAGCCGCAGATTAGCGGCACATATTGTTTAGTGTGCAAAGTTTAAAAAATAAACGTCACATATTCCGTTCACTGTGCCTAGCCGCAGATTAGCGGCGCATTCTGTTTAGTGTGCCTAGACGCAGATTAGCAGCACATATTCCGTGTAATATGAAGAAGGCGGGTAAAAAGGGACGGGGAAGTGGACGTGATCCTGATAGTTCAGGGCGCGGGTCAGGACGCGTAGAAACTGTGCCTGGTGCCAGAGCACAAGAAAGAAAGACATCCACCATACCTAGCTTCATGTCTCAGTTTACAGGGCGTCGCAGGACATCACTCTCGAGGTCAGACCACTGCGAACAGGTGGTCGGTTGGATTTCAGCTGATACTGCTTCCAGTCGGTTAAGCACCACCCTGTCTTCCAACAAGTCCACTCTCAGTAGCCAAGAGTCTGGTCAACACAATCCTCACCCTGATCATCCTTCCTCCCACCATAGAGGGTCTGGCCAAAGAAGTGATCCCACACTGGGATATAGTGAGGAGCTCGTCTCATCACCAATCCTTCATTTGAACCTCTCTCCAAGCACGCTTGCAGAGGAACATGAGATCTTGTGCCCTGATTCACAACCTCTAGAGGGTACCCAATCACAAGAAGATGACAGAGGGGAACGGCATTTAGGGTCAAAGGAAGTGGATGATGATGATGATGAGACACAGTTGCCATCAAATCAACCACAATTACTGTCTCAAGACCTTGATGAGGAGGATGATACACAGTTGTCAATGACTGAGTATGTGGTGGGATCAAGAAATGAGGAGGATGATCAGAGTGAGGAAGTGGAGGAGGACTTCGTGGACGATGAGGTCACTGACCCCACCTGGGAAGGTGGAGAGCTGAGCGATGACAGCAGTCCTGAGGGTGAGCCATCTGCAGCACCGCAACAGGCTGGAAGAGGCAGTGGTGTGGCTAAAGAAAGAAGGCGGACCGCACCAAACCAGCCCGCAAATGTTCCACGGAGCACCCCCTTGCGAAAATCTCCCTTGCCAAGGGCTAGATGTTCCGCGGTATGGCGTTTTTTTAAGGAAAGTGCGGACGACAAAAGAATTGTAGTTTGCAACCTGTGCCGCACCAGAATGAGCCGAGGCATGAACACTAGCAACCTCACCACCACCAGCATGATCCGACACATGGCATCCAAGCACCTTAATAAGTGGGAGGAACGCCCGGATCGCCAATCTGTGTCTGCAGGCCACACCACTGCCTCCTCTTCCCCTGTTTTCGGTGCCGGCCAATCGCCTGTCGAAGGCGCAGGCCCGCATACCTCCCGCCCTGCACCTGTACCATCTGAAGCACCATCAGCGACCACATCCACTTCCCTGTCCCAGCGCAGCGTCCAAATGTCGTTACCCCAGGCATTTGAGCGCAAGCGAAAATACCCAGCCACCTACCCACAGGCCATAGCACTAACCTCACACCTTTCCAAATTACTGGCCATCGAAATGCTGCCATTTAGGCTTGTGGAGACTGAGTCCTTCCGCAGCCTGATGGCAGCAGCTGTCCCTCGGTACGCAGTCCCCAGCCGCCACTACTTTTCCCGGTGTGCCGTCCCCGCCTTACACCACCATGTGCCCAGTAACATCACCCGTGCCCTGACCAACGCAGTTACTGGGAAGGTCCACTTAACGACTGACACATGGACAAGTGCTTGTGGCCAGGGACGCTACATTTCCCTGACGGCACACTGGGTGAATGTCGTGGAGGCTGGGAGCGACTCGGACCCTGGGATGGCACAGGTGCTACCCACGCCGAGGATTGCGGGCCCTACCTCCATCAGGGTTTCCGCCAGCACCTACGTTATTGGCTCCTCCTCCTCCGTTTCCACCTCCGAATTCTCTGCGCGCAGCGCCACTCACCCATCAGCCGGTAGCTGGAAGCAGTGTAGCACTGCAGTGGGGAAGCGTCAACAGGCCGTGCTGAAGCTGATCTGCCTTGGGGACAAACAGCACACGGCCTCAGAGCTGTTGCAGGGGATTAGTCACCAGACCGAGCAGTGGCTCTCGCCACTCAACCTGCAGCCAGGCATGGTTGTGTGTGATAATGGGAGTAACTTGATGGCGGCTTTGGAGCTCGGCAAGCTCACACACGTACCATGCCTAGCGCATGTATTTAATTTAGTGGTTCAGCGATTTCTAAAAACCTACCCCAATTTGCATGATCTCTTGACCAAGGTGCGCCGCGTGTGTGCACATTTCCGTAAGTCATCAACAGCTTCAGCCGGCCTGTTGAAGCTGCAGCAGCGCTTACAATTGCCAGCTCACCGGCTGCTGTGTGACGTGAGCACGCGCTGGAACTCCACCTTCCACATGTTGGCCCGGCTTTGTGAGCAGCAGAGGGCAGTAGTGGAGTACCAGCTGTTACACGGTCGTCGCCTCTCCGTTCAACTTCCTCTAATCAGAAGTGAGGAGTGGGAATGGATGTCAGACCTCTGTGAGGTTTTACGCAATTTTGAGGAATCGACACAGATGGTGAGCGGCGATAACGCTATTATCAGTGTAACCATCCCACTTCTGTGTCTACTGAAACGCTCGCTGCTCACAATTAAAACCGACGCTTTGCATGTGGAAGAGGTGGAAATGGGGGAGGAAGAGCTTACACAAGGTGATAGCCAGAGCACCCTCACTTCGTCTTCTCAGCGAAAATTGGAGGAGGCGGAGGAGGAGGAGGAGGAGGAGGAAGAAGACACGGTTGCCTCCGCTACAGAGGGTAGCCATGGAACTTTATTTCCATCTCTTCAGCGTGGGTGGGCAGAAGAGGAGGAAGAGGATGAGGAGATTGAGAGTCATCCTCCTGGTGAGGACAGCAAAATCTTGCCTGTTGGTACTCTGGCACACATGGCTGACTTTATGTTAGGCTGCCTTTTCCGTGACCCACGCGTTATACGCATTTTAGACAACACGGATTACTGGGTGTTCACCCTTCTGGACCCCCGCTACAAAGAGAATTTCTCATCTCTCATTCATCCGGTGGAGAGGACAAGCAAAATGGTGCAATACCAGAAGGTTCTTGTCTAAAAATTGCTCCAAAATTTTCCATCTGACAACGCTGGCGGCAGAGTGCATGCTACCTTGGCCAACCGAGAAGGGGAGAAAAGGGGAGCACACAGCAGTTCCGACAAAGGCAGGGCAACACTCTCCAAGGCGTGGGACACCTTCATGACACCCCGCCAGCACCCTCACCCTGATGCGCAGCCTAGTGTCACAAGGAGGGAAAAGTTTTGGAAGATGGTGAAGGAGTACGTAGCAGACCGTGTCAGCGTCCTCAATGATCCTTCTGTGCCTTACAACTACTGGGTGTCCAAGCTGGACACGTGGTATGAACTGGCACTCTACGCCTTGGAGGTGCTGGCCTGCCCTGCCGCCAGCGTTCTGTCTGAGCGGGTATTTAGTGCTGCTGGTGGCATCATAACAGATAAGCGTATCCGCCTTTCCACCGAAAATGCTGATAGGTTGACACTTATAAAAATGAACAAGGCCTGGATTTCCCCTGACTTCTCCACTCCACTGGAGGAAAGCCCCTGGGGAACATAAAGTCACTTTAGATATGTTATTTACAATGATGGGAATACTCTGTATTCCCATTCACCCCTTCCACCCAAAAAACGGGTATATGGTTGACTCTTAATCTTCTCATCGTCCTCCTCCTCTTCCATATGCCCTCTGATACAATTTTTATATAGGGCCAGCTCACCAGCGGGCCCTGTGATACAATTTTTATATAGGGCCAGCTCACCAGCGGGCCCTGTGATATAATTTTTATATAGGGCCAGCTCACCAGCGGGCCCTGTTTGACAATTTTTGTATAGGTCAGCTCACCAGCAGGCCTTCTCATATAATGTTTTATTTGGTCAGCTCTCTAGCGGGCCCTCTCATATAATGTTTTATTGGGTCAGCTCTCTAGCGGGCCCTCTCATATAATGTTTTATAGCGTCAGCTCACTAGCGGGCCTTCGCATATAATGTTTAGGATGGTCAGCTCCGCAGCAGACCCTCACCCATAATGTTTTAGATGGTCGGCTCAGCAGCAGACCCTCATTCCTAATGTTTTAGATGGTCAGCTTAGCGGCATGCCCTCGCCCCTAATGTTTTAGAGGGTCACCAGCAGGCCATTAATCCTAATTTTTCAAGGGTGTGTATGATGCCCTCCTTTATGTGTAATAAAGGGTGTATTGGAGTGACATTTCAGTCTAATTTTTGGCAGCCCTTTCACTTAGTGCATAGGCTTTATGAGTGTTGGACCACTACCTGAACTATTGTACCACAATGTGAATGAGGCCCTCCATTTTGTGATATACAGGTTGTATCGGAGTGCCTCAGGTCCTCCCATTGAATTAAATAGGGCTGGGGTGTTCGACAGAGCAGAAGGTAGTTCTTGGCTTCATCCACTAAGTCACTTCGTCACTTTTACTGAATGGATCAGACCCCACTGTTCCGACTATAAATTTTGGACTTAACAAGGGCAAACGGACATGTTGTAAAACCTGTGGTAGCTGCGGCCTCCGTTCCTGAATGCTGTACCTTACCCGGGCCATAACCACGTTGATCACCTGCTTTACGCTGCGCACGTTTCCCTCTTAATCATGGCCCCAGTTCCGAAAAATCGATGAAATTTTTTGCAGAATTTGCAGATGATATACAAGTAAATATACAGCAAATACTGTTTGGTAACAATTTTTCGCCTAAAATCGTTTTTATCTTCCTTTTTGTGTGTTTTACGGTCAGTCTGTAAAAATGGCGTACTACGGGCGAAACATCGTTCCCAGCAGCGACGTTGGAGTCCAAGATGCATCCAGACATCCTCCCTATGCTGTCCCTGAACCATTTCTGTGGTGTTTCCATCATTTTCTGCCCTTTTCCTATGGACCAGGCACCCTCCCCTCATCAGAGCAGGGGGTGCCTGGTGTAATGCTCGAGTCCTCCCATTGACTTCAATGGGGCTCGGGTGCTCTGCCGAGCACTCGAGCCTCCGGGGGCGCTCGGTAAGAGCACCCGAACACCCGAGCATTGGGGTGCTCGATCATCACTAATAGTTATACGCTTCTCAAATATTTGGTGTATCTGCCTTTTATAGTAGTAACTTCCTCATCTTAATAGTGTACTAAAAATCCCATCTTTTACCAAAAAAAAAGTCTTCTCTCTTATCCAGGGGTATGAAAGGTGATGCTCTCCAGCTGTTGCTGGATTACAGATCCTAACATCCTCTGGCATCCAAATGATGATGGGAGTTGTATTCTAACAATAGTTGGAAGGCTTCTTGTAGCCCCCCCCCGCTCTAATCTCTTTGCGCTTCAATAACTTTTAAATAAAACACCACTCAGCAGTGGGAGTTCCCTTGTTTTACTCAAGAGGATAAGCCCTACAATATATGTTTTTACATATTAGGATATTAATCATGTATATTATGTACCTCTTCTAATGTAGCATTTGGATAACCTTTCCTCTTAACGAACTTCATGAGTCATTGATAAACAGATCACCCAATCAACAGACAACCACACTCTATTGCTCCATTGGAACTACATTAGATCACCAATGGCAACAACCCCAGTCCCAATCCACTGTTTCCTGGTACAGAAATCACCTTTGTCTACAACAAACAAGCGCACAAAAGAGGAAAATTTTTATACACTTGGTTGCTGGCAACATCTCTAAATTATTGGCATGCAATGCATTGGACATCTCTATAACCTCCAAGGAGTTATTAATAAGCTTTTGCAAGGATCAGAGAGATTGCTGTGTCGACACCCACAATTCCAAATGTGGTTGTGGCCAGTACCGCTGAGGCATTCCTCAAAATACGGAGCTCTAGGAAGTTGCTTACTCTGACCATGGGCGGATTGTCCTATCAAGGGATCGGGCATTCCCCGGTGGGCAGCTTGATTGTGGGGCAGTTGGGGAATACTGACCCCTGGCTTGTCTGACCTCCTTTCCCTCTCCAGCCCCTGGCAGGTTTTCTGCTCCATGGACCAGCTATGCTTTGTTATAGTAGCGGCGGCTGCCGAGCCGACCACTACCTTACCCGGCAGCTCAGCACAGCATCTCGGGCAGCAGGCAGTTCTTGGGCGGCAGCTGCCGGGCCATTCTGCTACCCAGCAGCCTAGCCACAGCTCCTTCCGGCAGTTCCATGGTGTGCTTTGGCGCACGTCCAAGTGGGACGCGCATCTTCATGTAAAGGGACATGCACACCCTTTTGGGACTCCTCCTCTTCCTGGGTTGTGGCCTTTATAACCAACTGGACAGCACTCTCAGTTGCCCTTTCGTGGTGTCCAGTGAGGTTGGTGAGTTGCAGTAGTGCTGACTATCCGTTCTGGTTATGACCATTTGGCTTTGTTGTGACTACCCGCTCTGTGTATGAACCTGGCTTGTTTGAGAACCATTCTGGTGCATAATCTGTGGCTCTGGTAGACTACCCTCTCTGTGTATGACCCTTGGCCTGGCTGACTATCCGTTCTGGTGCTGACTTTTGGCTCTTTCCGACTACCCTCTCTGTGTATGACTCTTTTAGTCCTAGAAACCTTCTGGGTCTGACCTGCAGCTCTGTGTTGCATTTCGCCAATCCATTTTCCAGTTATCTTACTATCTACCTTGGTTTACCTGGGGTTGTCTGCTGCGCAACCAGCATACCAGTGCTCCAGTGGATAACCTGTTGGGTATCTTGGTGGCTCTAGTGGACTTTACTGTTCCTGGATTTACTGTCTGTACAGGTGCGGACCTGTGGTGCTTTACCTACCTTTGTTACTTTGCCAGTACAGGTGTGGACCTGTAGTAGGGGCTCAGGTGCGGTCCTGAGCAGAT